>JARDWD010000578.1:0-600000 GCA_029034505.1 Ornithoptera priamus
ATTTTTTGACAGAATCGATTTTTTTTTACGAGATGATAGAGATAAACATATGTGAACGAACTTATAACTACAAATACCGAAATTGAATTAAATAAATTGGTAATGGCAACTGAATTTCAGCTCTGGTCTGTTGTAGGTAGATAATTTTAAAATTAAATAACAAAATTATTACTGTATGTGAGAAATATGAGGCTATACTGATTTAATAGAGGACTCATTTTTTATTAACAAGACAAATGTCAAATCGCGATTAAAAGCGGGAAAGTTATGTTGTTAGTCTACAGACGTTCTAAAAATGTATTCTGAAACCGCCCGAATCCCGTATTTTTGGGTCTAATACCAATCTTGGGTAAACGGCTAAGCTAGCTTAATTTAGGTGGGAAATCCAAAAATACGGTTAAGTTTTTTCGATGATGATATATAACGTATTGTAAAAGTTTTACGTTGGTAATAGAAATGAAACGAGTACAACTGGATTCCTACAGTAACTTTTGGTATTCAACTTACCACCCGCATCATGGTTTGGTGAAGTAAAAAATCATAATTTTACGACTTAATTTTAAATTTGAAAAAAATGACGAAAAATACGTCAGTTGTGTATTGCATTGTAAAGAATCCGGTCCTGCCTCACAGAAGATATGATTCGATAGGCAACATTGAACATCTTGTTGGATAAAACCATTTTGTAGCGAATCAATTTTTTATTAAAACATCAGGCAAGCCTTAACGATTTCTTTCTTCCATCGTATTGTGCCACAACAATGGCCTCTGTGATATTTAATATAGATTAGTAAAAATTATTGATTAATTACCGAGAATAGTAATTTCTAATAGTGTTTGAATCCAAATCCGACAAAACCGAAAAACTATAAAAAACGAACTAAAGTAGCAATTTTTTTGTACAAGAGTTGAGACGTCAATTCTGAATTATTCAAGAAAGCCTTGTCTTGGTAAATGTACACTTACGGTTTCAAGGACTGATTACATCGATCTAACCTAGACATGAGTCCACACGACCTGGTGGTAAAGCAAAGAAATATACGCCGGTTGAATTAAATATCACAATGTGTATTTAATTTCTTAACATGTCTATACGTATTTAATATTTCATAACTAATTAATTTCTAGTTATTTATTAATCTTAATGTTCTATTAAGATTAATGCTGTTGTATGGTGGAAATATGATAATATATGAATATAAATATGTCTAACACCCTGATATAAATATATAATAATTTTTTTTCAGCATAAATAGAAAATAAACGTTTTATTTTCATATTAGATTTGGGTTTATGAAATTTTATTTATTTGTGTAGACTTCCTCCACGTGAAAATATTTTCTGATTCCAAATAGTAGATACAATAAAAGGACGGTTTATTTAAATATTTTTTTTGCCAATTAGTTAACAACTGACGTCTGGTGCACGTCAAGTTAAATAACAATGAGGCCGAAGAAAGTGATGCGTGCTTATCCAGAACACTCTGACTTTCAAATTACATGAATCTGAGTTTGAACTGGTGACCTCTGTATGTATAGTTACGACTTAGCGTTGTTCTTAGTTTTGTTTGACGTGATGATGAATTAAGAAATTTTACTTGTATTTTAAAAGTAAAGATTAATAATTTTTCTACTAATGTACAATAATTTTATTCACCGTCATAAAAAAATTATGAAATCTCACTAAACAGTGAATTATATTCTATTTGATTATTTGGTAAATAAATTTCACCATCATCATCATTAGCCGACAGACGTCCACTGCTGAACACAGGCCTGCCTCAAAGATCTCCACATTAATTTAATTTGTTTAAATAACGCGACTAAAACTATTAAGGAATCTTAATACTTAATCGTACAGTCAAAGCTATCGAATGAAATATTTATGTATTTCACAATCGCATATTGATTAAGGATTTTTCTCTTTCTTATGAATGAGTTGCAATAAAATTATTACAAAGCATATCATTAATTTATTTTCGTCTATAATAAATTACCATACTTACTAAAAATGCCGCAGGGTTCATGTCGGGCAACTATTTGGCTTACATAAGTCGATTAACATACGCACTTCATCCTATGATTGCGTTATTGTTTGCGTTTGTTGGGACAAGCGCCATAGTTATGTCCACCATTGAATTGATTTGTAGTTTATTTGCACGAGATATGCAAGAATAAAAAAGCTTAGCTTTTAGTGTAACATAGGCCGAGACTCCTCCGTCGCTTCAGCTCGTGATGAATACGGTCACGTCAAACATTTTAACTTAAAACAACGTGCACTTCAAATACCTTACTTTGGCACTTAACTGTCATTTTTATTCGGGACGGGTCTATAGCAAGTATTACACAATTAATGTGTATATTATCTTGAAATCGCCTGTCACTTCCTCTTGGCCCAGGATTTCTATTCGACTCTCACACTGTTGTAGATCATTAAGGCGGCACAACATTATGTGTAAGATGCGTAACCACTTAGATAAAGAGACGTGGGAGTGGAATAACTCCGAAAGTTATGCAATGAAACTTTGATCATTATAATAGACAGAGATGAGATTGCGGCATTTTCTGTATTTTCTTTTTGCTTCATAAATTTAACGCATCGCAGCAAAGAGATTTTAATAATTGTATAACTGTTTTCGGTTATAGTTTTACTCATATTACAATACACTGTTAATTAGCCGTGTGTATTTTATTAATTTTACGAAGTTATGCAAGAGTTCGTAACGCATAATTCAATAAACGTGACCTTCTTAATGCCGGCTCGTGGAGAATAAATTTTCGATTAATGATCAGAAAAGATTTAATTCATTTTTAAAAGCTGGAGTTGCCAGTTGGTATCATGTCTTTATTTATATCGGGGATATATTATACTTACGAGTGTATTACACATAAAGTTGGTCTACGTCGAGCACCATCGTCGCCTGGATTATCACGTAACATGAACTTTCGCCTCGCGTGGCTTCCGTACTTATTTTCTGAAGGTACTCTTCAATTATTACTTGCCTTCCGAGACATCCCATATATAGGTATTTGTATTTATGTACATGGCTTAATATAATTACGGATTCTATATAACTTTTATATCAATTAACATTATATCTAGCTAGTTAATGAAAATAACATTTTTAGCTAAAGTACCTCGTCAGGGACAATCAATTTCTTTCAACCCGTAATCGTTTAGCGTGGTGGATACACGGCCTTGACACTTTCCCTGAGATAAAAGGCCCCATAGCACATCAACGAGAACGTTGCGCTTTGTCACTTAACATGATCTAGAAATTGAGGTCAAACACTCGCCTCTTGTATATGTAAACAAATATTTGTAATGAAATTACTTTACGCCTATGTTTTGTATTACAACTCACATTTATTATAATATTCACATAGTATGAGTAAGACAGTAATCGTAATTTTTTTTAGCCTCCAAAATTTTATGCAATGTCGAAAAATTGACGTAGTATTTAGGAATTTCCTGCCCCCCAGCGGCGGTGGAAAGAATATTGTTTTCCCGGAGGTTCTACAACTTAAGCATAGTAAAGCTTTAAAACTGATATGGCTATAAATTACTTTTTTATCTCTTAATTATAAGGTGGACATTTAAATACATTGCTTTAAAAAATATATTTATTGCAGTTCTTATGAATGTATATAAAGGTTTACTCAGAGGTTCTTTTTCTTTCAAAAATTGTGGGTAAGACTGAGAAAAGTAAATTCGTACATACAAAATGTAAAGGTTATAAAAAAATAATACAACATAATCAATGAAGAAGAAAGTCGTTATCATATTCTCCACAAAAATATATACTTCTAACGTATTTTTATACTCGAAAAATATTATGAAAATAGTTTACTGAACCTTACCAAATTTTAAGTTATTTTACTTCTGTGGAGATAAAAATAAATCATTGCAGTTAACTTTTCACCAAAGGCAAAAAAGTTATGAGCGTTTTAGACGAATTGTTTAAAATATTACTTTAAGCTAAATTTGACCATATTCATAAATAATACGGATGTAATTTCATTGTTATGTCTAAAACAATGAACCAAGGTAACACGTTTACTTCCTGCGTTTTTAATGGACAATTATTTCCTCCTTGACCGGAGAGTTTAAATTACGTCTATCGAAACATCATTTTTGTTTTATTGTTCTTCACATTACAATATTATATTGTATTCAAAATGTGTTGGTTTTATTTTGTATTAAAATAAATATGATACGGCAATTTATTAAGGAAGCTTTACTTATAATCTTCTTGCATTATTCTCAGCTGTATGATTGTGTGTAGAGCAAAATTATAAAGGAAGTGAATATTATTATAGTCGTAATTACATATTACAACAAAATTTTTTGTTTTACCTAAACACACAGTAGTTTAAAGATAAAAATTTCCAAGGTGCACTTTTTGTGTTTAAGTTTCATTGTTATTTATCATTTAGAACTTAAAGTTATTAATTATATCATTCTATTTTATATTCATTCGACAATATATTATTAGATGTAAATGCAATCGTAGTTTTAAACTATTAAGGATTATGAATTTCTCTTCATTCAATTCATACGAATCCAGCAAAAAATGCATTAAACTTCTTAAATTTATTCGACTGTTTTTCAAAAAATAATCGGCGTTATATGGTATTTTATTATATTATACCCGTATATATATATAGTATACTTATATATAGCTATAGTCTTGCATTTTCCTAAAATGGAAAGCCATTATAGGAAAATGCAGGACTAATATTAACGACGAATAATAAAAAATAGTTTCACTTATAACTTCACACATTTCTCACTACGGAAGAAAAAGAGGTTCTTATCCTTATAAGAAGAATCCTTAAAAAAAATCATCCTTATGAAGAAATAAACTACATAGCAATGTCGCTGACCTTTCTTAGAAACGTAAAGCGAAAACAAATTGTCCACACCCATACACGCGTAACGTCGGGACGCATATCCTCAGTTTTCAAACAGCATATTTAGAAATTATTAGTAATCATTAGGTTATTTGTTTAAGCTATCCATCTACCAGCTCCTATAAGCAGTGAACCAATGTCAGCTTTTAAACTTTCAAAGGAGTTGTTTGATTCACAATGAGATTGAAAGTTTATAAAAATAAAATAATGGACGCCGGTGGCACTACCGAAGGGTGAAGCTGCTATGTAACGCACATCAGTTCAGTGATGATAATGTATTCTTTGTCATCGTTATTAGTAAAGCGTTGCTTCAGATATAACACACAGGCAATTTACGTCCTCACTGTTGAGGTATAGGCCTACTCTCAATATGAGGACGATAGGCTATAGTCACCTCTTTTTTATTGAAAGAGAAAGTTGCGTTAAGATAATCTGTTGTGCCAATGATATTCAGGTATTCGCTCACCTAGGTTTTCACTTAAGCACTAAACGTGGTATAAATATTAATGCAATGGACAAAACCTGCTTGATGAGACATCTTGTTACGCAAGGACCTAGAAATATTTTGTTGACATTATCTACATGACCTCCGCGTTCCAGCTCTCTCTAGATTTTCTAATACAACAATCGTATCGACCGACTAATTTAAGTTACATAATTTAAAATGTACACAAATATCATTATGTAAGAGTGAATTAACTAAATAACTTAAATGAGCATACATACATAACTGCAAGTCGTGATTACCATGAAGAAAACCGAGGAAAAAATGGGACCAGTAGTTGGCAGATTTCACCAAAATATTTCAAGACGTATTCCACCGAAACTATTTCGATAATGAATCGTATAACGTTTATAACATAGCTGAAGTGCTGGAGGCTGTTAAGGTCATCTACATCTGTCGGGTAGTAAATGTTTTGTCTACTGATTGTACAATACTGACAATAATACTTTAGTATAATTACTGTGTTGACAGAGGCATTTCATCCCATGTAATATTTAATCAACGAAGCGACGGGATAAATAGGAAGATCTTTGTATATGTGATACCTGTTCGTGTAAAATAAGCATTACTACTTGATGGCGAAAATAAGATTGATGTCAGACAAACTCCGAGCATATTGTTTGGTGTACAGAACCGGAGAGTTAATTATAATGATGAACTATCGCGACGATGTATGTGTATACCGGTAACCCTACTATGACACGATTGATACATTTTTAGAACGCAGTGTCGTGTACAATCGCCTTGTATGGGAGTTAGAGATGGCATCGAAAATTTAGATACTACATAAACAACTTGATAAAACAAACTTAAAAAACAGTATTTCAATATAACATAAATTTAATCGAATTAAATTCTTCATCATCATTCCCTGGTATAAATATTTTTTTCAGTGCAATAATGATTTCATCATTCGGTGGCTGATTTCTTTTCTCAGTTAAACTTCTAGTACCTTTGCTTATCATGTCATTATAAATTTCCCGGTACGTTCTGTATGGTTGGTGATACGCTCTCCCTTAACAATGTAGACGCTAGCTAGGTTTTGTTAGGTTAGACAAAATGTTTCAAATCTCATTACTCCTATAACTTCACTAGTAACGTCCTAATAACAGGTAAACAGTAACATTTGCACGATACTATTTAGTGGGAGAAACATGCACTGTGGTGGTTTGGCTATCTAGATGGCCCTAGGCCGTATAGACCTATCACCAGTAAATAAACAATGTACGCATAGTTTTATAGCTATCTACACGGTTTAGTAACACTATAGATCAAAAGTTTAGTTGTTTTAAATGTTATTAAAATAAAGGTTTCGCTGATATTCAACCTGAAGTAAATGTACATTACATTCATAATCAAGTTTCGGATGTTCTAACGGTCGTACTTAAGTAAACAGCACGAACTTTTGGGTAGATGAAAATAGGAAGATTCTTGCCAAAACCTAAATTCTTGAATATTTTTCATATGTAATTTTATTTAATCTGTGGAACGGCTGGATCTTTGAGACATTCACGGTGAGATAGCATGACAAAGACCTATGTTAAAAAAACGTTTTTTTTTTTCGGTTAATTAAGTGACAAGATGAGCGGAAAGTTCACCTGATGGTAAGTTATACGCCCGCCCATAACAACATAGCGCTAGATAAGATGATATGTACTGCACCGCATTGCGCTCATCCCCAAAGCCATAAGGTGTTGAGTCTCTCTTCTCCTAGTAATTACACTATATACAGCGCCCTCCTAACTGTAACACAGTAATGTTTGCTCAATATTGTTTGGCGACACCTATAGGCGCAGCGGTTTTACAGAGATTTACTTTGCCAACAACAATAATTGTAATAAAAAATAATACCGATAGTACAATGTCTGTCAGTTTTAACAGTTAAGATTTCTACTTCGTATTCTAAATATTTAAGATTAATAATACCCCATCATCGGCTTTGCACATGGTAGACCGACGATCTGGTGAAAGTCGCGGGAATCCTATAGATGCGGGCAGCGCAAGACCAGTATCCAGCAGTGTAACTATTGATGGTGGTCATGATAACACATTATGAATTATTCTATTCCGTTATAATAATTTTTATTTAGTCATATTTATCTAAAACAAATTTACGTAATCAAATTGCATTATATATCGGTAATTAAGAAGAAATATTGTTATACTTCATATAATTTGTCACCGAATTTATTTCATAGACATATTTAATTAATATACCATTACTTTTGGAACAAGAAAAAAATAACTAGGAATACTCGGCACACTTCTTGCATTAAATGTGAAGTGACTAAAAGGGAAAAAAAAGATGCTCATAATAACAATAAATATATTTCTAAAACGTTGAAAATATAAGTAAACTTTTGTAACAACAACGTTTTTTTATTAAACATCTGCTTCTTGCATAAAACTCTTTTTTACAAGATTTGAATAATATCAATAAAAATAAAACAATAATGTATGATAACAAGAATGTTTTTAGCCTCCTAATAATGAAATACATAAAATTACAGTATTACCATAAATATATTTGTGTTAGATTTTCTGCCTCCCGTATAAACAAAATTACATAAGTAAACGACTTTAATTTTGGAATTTCTTTGAAACATAATTTTCACCGAAGATTATCATATATAACTCTGGTGAAGAGAGATATGGATAAAACAACCTGTAATTAATTTCAATGCATTGCAAAGAGTCTCATATATATTTTATTTTCTCGTTTTACGAGAACATTTTAAAGATCTTGCTTCATGGGACATTAATGAATAATTAAGATTAAAATTTCTCATAATTTTTTAACTCTTAAATCTTTGTCGACCTAAAAATATGTTTCGGTGGTTGCATTGGATATTGTATACACGATCGACATAAAAGTCGCTTTTATTATATTATCGGCCATTACATCCGACATATGCCAATTAAGGTTACAATTTGTAAGATATTATCTAAATACTACTACATGTGTTAACAAACTTATCATTAGTGAAGATAAATGAAAAGATCTACAGGTATTTATTAGTTCACTTCTAAGGCGCACGCAAAGCCTTTTGTATTCGATGTCGAAAATTATAATGCATATACATTCGCACAAAGCAAAAAAAAAATCGCCTTCGCGTACGCCTTTCTTTACTATATTACAAGTGTTTGTTTAATATTCAGTCACCAGCACCACATTCGTTATTATGTTATATTGAAATGGAACAATATGTTGGATTCTTACGCTACTGTTAACTAAATGACTGTCATCTATATGTACATATTGAGTTACGGATCCTACCTATTTCTTATCCCATCCATGATGTTCATGAACGACGACTGGTACCCAAATTTTTACCCATACTGGTTTCTCAATTATTTTTGTTACAGGCACTTTGACTTCCTTCTGCTTTTCTATCCAGATTTTCTTTTGTACTGGCACCCAAATTTCTTTTTTCACCGTTTTGTAAACCTGAACCTTTTCTTCTACCCATTCTTCTTTCTTTTCCGTAACCCAAGTTAATTTCTTTTCAGTTTTCCAAAGCTGTTTCCATTCCTCTTTCCATTCGAGCTTTTTATCTGTTACCCACTCCTGTTTCTGAACGGTCTTGTAAACTTTTTTCCATACGGGCTTCCAGATCATTTTTTTTCTCCACAAATCATGGCTCGTGTATTCCCATCCATGATCGTCCTTACCTAAAAATTTCTCACCGGGAATACCTTCTTTTACCCATTCAGGAATATAAGACTGTTTCCATTCTGCAATTTGTACGTCTTTGGTGATTGGTTTCTCTATTTTTACCCAAATGGGTTTATAAATTTTCTTCGAATAAGGTACTTGTATTTCTTTCCATACAGGCACTTGTACTTCTTTCCAAATTGGTTTCTTAACTATTTTCCAATCTGGTATTACTTCCTCTTTCCATTGCTTGACTTGTTCCGTTTTCCAAGCAGGTACCTTTTCTTTTACAATTTCTATTTTCCACTCCATTTTCTTTTGAGTTTTCCAGATTTGTTTCCATTCTTCTTTCCAAATAACTTTTTTTTTTGAAACTTCTTCATGGTGCGAGTGCCATTCGCTAGGTGAGCGTTTATCTCTGGCTGTTTCGGAGTTATTCTCGACATCTTTTAGGGGGACGGCTAAAACGGCTGCAAGTCCAAGCGCCAACCACAACTAAAAAACAATAAGATTGTTAATATTTTTGTTAACCTTACATAAGTAAATATGCGTTAAACGAAGCAAAATTCAATTAATTTGGCTAACGATAAAATGTAGTAGTAGATAAAGTATTATTGATGTGCGGACTTTCCCCCAGTTTGCCGTCTACACGCGTGTTGGATGAGGTTGGTAAATTGTTTGATAGAATAATGGCTCCAATTTGCATCTACGCTATAAAGGACCCGAACAGAAAGGCCGAGCAGTAGTCCATGGTGGTCATTGGTTGTCTTGTCAAAGCTGACTGCCATTACATTACAAGTGTGTCCAGTATGTGACTGTAGTTGATAAAAGGATGGTGAACTGTGGGGTGCAACAGGTTTGTTGGCTGGTCTCATTGTTGTGTATATGACACGGTACTTAAGATCAATCTCACAATTCACGTGAATGTCGTATGCTACCCAAACGACACCATAGTGTGGACCAGTGGGGACAGTGTAATTCATTACACTATCCCATCTGGTACACCATCTATATCTGGGTTGTGCTAAACATATAGAGGCACCGGTGCATTCCGTTGAAGACTCTAGAGAGACATCCTTCCTGATGCACTGGAGATGACCACCGGGAAAGTTTTAATGGGTAGAAATCCCTTACAATCTGGATTATTCTCCCGAAGAAGAGCTTTTTACGCTTTATTATTCGAAACCAAAAAAAGTATTCACATATGAAAAAGAATAGTTACAGGTTAAACTACCGTTAGAATAATAAGTAGTTTATATTTTAATGTAATAGTCTCATCATGACTATTAAATAATTTCTCTGATAATTCTAAGGTTGTTACATTTCTGCATATGTTAATCTTGTCAAATTCAATTTTATTTATTACCGAGATCATAAATTGATGACAAATTCTACTTTTTATACGAAAAAGTTACGATAAAATGCTACCAATAGTGAATCCATTCATCTCGCAGTCTTAAATTCGCGTAACATGCACTTCACCATGACTCCACGTTATTGCAACAACTAAACAACTTAACGTACTGATTCGATTTGTAAATAGCAATTTGAATTTAAAATGGATTGTCAATACATTATATCTACTTAAAGAAATGAATTATTATCTAAAAACTACACTTTCTGAATATTTGTTGTTGATTTTGTAGATATAGTAAAAAAAACGTAAGAATTTCCTAACTAAAAATTTGAAAGCAACCGTCTTCGTAAAAAATAACGGAAGTGTTATAATTTTCTTAAAAAATCAGAAAAAATATCAAACATTTATTTAATCGTTTTATATGGTAAAAAAACGCGGGCGGATGGTGAGGAATGACTGATGATGATTGTGATAATGACATATAAAAAACAACAACAATTAGGCATGCGCATGAAATTGAAAATTTCCTCTTTGTACACATTTTAAAACAAAATCTTTACTACATTGCTTAAATTATATGAGAGCTTATTTCATCATCATAAAAAAAAATTAACTGGCAAATACTATATGATGATGAATAAACATTTTTAACGTCTGTGACCGTTCCATTCGTAGTAACTTTGAAGTAGTCAATCTGACTTAATTGTATGCATATACAAACCATTACTTAATAACATAAAATTATAAATATTCAATAAATATGAGTATATTATACTATGAGGTCGTTTAACTTAACACTCGGTATTACATATAACATTAAATCACTATAAAAATTCTATGGTCAAATAATAACACATCACACCACTATTCACCCACCGTGATCGCTAGCGTCCTCATCTTGGTATCGAGGAGGCTGCTGCAACTGCCTCCACTGGGCCCGCGCGTTTGTATTTATTATCAAGCAGCCCCTCTCTTGCGGACGGAGGTTTCACCCCCTGTGCTAAGGATCGTGACGCTGTTCTCATGAACGTAGCCGGAGAAGAAACGACCAGCGTTTAATGACGGCATTAGATATTATCGCTAGCTTTTTTGTTTTAATAACAAACCTTCACATGGATTGTCCAAATTGAATATACACCTTTTTTGTTTACGTACAATGATAATGAATGATATATATCTTGAATCTGATGTAAAAATCATATTATATCCCAATATGTAATGAATTAAATAGATATATTACATTGTTATAAATATGCAGGACAATGTAAGTATAAGTTGCTTCAATATAAGTTATTGTAGTAATTAAACTTTGAAAAGTTCTATCCTTGCTATTGACAATACATCTTATTTCGGAAGTAGTTTTGTTATTAAATTTTTTTTTTTTTAAACGTGATGTTTTAAGCGTTAAGGGTATATACAGACTCTCAATTATGTGTTTTAGTAACCCACTTGAGGAATCAGGTCAAGTTCGTATAGAAGAACCATGCTTTGAATACTCATGTCACATATTTCGTTCAATTTATTCATAGTCGAAAATATTTCGCAATAACCCTTCGTATGTAGGCTTTACAAACACCGCGAGGGTTGACGCTATGTTTTAATAGCAATGAAAGGAAGAATACAAAATGCAATAAAGTAAAATAAGTTATCGGTGCATTCTTATTTTTTTACACAAATAAACAAAACTGAAATGGCTTTTGTGTTATATCTAACGGAAAGCTTTATGTTTAATTAAGTGTTTAAACGATAATTATAGCAAAAAAAAATTTCTGTTTTGGGTAATATTTGAAATGGCTTGTCCGACGTATAGTTGTTGTGATAAATCATACCTTGATACTTTTTTTTATAAAAACAATGTATTAAATGTATAAAATCATATGGTTTGATAAATTTATTACTGCTTTTATTGTATACCTTTTATTCGACGTTTATGATGATAGTATGTATTAACTCCATATAAGCATTCCTTTAAAAATAACTATTGACCGTGTACAATACTATCCATAAGTGAAGTAAGTGTAATATATATGCTCTAGTGTATCGATAATTTTTCTATAATAAACGTCATTATTTATATACAATAAAATATTTTTGAATGGGCATCTTTATTACCTAAGCATAATTTTCGTAATACGAAAATTTGTTTGCGTGTCCTATTATAAATAAATTTTCAAAACACGGAAGGCGGCAACACTGCCGCAACATTTGATTTAAAATTCTACTAAATGCGTTAAAATTTATAAAAACACCACGAACAATCCCGATTGTGCGACGACCAGTATATGCAAATTTATTCGGCAATTAAATACTCTTCACCAAAACACCAATTATGTTGACGCAATGGCGAACGGTTACGTAGATATAACTATTTTATATCAAATCGCGTGAAACTATTCCATCGGTGTGTAATACTGTTTACATCACACTGACAAATGCTGCTTAACTGGTGTTTATTTATTCTTCTCTAGATGCCTCTCCATTACATTAGCTCGTTGTCCAGGACAGGACGACAAAGATCAGTCACTGTTTAAATGCCTACTCTCGTATGTTAAACACTAAGAGTTCCAACAATTAGAAGAAAATTATAGCAACTTTTCCAACGATTTTTACTAACATACGGCATTTGACAGTAACAAATTGAGGTCTTAAATTTAATAATGAATATCCATAATAATTATCTTGATCTTGATTATCTATATGTTGTATATGTTATGTAGCAAGATATTCTTCTTTATTTTAACCTGCTGATTGTAATCTTTAAGTATTCTGCTCGATTAAAGTAAAGAAGCTTATTTGACTCGCTTATTGTCAGCAATAGATGATTTGGCAAAATGACATGTCATACGGCAGTTATGAGTGTACTTGCTGCCCAATGGAAAAATAAACAATAATTTATTCTTTGGTGTTAGTTATGTTGTTATAAATAGTTGCATTATTATTAATATTCCATTAACCGCTCCAAGAAGAAACGTTGCTCTTAGATTCATACATCTTGCTTTTACTTTGTTGCCGCATCGAATTTGTATAATTGTATCACGGTTCAACCATAAATTGTGAACATACATACTGCGCTGCTCCGCAAACATTGATGTCAATGTAACTTGCGTGTGCTTAAAAGTGTTATATAAGTTACGTCCGCGTCGTGCATAGTTCACTCGCATACATATACTTGTGCGGCGAATACTTAACAAGCAAGGTATGCTGGAACTTAGCCTATAAATGGCTCGTCACTTGCACTCGCAGTAGACGTAATGGTTTTAAATGAGTACTGACATAGTTAATTAGAACTAAACAGTTTTCCGGTTTAAAGGCGTTATAGTTTCTTAACTATTAAAGAGTAAATACCTTTTGTCCTGAAGTGATTCCAACTAGTACATCATTGTAATGGCAAGACGTATCGCTATTGACCAGGTCAACATTATTTTCATGTCGTTAAGAAAAAGGCCTGTCAACTACTAAGTGTATTATCATATACAATAGATCGCATCGAACACTTTTAGAAGCTGATCAGTTTCTGTTTAAGAACATTTCCGACTGGTATCAATTCTACCTTCTTTAACAAAAGTTTTGAATACAAATTCTTAAGGAAAAATAATGTACTGTGTCCTTACCAGTTAAGTTTCACTCTATAACATTCACAAGATGTAAGGCTTAGAACGGAAAGTAAATAACTATGTTACAAAGACGGTGCTCGTCGACATTTCTAAAGCTACCATATACAGTATAATATCTATAATATTCTTCCTTATGCATTCTTATTCATTCATGTCTCCATTTTGCCTCATCAGCTAATGAACGGTTTTCTTTTTACATATACTGGAGACAGCAGTCCACTAAAGACATAAAACTTTACAAGTGATCTTTATACTGATTTCAACTTGGGCGGATATCTACTGAAAAGCTATCTTTAACTTTTCTCAAATTTTATAAGTTAAGTTAGTATTATGTCTGTTCACACTTATTCAGATGATCTGAAAAAATACCTATAGTTGAATATTTCAATAATGTAAGATCTAACCTGCAAATATTTTGCTACTGTCTGTGCCTCTCTTTGGCATTTCAGTGAATACGAAGAAATGTCAGAACATGAACGCAGGCATCTCAAGAATGTTAAACAAAGATCAATCAAAATTACAACCTCTTCATTATCATTACTGATTATGACATTTCGCAATGAATTCGTAAGAAATTTATATATGTATAAATCTGAGCAATTCGGGAACGATCGATGTGAAGTTTTCTTGGACAGGCTTATGTCCAGTTGTGTACGTCTATCCGTTGATCATGATGATGAGGATAAACCTGAACTAGCGGAGATATAACCAAAGTTAACCGCGTGGAAGAATTAAATTATATATATTTATGATTTTTTATGTTTTCTTACATTTTACTTTTATACATTCATTATTTCGTAATAACAACAATGAAGCCAATCTACTGACTTGGAGTATAACCACCGCCTTTTAACGAGTACTCGTTAAAAGGCGGGGGTCGAAACAGCTTAAGGATAGATCACACCGAGAAATCGTCAAGAATATTTAACAAAATACAATCGTTCATGGTTTTATTTAGTAGACGCGATGAGATCTCTCTCAATCCAAGAATATTGTCTAAATGTCCCGCATATATCGCTCATTATATTTTAATACTTTAGTTAGTAGTAATAAGCATATAGCAGACCTCGCCAATTTTGTTTTGTATTCCATTGATAAAGATATCACACAATTTGTTACTTCATTATATATTAATTACTGCTTTATTAATTAGTTGCAAAGATTTACAAACCTCTTTAGTATATAGGTATTTACATTGAAGTCAGTACCAAACTTTGTTCTTTGTAAATAAATATAATATTAACCTTACGAGAACGAAGTTATCGGTGATTACTAAAAAGTATTTAGTGCAATCATGTTCATATGTTTCGATTCTCTTTAGCGATTTAGCAAAGTTTGTTTTTGGCTGATCACAAAGAAAGAGATTCAGAAGCTTTGTGCACGACTAAAATGTATATTAAAAATACCGACAATACTAAAAAACTATTTATTTAAACCAAATGTAAAATACTACAAGAAAACAAAGGATCGATGTCACAAAATGTAGTACCTAGTAACCTTTCCTTTAGACTTTAGAGATGGACACATATTTCTCAGGTTGTAAACGTTATTGCAATGTTCTGTGGTATGGTGGCTCTTGCGAAAAGATGACAACCTTTCGACAAATTTAGATATATCTTGGATAGTTAGATATTATAATCAGTTGGTAGACTGTTGAACACAGACTTCGTGCAAAAGACAAACAAAAACACAAAAATATCTGCTCACAACAGAAACAAGTAATAACCAGTGAATAAATAACAATATACAATCTCCTTAACCTTAAGGCTGCTACTCTGCAAACACTATCCTGCCGATGTTTATTTATTTTAACAGTGCATATCTATTATTGAATTTTAGATATAAACAAGGTAGTCGTAAAAAATAGTTAAACAATTAATATAAATTATTTAAATACTGGAGCACAATGATTAGTTGACAACAAAAAAAAAGTTATACATTAAAAATTGCATATTTCGTTTTCTACCTTATGTATATACATTAAGTATGAAACTATTATTTTATTACTTCAAACTTCGTAAGTATAAACTTGTTTATTGTAGAAACGGCCTTTTGTAGTCCATTTTTCATCAAAGATTAGTTTTGAAATTTCTTAAATTTTTATTTAGTATACAAGCTTACATATCCCTTGAGCGATTATTAATGTTACTTAATAAAATACATTCAATTTCGGTTTTGAATCCCTTTGTGAGTGTTAATAATTTGACATGAAAGAATTTCAATATCGGACCACACTGTTTAAATCGGTTTCATTTCTCTGATGATGGATTTGACTGACTGATACAGGTTATCTGATGCTGGTCTTCCGGGTCCGGGGTCCACGGGTTAAATTCATTATTGTGATATACACTACGTATTTATAGGAGCGGAACGCTTCAAAACCACAAGACGATGAGAGCAAACAAATATTTAATCCGCTCCGTTTTGTCTTGTCCGTCAGTTCTAGACAGCGCTGGTGGGAGGAGTCGAATATCATTAATTAACCATAAAATTTTCACCAAATCTTCAACAGATGACGCTGATTTATATTAAAAAATATTTTGAATATAATGAATATAATAACGTAATATAAAAATACTAGAAAAGAATTTTCTAAATCTAGTCCTGTAGGAAAAAGCATAGCTTTTTCTGTGATCATCCGTAAAATACTACACAGGCTTGACCTCTAAATTTGAGATATCAATGAGCTGAAATAATGAGATTATTATGATAGTGATGAAGAAAAGGTAGACAGTGTATTCTCGTCTTAATAATACCCTAAATCCAATAAACGACATTTAGTTCAATACGTTTGATTCAACGAATACTAACTACATTAGCTTATTGCATCAGAAGAGTGAAGCATTAATCTAACTTTCAGTAACAGCTAAGATTAATATAGAAACTGCATAGTTTGCTTCAGTATTATCAATAATCAGTTTTCATCTATAAGAGAAGTTTGAAGAGGCGAAGTCATTAAAGAGTGTATCATGCAAAATAAACGTTGATAACTTTTAATGATACTATGCAATATCACGTTAGTTCTACGTAGACTCTATATGGTAATATTCGTACACAAAGCTACCAGTATTTTTGTCTTATATTAATAATCTCGTCGCCCATCATTGACCGCAGCAGTCCAAACAACAATAACGAGACCATAACAATGAATGTATGTACGCGAATTCGCGAAATTTCCAAAGCGTCATGCGAGAGTACGCAAAATTCAATTACATAATAATATGTGGTAGTTTACATTCATTGGCACTTCTCTACATGTATAGGGTCACCTACTAAATGCATCATGAAATCAAAGAGAATCTGCTAAAAACTTACGCCATAACCTATTTCTTCTCTTTTACTTGAAAACCACAAAATTAACATGTGCTATTTACTAAAAGTACGCACATTGTCGTATTCTCTTTTCAATACATAAAATTTATTTAATTTTCACGTAAATCTCCGAAAGTTCGATCCCACATACTACTGCGTTTGAATAACAAATATTATGAAATATATGATGATTCATTGAAATATTTCGGTCATGAAGCTACTGCACAGTGTCAATAAACCCACAACATGAACTGTACGGCAATCTAGAATGTTTCGTAACAATATTTTTAGTGCTTGTGATAAAACATTTGGGGTATACGTGGCGTAATCAAACATCTTCGGTTATGCTAATTGTTTATTTCGATACCCTTATACACGTGTTGTACTCCCTTTTTGCTGTGACAGAGACGCTACTTGTGACATCTCTCTGCAGCGGTGCCATCGACAATTTCATTGAAGGAACGCCACAAACAAATATTATCTCATTTCACAACTCGAGTAATGCACGTCGGGCGACATGAGTGCCCGGATGTCAGAGTAACGGTAAACATTCCATTAAGTACATAATGGTTAAATTAAATTAAATTATAACTAGATAAACGTAAACATTACTAGAATGCTTTACACAACGGCCATAATTAATAGTTTTGAAAGTTTTCGAAGTTTTAATAATATAATTAACTCTTCTACTATTGCCTACAAATTTTTGAAGTTGTTAGTACTTTGCAATAATTATGACGTCAGGAGATCAAAGACCTCAGTCGTCCTGTGACCAAGTGTATAATGAAGATGTAAAGTACTCAAACAACACGAAGGATGTTGTAATTAGAGAATTTAATGAAGTAACGAGATTAACCACCGTAATTCTCAAATCGACAAGAATCACGTGGTGTAACGTTTATCAACTTTAGTGGTACCGCATTGTCATTGCCACTTGGACGACTTTGTTAATAAATAATAATAATAACAAATAAAAGTGTAGTTTTTTATTCACTCTTAGTCTTCGTAGTCTTGAGAAAGACTGCAAAGTAATTTCACTTACAAACAAATAATAGGCACCCTTTGTAACGAAAAATATTATAATTATCTTGCTGTTGTTGAATTTTCTCGAATAAGTGTTACACTTAACCTTTGTTCGAGAAATGGATCAGCTTTTCCATTTCTAGCAAGAACAGCGAGTCGAAGCTTAAATATATCTTGCGCATAGTGTCTCGAGAGGACGTATATATCTCGAGAGGACGCCTCTTCAGTGCTTTAACGACGGACGCTATAGATTTAATCACCGAACGATAAAAGTAAACGGTATGTTTTCGGTGTTTTATTTAGAAATTTAAAGATATACGCTAATTTAATCTGTTCTAAATTGCAATTGGTTTTATTTTAAACAATAACCGTAAACAGTTACAGGATATGATAAATAGTTTTAGGATGTGACCTCGAACTCTATTAAGACTTCAATAACATATGGTATATAATCAAACGATAGATATGTTGACCCACAGTCCGGAAGTACTTTAATAATGTTTGCCGTATTCATTGCGCAACTTGACCGCAAAACAAAAATCGTTGGGACTTTCACGTTACCCTTATCAAAATGCGGATTACTACAAGTAGATGCGAGAGAAAACGTTACGTAGATCATTAGTCGAAAGAATTGTTTACGACTACATAAACAATTTTTCTTTGATTTAACAATGCATCGTGGCGAGCTCGACACTCATCTTATGGTAAATCGCACGCCTGCACATAATAATTACTTGCTAATGAAGTTTCACCACTATAAATTGCCTGTCATCTTACGATGCAAGGTGTTCTCATTACCCCAGTAATAACAACCCTAGCACCTTTGATACTTTGTTATGTATCTAGCCTACTAGATCTATCTTTGACAACGAAAATCTGCCAAATTTTTATGGGATATTTGAAAGCATTAATAAAATGATTGCAAATATAAGATGGTAAGTTTCATGATCTTAGTAATTTCACTATCTGTAATGCCCATTGATTTGAATGAAAAATTAACCATGATGACTCATTTGCTATGTAGACGTTGGCAACGAAAATGTACCTGACTTTTACTGGCTAGAACCTCACGATGTCACGGTTATCACCATTAGACGGAACTACGTGAGCATGTAAGCACTCTACTGCAATAACTGTGGTGGTCATCGCAACAATGAGTCCCACTGTCATTATATTACTAAAGTTAATAAGTCATTGAATTGTAAAGAAAAGTTTAATAATTACCTACAGTTGCACGAGCATGTTTTCAATGTACAAAACAATTTATTATCATATAATAATTTTTATCACGTACCAGTAACCATTATTATTAAGTAGAAAACAATAGAAAATACAAACCTACAAGTTCTACCTTTCACTTTATGGATCTCGTTCAATGTCGTGTTTGTAAGATAGCCAAAACAAAACTCGATTCTAGTGAATTTACTACAATCTCAAATGTTTTTAAATATCTCTATGTGGAGTCTAATCTCAATGTGGTTAGCTTTTTTTTATTAACGTTTGTAACAAAATACTAACGGAAAGCACGCCCCGGAACCAAGAGCCGGTAACGGGGTAGTATCGTACTTTAACCGACTAAAAAGCTTCACACGGTATTCCAATCACTACCGACAGTATGCACGACGACCACGGGATAACATCGAGCAGTTCTTCCGCAACCCCCGATCGGCGCCCGGATCGAACTCGGGGAGGGATATGAGACACCCCTCCCGACAAATAATCCCTACGTAGCGACGCGTTGGAATACGAGACGCGCCGCTAGATACACCCCGGGAACCCTCTCCGAGGGGGGTGCCGGCTCGACGACCTATGTTAGTCGCGACGCCAGATTCTTCTGCCTAAGGAGGCAATCGGCAGTCGTGCGCTCGGGTCCGCCTGTTAGCGGTGAGCTGTCTACACGTCCCGACTGCGTCCTGCCCCCTCGGCGCCCGCTCTCTGAGACATTCGGTCTTCAGTTTCTGCGTCATAACGAAGTCGAAGAATCGGGATACCGCATTCCATGATGCCTCGCTTCCGTCCATCGCGCGAACCAGTGCCGGCAGCGAGAGGTTACACCCTATCGCCGCTACGAGCGTGGCCCTAGACACCGATGCATTAACCGAGTCCTTAATTAAGTTAATATTCCAATTTACTGACTTACCTGTGACTATTTCAACTTGTGCCATAGTTTTCATGGGTTATTTTTATTACCAGTATTTTCCTTTTTATGGTATTCCAATTTTAAATTTCGAAGCAATATTTGAAAATAAGTTCTGTATCGGATGTAAATCTGATGCTTTATTTCGTTCTCTGGGTCAGCTTTTTAGGTTTGATGCAGCTTGTCCCGATGTTTCATACATCTAAGTATACCAGGTGTGACCCAGGATTTTAAAATGTTTTTCCTCCTACTGGTTTTGATCACTTTTGTGCTTTTATTAATATAGTCTGAAGTCTTTGTACTAAAGTTACGTGAAGCAGCATCTGCATTTGTCTCCCAGAGAATATCTTCCCAGTCCGAGTTTTTTATAAATTTGGTCACTACAATCCAGTCTACTATAGTTCTTGTTTCTTTTTCATTGGGTTTCGTTTTCCATTTAACGGAATACAAGCTACGGCCAAGTCATAGTCAGTAATATTCGTTTTTTTAGCAGTTTAAATAACTATATAAGAGTATTACATAAAAAAAAGTTTTTAAGGGAACATAACGAACGCTTTTGAGAAGCCTCTCATTTCCTACCTATAACGATCCCCCGAGTCACGGCTCATAAACTGAACTTAACCGCTTATAACTGATTTTGCAGCTAAACGATAATTTGAACTTAACCATCATTCAAGTGAAACTTTACTTGAGATAGTCATAACACTGAATCTGCTGCACTCTTCTTCAGGTAAAATAAAATTTGCATTGTGCGAGATCATGTTATAGGAGGCAGTAGGTAAGTTTAACTTAACGGTTTACTTAAAAATAACAGTGTCTATCTAGTGGTAAGTCTCTATTGCCAGAGACTGTTGCTGTCTCCAAATAGTAGGGTGAATTGCTGTGACTAATATGATCTGTGGCTAGTTAAATTATTATACTAGATTATGAGACTTGAGATCTTATGTCACAAGACGACGAACACAAAGAGCATTATTTATCATTCTAACACATTCTTACAGGAAGTCGTACCACTTGCAACCGCGATCTGCGGATTTCGTCGCTTTCCTGAAGTCCACACTGTTTTTTACCCTTTAACCCTATTCGATACTATCTACTTATTTTGGTTTGTGTGTTATTTCAGTTAACGGAATATTTATTGTCTTAGTTTTACTCTCAAGCGTCGATTTAAAAGCTTTAGTTGCGATGATATTAATGTTATACAATTTTGGAGAGTACAGAGAAATTTTTTAGGTGTTCATATGTTAAGGATCCGGACACTGCATCCTGCATTACGACATATATTCTTACTAAAATGTATGTCTAAAGTGAATGTTCGATTGAACATCATAAACGTTATAAATACAATACCACGGTTATATCCTTCAAAAAAAATACGAATATTACATTCTATCATCGTTTTTATTGGATTCTGTACAAAATATTAATTGGCTTATATAATAAAGGAGCAAGTCGTGCACATTTTGCTCTTGCACTTTTTGCTCTGTGTCAAAGGAACGTAATTTGCTCTTCCAGTGTAGAAATCCATTGACATAGAATTTGAGACCAAAAAAAACTTATTTAACTATACTATACATTACTAGTATTTTTACGTAAATTGCCAAAGCTTACATCGGAAGTGAAGATCGGTACACAAGGATAGATGTCAAAGAGAAACTTTCACTGGAGAATATTCCAACGCTGCTTTGTCAACTTTTCTGTTCGCCGCAATCTATTCGCTTAATAGAACAAACATTTTAATTAAAAGATTCCTAGGTAAAATGGCTTTTGTAAACTCGTCACGGAATTGTTCTCTGCTAATTAAAATTATTATCATTTGAATATGAATTGTTACCTTCACATTTGTAAGCATATTAATAACTTATCATTATGAAAAGAAACATTATTTCCGCAAATGCTATAATTAGTTGAATATTAATAAGAGTACATTTAGCCTTAACAATGCAGTATTCATTTTAGTCCCTTGATTTTTTAATAAGATAACTTTTACAAATATAGAATATCTACTTAAATATACTACATGAAAAAATTCAATATCTTAATCATGTTGTGCTGATATGTATGAATCAGTAGGTAAGTTCGTTCAACGCCTCTCAAATCGTGACAATGTAATGTTCGCAAAGTACTGTTTGGCGGTAGAAATGGGAACAGAGGTGGTACCTTCGTAAACAGTTTCCTATCTAGTCCTACTACCAATTAAACATGCTTAAATGCTCTAAGTTATATTTGTACACCAATCTTTATTAAACACACACACACAAATATGTATATAAATATACTTACGGTCTCATGAACACCTGGTTTTATTCTTAAATCGTTGATTTTCAATATTGAGTTACTTTGGATTTACAAACTCTTTTTAAGGATAATTTTCTAATTTATACATTTGTAAGATCCATAAAGAGGGTTTGAACCCCTTTTGTCATAAAAAACGTTGTTTCTATGTCTTTCATAAAATCCAGAACAATATAAAAAAAAACGAATTGCTGTAATTAAGATCAGTGTATTTTTATCACATACATATTCCTGATAGGTTCATAACAAAGAAAACATATTTTTCGATTCTACTCGATTCGATATTTTTTTATTATTTGTGTCATATTTTATGTATTACCCAATATAACTTTTTACAAAGCTATTTCATTTTGATGTTTTTTTTTAATGGAATTTTTTTTTCTTGCGGTTGGTTCTCTATTGATCCCAAGTTAAGGAAGGTTTCGTTGCGCACTTGTTAATTTTTGATGTGCCCGATTATATTTTTATTTATAATGGTATCATTTAACAATAATAATATAACAGAAACTATTTCAATCTCCCTGTCAGCAAACGTTTTAATTATAAATATTTCATAGTAAAGGATAAAGCCAGTGGTTTACTGTGTCCTAGACCGGCAGTTGTAATTAAAATGAGCTAACATTTCTATCGCTAAATTCAAAGCAAGCACAAACGAAATTGTTTCGCTTTTAGAGTAGAGTGCTTTGATGCCAGACTTGGGCAGTAAATGCCTAAAATTTGATATAAAGCACAATGCAAAATCTGGTATCAATTCGTAGCCCAGACACCGGTCACAAAATGTTTAAATGGATTTATTCCGTTAGCTGCCGCTTTACAAATTTCGGGAAATGTTAACGTATAATACGAGTGAATATGTTGAAAATTCGATTCGACAAATCTATATACAGGTTGAAAGGTTATAGGTGTAAATGATCTGGAGGGGCTAAAGTATAGCTCGTATCCTATCTATCTATGTATGGAATATCCCATCCAAAAACAATAGTTCTGGAGTTATTAATTTTATAATCATTTTTGAAAAGATTTCCGATTTTCTAAGAAAAAATTCGATGATGATGATTTTATTTCTTACTTGTTTCTACACACATTTTAATGTAATAATTATTGTTTAATTAGGAAGTTTAAAAGTAGCGCCGGTGACGGATAAGTTGAGAAGTAATAGATTAGCGTGGTATGGACATATTATGCGAAGGGATGAATGTCATATAACAAGAAGAATGTTAGATATGAATGTGGAGGGATATGTGGGTCGAGGTAGACCTAAGAAAAGATGGATGAATTGCGTGAAGGATGACATGAGTAAGAAAGGGGTAACCGATGAGATGACGGCTGATAGGCGAGACTGGAAGAGAAGAACATGTTGTGCCGACCCTACATAAAGTGGGATCAGGGCAGGAGAAAGAAGAGATTGTTTAATCATTGTTTTATTAAATTAAATTAATAATCATCACTTAGCGGCTAAAACTTTTAAATTGGGTTATTTAAAAAAAAATACGTAAAAAGCACATAAATAAGTACCTGACTTTAATACCTATCCGACAAGGTATAAGGAAGTACATAGAGTTTTTAAAACTTAGAAAAAAACACTCGTAATAAAACCAAGTATCATGAAATATCAAACTGTAGACTCAAAGGTAGACGCCGCGCTGGCCCTTAATTTGACCCTTTTGTTTTTATCGTAACACGTGCGAGCTTACTATTGTCGTTTTAGATATTGAGTTCAGAATAAAAGTTTAAGGTAACAATTAATAAAAATTTACCTAAAACTGATGGCCACGGTTGCTTATACGAGCACGAAGCCTTTTTCTTAAGTCAGATCGAGTGATTCGCCCTGTGAGCTCTTATTTTGTCAGCAGCGACGATGATGCGTGATTTTAAATCTTCAAATGAGTTAATTGGTGTTGTGTACACTAAAGATTTCATGTGACCCCATGAGTAATAATCGCAAGATGTCAAATCAGGACACCTTGGGGGCTATGGTGTTGCAAAATTTTTAATCGTCCCTCGTTACAAATCCTATATCGATTTACAATCTGCCAAAGATATAATAACATAACTAACAGATTTTTTCGTTTTGTGATTTATATAATCATATATTCTTAAAATATTTACCTGGTAACGCATATATTATGCAATGTCACAAAATATACATAAAATAATCGGGAATAATCAGCGCTTCTCCTTTCAGTCGGATACTCTACTTTCACAAGAGAAATAACTTTTCAAGCGCGTAAATCAGGTGCTGGTAGTCATATCTGTAAAACGTTCTTTCAACCTCTGTTTCCCCATGATATTTTCCTTCATCTTATACTCAAGTTCAGAGAAGACGGAGAAACGAAACCTTTGACTAACAGAATGCATAATGACAATACTCTTGCAAATTACACTACCGCCGCTAAACAGTCCACACCGCTAAATGCTATGTAGTACTCCATTATTTATTTAAACGATCTTTGGGGAATGCCTATTTCCGGCTGTGGACATCTATCGATTGATGATAATGATATAAAATTATAATTCACTAGAATCTATAAGTGAAACAAGTGTAAAAGCTTTAAAACCTGTACAAATGCTTACGTTCCTTTGTTAACAAAAAGGTCACGGTGATGTCCACTTTTATTTTAATGAAGTTTTACACTTTTCAAAGAGGAATATATTTGATTAACAACAAAGAACGGACCTACGTATTCAGTTCTACATACAAACCTTTTTTGCTTCGTTTTAAAATTATAAAAAAATATTTTAAATTGTCTTTAAAGTTTGTCATTTTAAAGAAATCCTTGTTAATTGGATATTACACAAAAAAAAATTGGAACAGCCTAATAAAAATATTTGAAAAACGTTAAAAAATTATATTTCATTAGTTAATTACAGACATTCCAAAAAATATTTAATGAACTGTAGAACTGCTCTTTGTCGACGGAGACCGTCTAGGTAGGTACCACCGCAGCTCCTATTGCAGACGCCAAACAGTAGTATGCAAATATTATTATGTTCAAGATTGAAGGTAGTTGTAGCTTGTGAAATTACTGGGGTAACGAGACTAAACAGCTTATATCTCAGGGTGAGGAGCGCAATGTAGTGCAGAGTACACAATGCTAACTAGCGCCATTTTGTTATCACTTACCATCAGGTGAACGTCAAAAAAAAGCTGAATTTGTTGGTTTTTATCAAAACCGTTTTAATTTTTCGTTATTCTAATTGTAAAATTTTATATTGAAAATATAAATAGAATAACATTAAAAGGCTGTATTGTGGAAAACATTAAAAATATTTTTAAACCTAAAGCCTAATTTTATTAATTTTAGTCAAAAATATGTTAAACGACCGCGTAATAGACAAGAAAATTTATCAAAACATGAGCAGCACCTGACCTTGTTTTAAAAATCTTCTTTGAAATAATTTCCCAGTGAATTTCTATTCAACGGAAAGCAGGAATTTGATTAGAATCCTAAAGCCCCGTATAACCCGTGATATTTTTTTATTCTTATACTGCGCCTCTGGCTCGAACACTTCCATACGAGTACGAATACAATTCGTCGATTATTTGATTGCATATTGGTAGAAATCAAATGTTTTCTAATTCACTATAAAGATTTCACTAAACATTTGAACTATTCCTGTAAAATATGACTCATTGTTTATAAAATATAAATATTTGTAAGCGTATAAATTAAAACTGGAAAACGCTAACTTTCAACAGAAAAGAGTTGTAGTGTTTGTAAAATCAATAACTTTGATTTATTTTTAACAAACAATCCAATCATTAAATAAATAAAATTACAGTTTTAAACAAATCTAATAGGTTTTTTTTTTATTGTTGTTAAGAAGACTTCAATCTGTGAAATAAACTTTAAGGTAAAGAAGAGAGTAATCAAAATTACATCACAAAGAATTTTTGAATAAAAGGAAACAATAATTACCGAATTCACAACCACTTAATTTTCGTCCAGTTAAAAGTATAGTTTTTAACAAATTAAAACAAAAGATGAGTTATTTAACTGCAATAAATTTTTACTTAAAATATTTTGAATTATAAAATAATTCATTGTTGGACTAAAATTAGATTTTTTTATTTAAGAGAGGAATTTTACAATCACTTTTAATAATGTATTTTTGAGAACAGACAAATAACTTAGGGAATATTAGGAGCGCTATTTATACAATATTTACGATTAGGTTAATATTTATATTAGGCAAGAGGTTCTAAATCGCACTATTAAAGTTTTAGAGATTACTAAGTATAATATTTTTAAATATAATATTTTAGAGATTACTAAGTAAAGCGCGCTTTACCACTGATCGTAAACTTGCGGGTACGCAATAAGCGCATGAGCTATATCATGTTTTTAAGAATTTGTATATATATACGAGTACAGAAGCTAGCCATTACATTCATATTGAGACGATAATCATAATTCTTGGTTTGAAATGCTCCATTGACTAGTAACTGTTACTTCTATTATTTGACAACAAACAAAGAAATCTCACAATGTGAACACTGTGGAATACGAATTCTTTTTGTCATTGTTCAAATTATTTACTATTCACTATTTATTTTCAAATTGTTACTGCTTAAAAGACGGCTGATAGAAGACAAGTACATACTGTACCAACCCCACATAGCTGGGAAAAGGGCATGAGGAAGAAGAAGACATGGGTTTGGATTGGCAACTAAGTGATTGCCGATTTTGTGGATAGATGGAGTTTACGCTTTATTTAATTAACACGGTCAAAACTTCTAATCTACATTTTCCTCTTATTGTTTGGACTTCTACGTTTACTTGAATAAAAAATAAATAATGTTCATTAGCGCTTTAGTTTTGTTTTTATCCCACTTTAAAAATGGAAGGAAATGAAGTGCATTCCAGACATTGTACGCGTCGCAATCACAAAAGCAGCTATGTACCATATATGAAAAAAAGCCGTGTAAGAAAGTTTGTCGAAATAAGTTTGAGAGATTTCGTACTGATGATTTTTCACTGAAAAATGCTCAACGATCTAGCCGACCAGTCAAAATCGTAGAGAATGAGTCAATTAAGACTCTTATCGATTCAGATCGTCATAGCACAACACTTGATATTGCAGGAAAGCTCAATGCAAATGCATTGAAAAAATTAAATATGCTTGGTTATTTCAAAAAACTCAATTTATGGATCCCTCATCAGCTTAAAGAAATTAATTTGACGCAACGCATTAGCATCTACGATTCGCTTCTAGCACACAACGAAATTGATCCATTTCTGATAAGCCTGATTATTGGCGACGAAAAGTGGATAATTTATAACAACATTAATCGCAAAAGATCGTGCGTAATGCAAAATGAACCAGCCCAAACGAAAGAACCAGAGATTCACCAAAAAAAGATTATTCTGTCGGTCTATTGGGATTATGAAGGAATTTTGTACCTTGAAAATTGTATGTTCAATAACTCGCCAAACTAAATGATGCAATTAAAGAAAAACGGCCAGTATTTTCAAATCATAAAGATGTTGTTTTTCACCATTATAATGCAAAGCCACAGACGTCTTGATCATTTGCCAAAAATTATTCCAACTGGGTTGGTATGTTTTTTCACATTCACCAAACAGCCCTGATCCTGCACCTTCAGATTACCATTTGTTTCGTTCCATGCAAAACTCCTTATATGGTAAATTTTTTAACAACGCTGATAATGTCAGATCATATTAAATTCAGTTTTTTAATAGAAACGATCATTAATTTTACGAACTTAGAACTTTTACAATGCTAGAACGACAACAACAGACAGTATCCAATTGAACAAAGTTATATTTCGAAACTAAAATTTTAAATTTTCTTTATTTGAAATCGACAATCATTTACTTGCTAACCCAATATCATATTTCGTCATAATGTTATATTGTTCAAAATACGCAATAAAATGATTAATAAAGTTTTTAGTGATGTAGGTAACTTCATTAGCGCAATAGTCGTAGTAAAAAAGGTTTTTGAACAAAAGAATGAGAAGATAGTAAGTTATTTCGCTATACAGAAAGCATTCATTGGCGTCATAGTAAATTTACTGGACGCCATTTCAGACCAAGATTACATCGCGTGAAAAGGTCGTCGAGACAATTAATAATGCTGTCCTGAGGTAAAGAGCTGCAAAAACCATAGTGAAACAATTAAGAAACCAAAGGATCAGTTTACGTGGGTCGGCAAATAATTATTCTGGTTAATAAACATTTTCTCTTAAATTAATTTACCAAAACAGTCAACTCATAATTATAAATTAAGCTAAAAAATTAGGGGAAAAAAATATGTGGGAGATAATTTTCCTTTTCTTGCCTTGTATTTCTTACTTAATTCAAATATCTATTTTTTTAAAAAAGAAATTTATACTTAAATCCTAGTTTTTCACACATTACTGGATATACTTTTAACAGGCATCAAATTTTCATTCAAACGATACATGAAAAAATTATTGGATACAAATTATAATATAAGAAAATGATGATAAAATAGCGGTGGGATTCCATCAAAATCCGGTATATAATTCAATATACATTTCAAGAATATGGGTTCTATATGCCGTTAAGTCAAATTTAAAAAAGATTCTTCTGAAATTCCGTAGATTTCGTTGCTTAATGGATCCTCATTGGAAACATTGAATTTAATGTATTTTTGAGCATTATTTATTTTAATGAAATATGTATGTGTTTTTCCTATATAATAAAATGAAACCTTAATGTTATATTTCATTACTTTATCAATTTCTATCAACAGTTATTCTAAATAACGCAAATAATGTATTGAATTGGAGTTATGTAGATAATAACGTATTATTTTATTTTTTATCTTTTTAATTAAAAATGGGAATTTTTCTTTCATCTGGCAATTCACTTCATACTAACCTATAGTTATTTGCCGTCGTAGTGCTTAAATAATTTCTCAGCGAGATCTCATTTGGCTTTTTTTTATTAAGTTTATGGTTTTTTCAGTGGTAAGTGATGAAAGTTATAATAATTAATTAAACAGGAAATGTTGAAAAAATAAATCAACGGCTCTAGAATATTTTAACACAATGTTAATGTTTCTTATGCCCACTAAATTATTATTCAGCGCCATCTACTAATAGTATTGTTAAGTAACTTAAGCTAATAACTTAAGTTTAGAACACTAAGATATTTTACCAAGAAAACGCTAGATAGCATAGAAATTGCCGAACTGTTTTACTTATTCAATCAACAATTTTCATTTTCATTACAAAGAAAAATAGCTACCTATTAACTGTCGTAAATCAAACATTCTAAAGTCTAAAATATTTCAATTAAATTAGGTATCTGTTTCTTAATGTAATATTAATTTAAACGTTCATAAGTTTATTACTTCTTTTTATCTTCTACATTTGTCAGTTCAGTCCTGCCACAGACAATGTCTGTAGCTTTTGGATAATTTTAATGGTGCTGAATCGGTTACCGCGAGCTTTGTTTAACGATTTTTATTTAATATTTCCGTTTAATTAATCTATTAACTATATAATTTATAATCTCTTTTGCAATAATTCGAGATATCACGGTGTCCAGGTAAAAATGCAGCCGGTATCAGGTGTTGGTATGTCTAACCTCATGGTTTTTAGGTTATAAAATATCTATGAAAGCTTCGTAAAAATAAATTATCTGTAGAAGAGATTGCATGCTAATTAAAATATGATAGTGTATTGCACACTTTGATGGTTCGAATATAAATTAAATAAATAAAAAATAATCAAAATTAAATAGTTCCACAGTTAATCTACTGTGAAACCGACGGCATTGACAAAAGTGTATCGAGTAACACTGATTATATGTTAAGCAAATGTAACCATATGTGTATTTAAAAACTATAAATTAACAGATATCTCTTATTATCAATGGTAACAAAATATTGATGATATAAATTACATTAATTTTATGATTGTATTAAAATAATTCTGTTAGTGTTAATAATAGTTGTATAAAATAAACATTGTGAAATTCCAGTTGTACTGTCATCATGGTGGAGATACAACTACATGATTTGTGTAATTAAAAAAAAAGTTTTACCTTGTTCTTAAATCATTCTTTTATCCTTAACAGGTTCTTATAGGGTGTGTACAACAATATGATGGTATTATCAGAACAGTATTCATGTTATTCTTGCTTCTAGAGAGTTCTTGTAAAACAATTTAATAATGGTGTTATATTTTTAAAATACTGCATTTTTTAAATAGTTAATAAAAAATCTACATTTTATATATTTATTAGCAAATATAAAATTAGCATTTAAAATAATTAAATTTTATGATTTATTGACAGGTCACGAAACACACAATAACTCCCGCCGTGCAGCAGGAAGACCATATGTGGAGACATCACCACTTTTGGAATCATTTTCACTTATTAATACTACCCATTGGCTTCGCATTAGGTTGTTAGTTAGCTTCCTTGTGTTAATTTTGATCGTTGGTGTTGTAATTGGGATATATCTGTTGATCATTGAAACAAACTCAGGTGATTATTTTCATAATTTAATTTAATTTTAAAGAATATTTTAAACCAAAATTCATGCAGGAATTGATAGTATGTGATATGCCTTAACAAACAATATTCCTTAGAATTTGTTTACATAGCATTATCTTTCAATAAACTGTTCTTTCTGGTTGAAATCAAATAAATAAAACATAAAATTAAGGGATGAGAACTGTTTTTGAAATTATTAACATTATTAAAATATAGTAATTATTAAAATTATAAGCTTGTACTATGACTAAGAAAGATTATAATTTAAAATGCAGAGAACATTTTGCCACCAATTACAAATCAAGAAGGCGCTGTAAAATACTTTAAGAGAAGTATTCAAATAAAGGAGAAAACAATTATGGAACCAAAAAGCATTGTGGTTATGGTTCAAGCAGATATTGATGAGTATGATGATTCAACAGATAGCACAGATCTGTTGGATATTATCAAGGTAACATAAATTATTGAAATGTAGTTATAAATTTATCTATCAGTTATTAATTTTTTATGATAGTTCATGTTGGATGAGTTATATTGCCATGCGAATACTGTACAGCGAAATGTAGTTAATTTTTGATGCGAATTTTCAATTATTATAAAAGTGAAAGAAAGATTTTAATAATTGTTTAAAATATAGATGCCGTTATATAATTGCATGTAATTTTCTATCAGATTAGAAAATCTGTTGCATTGCATGATACAACTAATGAATGTTCTAAGATGATCCAAATTGATAATAAACCTCCTTTACAGACCAAAGAACTTCCTTACAACTTCTTGGTATCATCAACTGGTCAGATATTTGAAGCTCTGGGATGGGAAAATAATTCATCACTTTTACCTGAGTACAAAGAAATATCTGTAGTGTTAGGATTTATAGGTAAAATTTTGTCCTTATTTATATTACATACTAATACACTATTGTCATATAGTTTTTTTTTTATGTACAAGTACAAAATGTATCAAATTATTTGGAGGTTGGAATATAATTTACAGATAACAACACGTGCCCATAACAGCAGTAGTTTTACTATATTTCTTTCTGATTTTAGGTGATTTCACAAAAAATGCACCGACAGATCTTCAGTTACTCGAAGTGACTACATTCCTCGAGGTTGCTGTGAGAGATGAACACCTAACACTAGATTATAATATAATAGGTAAAAAAATCAATAACTATCCCAAATATTTATTTTTAGAACTAAGTAAACTACCTCAATGGAGTGAAAAGCTGTCCGATGCAGAGTAAATACTCAAATACAAATATATTATGTGCCAAGTATACTTATGTGCTTATAAAATTTTGTCCAAAGAAGTTAGATTAAGCTATCACAATGTATACAACCTGTGTGTTTGAGAGTGCTAAATGATTCAGTATTGGAGGAGGGATCTCATGTATATAACATAAATATTTTATATGTAAATGTATTGTATATAGATAAAACTAATTAAATGCTCTGAAATAGTTTATTGTGATATGTTGAACTAAGTACATGTTATGGAAATTTCGGAGAGATTATTAGCAGTATGAATAAATATCTTTTGTCAGTTCAATTACAGTGTAGAAAAAAATATATATTAAACCTTTTAATTATTTTTCAATAATAATACATGATTCCATGCATTCTTAAACTAAAACTATTAATGTTAAATAATAAAAGTTCTATAAATATGATGGATTATAAAAGAATGTAAAAATTTAAACATATACACATTCTATAAACCTTTGGTAGAGAGTATAGTCAAAGATTTATTTATTTCACTAAATTTATCAATATCAGTTTCAATGATTTTTAATTTTCCATTGTTTATTTATTGATGTTTTTACTTTTTTTCGCTGAAAATATTATGAATGCCAAAAAAATATCTATAAATGTTATATAGATTTATAATGAATTACTAGTAGTGAGAGAAAGGTTAAAAAATTATTTTAGCCAATTTTTCACTATTGATTTTTGTCATTATTTGATTACTAGTAATATGATTGTTCGCTAATATTCTATAATTTATTTACTCTTTACTTTGCTGAAAGTATGAATGGTGAATAAATGAACTATTTTATCGTTTTTGAAGTATGTGATATTAATACATATATTGAAAAACCAATCAGTACTGATTTTTATAAGTAATTTAATTGTTGTTTATTAAAACTAATAGATTAAAACAGAAAAGGCACCAGTTTATTATAGTTTAAATTTATTTATATGTAAGACAAGGATAAAATGTGATTTATTTAAAAAAAAAAAACTAGACATTAAAACATAATACTCTAATTGTTACTGTTGTTAAAAAAGAAAAATATGTTTTTTTATCTAAAGTCTATTGTCTGTAAGTTCAGATGTGATTTATTAGAAAAAATTCTATGTATTAAAGCATGCTCAATGTTACTGTTGTTAAGGGAATATATATTTTTTTTCTCAAAAGTCTATCGCTTATGGTGTAGAGGTTTTATTGTATTTGCATTATTATACAAGATCTTGAATAGACATTAAGATGAGTGTTGATAGATAGCAATGCAACGAAGTGCATGGCATCGCAAACCATTCCAAAGTTTTGGGTATGTTCAATAAATAAGTTTTTTTTTCTCTGTGAATGATTAAATGATAACTAAATTGTTTTGTGATATTTATTTACTTTTCAAAAATATCCAATAAATGGTAGTAAACATTTTCTATTCACCCTCTTCCCCATGAAGTTATGATTGTCATGAAGAATGTTACAATTTATACATTTAATTTCAAGTACAAAGTAAATGTTTTGGATTTCGCATACCGATTTTGTATTAAAAAGTTTAAGAACATTTATACTTAAAAATAACTAATGACTTATGCGCTATGTCCCTATTGACAATTAATCTATGTCTAATTTTCTGAAGCTTCCTTGTATTGAGACTATACCGTCGATAATGACGGGCCTGTTTCTTGATGAGGTGATTCCTCTGGTGCTAAGAATTTGCATTACATCAAGGGCGAGAAGTTTCTTCTTCTGTTCAGATAGCAGGTGTCTCGTGTGCAAGATCATTTCTTGCAGTTGCAGTGGACCACCATATTCAATTGGCAGGCAGGAAACATCCACACTCTTGTGGAGTTGTTTCAAGTTTGCGTGAATCTAAAAAAAAATGCTTTATTGCAAACTACAAAAAAAGGTTATCTTTTAAGAGTTTTGTTATGAAGGATACGCGTTTTATTCATAACATAATCAGATTTGATTCTCCGACAATAAAGTAGTAATGTTCTCTGTGAGAGAAGGCTTACAAAAAGAGGATTGTTGAAGAAAACTAAACCTGGTTAAGCATACCATGTGATATAAAAACCTTTCTGTAGTAAAGATACAATTTTTAATATAAAAATTGTTTGGATTCATGATGATGTCCACGCTGCAAGCCATTCGATTTTCACAGCTTATCTGACATTGGGCGCGTGGACCTGGATCCACGGCCTGTTAAAAATTGTTGTTACTTGTCATACTTACGTGCAGTCTTTGTGCCATTTTTGGGGTGACTTTACTCGTAGCGAAGTCGATGATATATTTAATAGCTGACGGTATGTTAACAAGATGAAACTCTTTGTGACGCATCGGTATCGATTGCTGGAAATGTCCCAATAAATAAATACTATAAAAAAAATTGACAAATCTTTATGTATATTTATAAACAGTGCGGAACATCTTAGAATTTACCAGGCCTTTAACATAGCTGTGTAAATTATTGTTTCCTGAACAGTGTTGCGCCGGACATCATGATTAGTGCACCTTCTCACATACCAACCATCAATATTTTTGTTATAATTATTTTAGACATTATATTACTCAAATTTATTATTTATATCTCCTTTAGGTATTTCTTGGACTTCTAGAGAATTTTCTTTAAGAATAAATACCACGGGCCGAAACAAAAATTTTCTGGTGGTATGTTTCTGTTGCCGGAGACCGTTTATGTAAGTATCACCGCAGCGCTTATTGCACCCGATAAACACGAACATGCAAACATTTACTATATTCCGGTTTAAAGGGCGGTGTAAACAGTGTATTACTTGGGTAACGAAACTCAATATCGCATGTCACAATGCGACGAGCGCAGTGTAGTGCTGTATATACCATCGTAACTAGTGCCATGTTGTTTTGGACGGATGTATCACTTACCATCAGGTGAACGTCCCGCTTGTCTCATCGCTTCGTATTATAAACAAAATGAAGTTTGTTATTTATATCCCATTTAAGTTTTTCTCGGAATCAGAGAATTTTCTTTAGGAATAGTTATCACGGGCCGAAACCCATGTGACTTTAGTGATTTAACCAAAGTAGTTTTTATTTATTTGTTTGAGCTCGTATTTTTTTTTACTTCTGTCGATATATAGTCCATCTCGACGAATGAGGATTAACACTTAAACGTTTGGTTTAAAAATCTCCGTCTTAAATGATATTATTGTAAAACGTGTAAAACTATTCTTACATTAAAATCTTCTCCATTACCACACATTTATTCATTCTGACGTCTTTAGCGATAATTTTTTTATCTGAAACTATTTCCTATAAGATTAGTAGTATTTTCTGATTACATCGTATATACTTGTCAATAAGTACAGATGGGCACAATTATAGTAATACGCAATAGTTTTACATAACACATTATAAGATCGTCTGACCTCCAACATTGTGAAGAACATATTAAATAAACGTTTAGTTGAAATTAGGAATAAGTTATTGCAATATTCTATATCATCCATTGTGAAAATAAGTTGTTTAACTTAATTATTAAAATGGTATTACTAATAAATCGTATTCTATTATTAATGATCATCAGCGTTTGGCGGTCAGATAAAATACAAAGTCGTAATAATTCATGTAATTCAATTTAAATACAATCCATCAAGTAATTACTGGACTGGTTAACAAGGCCAAGTACTTTGCTCACAGTTAGATATCCAAAGTTGTGGTTAAGCGTGTATGTTATGATCTGTTACAGATCCTTTGTTCTAACATCGTTACATAAGCAAACCCATTCTTATGTAAGACATAGACATATTTGCAATTCACTCCACTGTTTCGACAAACGATGGTGTTACCATCGCCAATATTTAATTATCATAACACAAATTGTAATTTTTTTTTGTATTGCTACTGGGAAGGCGGAATTTTTTTTTTAATTGCTACCTTTGCCGGAAGACGCTAAGTTAATTCGAGGTCTTTATGTTGACCTCTGTTGGTTACTGGTGGATTCCATAGGAGATCCCGGGGAGCCTTCTTAACACACCAACGGCGACCATCAAGCGGGTTTCTTTCCACACCATAAAAAGGTTTTAATGTTTTAAGTAACAAGTATGCCTATTCCGATATAACATTTACTCTTGTAAAGAGATAATACTAACGTTTTGCTATATAACTCTCGATGTTATGCATATATATTGATATAATTACCTCGTCATTACTTACCACCAGATGTCCTACTTATATCCTCAAATCGTGGTATAAAAATAAATAAAATCTGTCTATATGGATTAATCAAATTGTGTACAACTAACCTCCCCCCATTTAATAATTCTCGCAAAGTCGGATGGATTCCAAGCGGTGATGTGTGCTGCGGTGACGCCTGTACCCTCGCCTACGTGAGTGACGCCGAATATTTGGTCTGTGGAATCCTCCAACAGAGTTTCGTATACTATAATATGCACTCGGCACATGTCCCAACATGTATATTTGTTTGCGTTAAACTTATCTGGAAAACGAACGATTCCCTTAATTGCAATTTAGGTCAGTAATCTATTCAAAGTTATTACGATACAAAAAGATATCGCACAAATTATTATTAAGAATAAATATATTAATGTCAATGGAAAAATATGTTTGTTTTTATGTTATACATATAAATATATTTCAATATTTTTCAATCAAACATTTGAATCTATTGTCAAGTGATGCTGCTTGCGGTAGTAAATATTAGCCTAATAACTTATTCGGTCTTCTCTTAAAGACATCCGCGTCGTATTCGGTGATGAACACTAACGCATTCACTCCTTATATCTATCATCAATAACTCGCAATGCGATAACATGTAACAAGTTCGCTTGCTTGAGATAAAATTTTATATATTTACCATACTAACAGCCTCGCGTCAATTTTAAACAATTTAAAGAAAAATAATAATTGCATCTTACTCATGTTATACACAATGACGCGCCGCCCCATGCTGTCTCTAACCGGCGATACCACTATGTACCTTGAAATTAGGAAACAATTTTGTAACAAAAACACAAGAGAAAGCGATTATACAACATGAACAGTGTTGCTAGTTCAAGGCTGTGCGGTTTTTATAAGAGGCTGCGGGTCGTGGCGGTCCATCTGGTTCGTAATTAAGCGAAAATTAAGCAAGGTAAATGCAAAACGCCTGTACAAAATATTCTCATTTTTATTACACTATACTTTTTATTATTAAAAACATTGAACTTATCTGTTATAGCGTTTATTGTTTTAGGCGCGGTTGTAGATATAGAGAGGAAATTAGAGAGTAGCTTTTTATAAATGCTTTAATTATTTGTCCGAACCGAACCGAATCAATTATAGATAACACTAATTAATTAATTAATAATAAATATTGTTAATGATGAAATTCGGTTATACACAATGCAGTTGCAAAGTAGCCTTTATGTTTCAGTTAGTTACTATTATGTGTTTGTCTAGAACTAAAGATTAGTATAAACATTTCTTAGTGAAAATCTGAAAAATGTTTCAGAAGCTAATATTGATTTAATAGGAGTCAAGGTAAGGAGGAATATTTTCTTGAGTGTTTCCGTAAAAATTAATTGCGAGATAGGATATGGACTTCACAACACTGCTCTCGTAATATATTACATAGCACATTTGTTAAACGAAACAGTAATGTTTGCACACTACTTCCTCTTCTTCTCAGTCGGTTACACACTTGAAAGAGTGGTCGTGGTCATCACTTTTGGTATGGTTACAACCTACTCCTTGGTGGCAAACATAGGCGCTGTGACAGTTACAGAGAAATTTATATAACAAAAAATTACGATAGACCTTTTAACCTTAACTCTTCAAACAATGAAATGTCTTATCGAGTTATTAATATCAACTTTTGAACAACTTACCCGTTATTTAAGATATCCGCAATACTTGGATCTTCATAATCCAGATTGGAGAAACTTTCCGGATAGTATTTTCTCAAGCTCAAATACTTTAATAAAGTTTGTTGTGCCATAGGAATGCTGTATTTCTTCTGACGAAGGAACTTCAGCAAGAAGGTATCGTCTAAAACATGGATAGCGCTTTAAATGTTTTAGACCATGAAATCCCTACAACTGTTTAAACAAGTTTCCTGTTAATTAAAAACAGCTCAAAACATCATAGGTAATATGAAACTTTCCACTATTTAAATTTTTATTAAATCTACATTTATAACATATATGTGTAGGTTAAAAGCCATTATGTTCTTCAAACACGTTGGGAGACGGGTTAGGTTATTTCCCTCGCTACTGTGTAAGTCGTGTTGTAAAACGCAACTAAAAGCAAACAAATCTAGAATATAAACAGCTGCTCTACCTAGGACCTCAATCGCCATCCCGCCTCTTCTATTCCGTATGCTAAGCAGGGCAAGTACAGCAAATATTTATTTTAAGGAAAACCTACAGATCGGAAAAGTTTCTTCAATTTGCTCCAGCTGATCACTCAACTTGAAGATGGCACTCATTGATGACAATTCAGTAGTGAAGAACAGCATTGAATCGAAAAGAAGATATTACATTAACTATCTGTTTACAGCATACTTAATTACAAGACATTATACATTTCAAAAAATCATTTATCTCATGTAGTAAAGTTTTAATTTAATATTTGGCAATTCAAATGATATTTATGAAAGTCAAGATAAACCAGATTCCTTTTGAATATCAATCACTTTCGCGAAACTAACACACAGTCAAATCGTCGCCATATCAGCATTAATGTGTTTCGTATGAAATTTAGAGTATTCGTGATGACCACGATTTGTCGTCGTTGGTGCTTTTGACAGCATCAAGCAGCATCAAGTGAAAATTATGTCAAGAGTTATCCTGTATAATTGTGTCGTGTGGTGCGCGCCTACCGGTAGACGTAGTGTGGGCAGGCCTCATATAACGTGGACTGACGATCTGGTGAGAATCGTGGAAACCCATTGGATACGAACAACGCGTGACCGTTGGATGTGGAGATCTTTGGGGGAGGCTTATGTCCAGCAGTAGACGTCTATCGACTGAATATGATGATTAATAGAATTCTAAGCTAAAATAATATATACTTTCTTTGTGTCTGGTTTTACTTTTTAATCTTCGTTAATCATCAATAACTTATTTATCCTCTCAATAAAATAAATATTATGAAATTATAACTTATTTATTTGGATATATTACGTGATAATAAAGAGTATTACTCTGAGTAACTAGGTACATTCAGACATTCGTCGTAGTTATGAGAGAGGATATTCTATTAACGATGTGTGTCAACGGTGCATCAGATCGATATGCCCAGGGTTGCGAGGTGACGACGCATGCGCTATAAAACTATGATTAAACTGAATATACTTGCGAATAGTTGTTGTATAGGTGTATGAGTATGAGGGGTCATATTGTATTGTCACGAATAGAAATAATACTGTATTCCTGTATTGTTCACTTGACATATGTAAAATTTACGCAACTCCGATATGCTGCTTGTATATTTCCATTGAGCTTTATTTTTTGTAAACATCTATTAAAGGTTATGTATTCTCACAATGAAACATGGGCAAGCGATCTCGGCCGATAGGTATCAACAATGTTCAGGTTTTAAATCATAAGGGTAAATGTGTGAGGTGAAAAAAAAAACACCAATCATTAATTACGGAAAGGTCTCTTTAACGACTTCAAGGTTATTTACTATATTTTTTGGATTCTACGCATTTTTAAAGTATTGAGACTTCCTAAGTACTTAGTTAAGTTCTGTACTTAGTAGTGTTGACATCACAAATAAAAATACTCACACATTATGTACAAGTAGGTAATGTAATTATTATTTACAAAAAAAACCAAATACCATATTCAATGATGAATGCACAAAGATAATTCATACACTGCTTTAAATTTAACACAAAAGGAATTTAGATTTTTTGTTAATCAACATAATACAGAATACAATAAAATTGGGCTGTTTGAAGGTTATTACTATTTTTCTGAAGATGAAGGAAGAGCAATTGCAAATATATATTATGGTCGATTTAACTTACCGTTACAACGAAGAACGAAGGTTTTAGGTTAACTTCACAGGAACGATTTTTTGTGAGAGCGTATTTAAAAGTATAATACTTTAGACAAATAATTAGTAAATTTATTAGTAAATGTATTAGTACCTTCTCTAACGTTTTTGATATCGTTGTTCTGCTGTATCCAATCTCTCATGATGCGCAGGGCTTGCTCCCTCGCAGCCGGTGTCTCCCTAAGTTCGCGCGCAGCCACAGCACTGGTATTCCAGGGTGCTCGGCCCACACGTTCATCTTTCTCACATTTGTCTCCATTGGAGCTCCAAGTTGTGCCCACCGTAAGCAGCACACTAGCCGTTGTCATTTTGTCTGAAGGCAAAGTATTTGTTTTTGATCAAGTTTAGGTTTCACCGCGATATAATATGCGGAAAAATCTGCTGTGCATTTAATATTCTATAAAAAAGCTTACTGTACGTTTTTAATTATATATATTATCGTCATGATCATAGCTAGCGAAAGAGGCCTACTATTATATTAAATGTGCAATAAAACCGACTTTCACAGACATCACCTTCACAATTAACCAACCCGGCTGAAGGCATGCAAAAAAATTAGCAAATTTTTTTTATATACCTGTTTTTATAAGGATGTGTGGATAGAATGGACGTTTCTAAAAATGTTAAGTAGCAATATGTATGCTAGTACAATTTAAACTGATATAGTTAGTTCTAGTCCACTTAGTATTTCTTCACAATTTGTAACTTCCTTTTACTGAAATTTAATGCCAAAAAGTTACGTCCATATTGAAATTATTAACATTTGCAAGGTAGAAAATAAAGAAACATTTTTATAATGATGACATATTTTTTGTCTGTACTCGACCTTATTTTCACATGGTGTTAAGTAACAATGAGGCCGTAGAGGGTGAGGTGCGCTCGATCAAAATACTCTGGCTCTCTTATGTTGACAACCGGAACGCAGCAAAGCTGTTATGGTCCCTTGTACCGCGGAATTAAATCAGAAATTTCTGTGTCACTAGGCCAGCGCATAACCACTGAACAGCATTAGTTATTTTTAATTATCCTTACCACAATTTCTTGGAAAAATATAATAAAAAAAAGTATGAAAATTAAATGATTTTATTTTACGATACTTTGCATGTCAATACAATGCGATACGTGAGTACGGTGCATATTAATATTGAAGCTAAACAAGCATCATCAAACTATAGACGAGCTTATTGTTTATACATATTTAATACATTTTTTTTAGTAAATTACTAATTCTAAAACTACTAGCACTAGCTAGTATTCGCTCGCTTAGCTGGTGGTTTTATAAAATTGAAATTGAAATTTGTCAGAAATATTCCCTCTCGGCGATAACTTTGGGGGTAACATTTCGTAAAATCCGTTCTTAGCTGACCTATATTCGGTTAAGGGAATATTCCTACCAAATTTCATGTCTCTAGACTTTATGGTTCCAGACACATCGTGATGTAATAAATATATATATATAAATTTCGTGCACCAACTAAGTGCTATAATAACTTATCGCATCAATTTTAAGATCTTGATAACTTGTTAATAACTTTCTTCGGCAAATATTTTACAATCAATCCAACTTCACTTATAATGTCTTCGTCCCAAGCCGTTGCTGGACCGAAAGCTTCTTTCTTAACAGCCAAATTTGCAAATCCCACCATCACATCGGGCCTACATTTTAATTTTCCTATAACTTCTGCCGCTTCTTTGTATTCCGACGGATGAATTCTTTCTATTTCGCTTCTTTTAAAAGCGCAAAGAATATTTCTCAGAGCTTTCAAATCATAGGAAGTGTAATCTTCAGGCTTTTTTGAAGCGAAGTCTTTTTTAACTCGATTTGCTATGGCTGATAACTGTTCATCAGTGAGATTGTAATCCAATCCGAAATTTTGAATTAGATCGATGTCTCCAAGAGTCAAATTGGAATAATCTTTTGGTTTTATAGCCGGCGTCAGCCAGTAAAGATTAAATAGTACTTCTTGAGGGACGTTTGAAACGCCTTTAAAATGTTTGACCAAAGAGTCCCAAATTAAATTAGCTTTTTCCATTGACAGTTTTTTATAATTGACTTTTTGCATACACTCTATAATAAAAGGTGTTTCTATAAATTGTGCCTCCTTAAAAGGAATTTCTTTTATCGGTGTCAAGATATCATCGCAAGTTAAACATTCGGCTAATGCAGCTTTTATTAAAAAAGAAACTACGAAGACCATTTTCGAAAACGTTTCAAGTTCAACACGGCCCCGATATAAATGAACATTCCACAAAAATCAATACCAATTCCTCGTCCTCATTCTTTATTAATATACCAATTACCATGGTTAAGGTTCACTGGTCGAACACTTTTAGGGTTCAAGGTATCAAAATAAGAAAAACGTGGCGCTAAACCGTCGTAAAGATATTATAGTGGTTTTATATATTTTAATTACGAGGTCGGCAAGAATCGTGTAATCGTAATAACGACAAATATTTACATTCTTTAGAACTGGTATAGTGTTTGCATAATTAAACACTAACTAATGCAATCGTGAGAACGTTGTGTGCTATTTAAAATCAGTTTAAGGTAAGGATATAATATTACATAATTTTAGGAATATTGTGCATATATGATTTAAAAACAGTTTTTATCTATAGTAAAGTTTAGAAGAGATGTTGTGCTCCTTGTCCAACATTGGACGTCTGTCTGTGAGACGAGAAACCGAGAATTCTCACTGAGCTTACACTCCTGACTTAGTAAAGAAAACGATATGTTCCAAGAACAAGAACTTTAATAAACGTGGTACTTCTGATAACCATGGCCAACCTTATTAAATATGGTCTCTGCTATATTATTAGATAAAATCTTATCTTACCGATGGTATTCGTTCTCTTCTCTAATGAGTAATTTATATATATAAGACTATAAAAATCTTATTAAACTAGTCTAATGGTTTAACTTTTTAGTTAAAAGACGAGATAACCCTCAAATGTAATAGTTGTGTATTTTTATTATTAACAACTATCTTCGACGAATAACTTTCCCGTATGGTCAACAGTGTAAGTGCGATTATTAAACTACTTTGCATTTATCATTAATTTATAGTAATTTATTCTTGTTATGTCATTTTTGATAATTGAAAGGTATTAAGAAGATGGGTAGCGTGGTTTAACATGTTATGTCTCAAAACTTTGGGCACAATGTGAGATGCAGTGTAATCATCCGAACTAGCGCCACATTGTACAGTTGAACCCCCCGCTTGTCTCGTTACTTCATAGATATATGCTACTATCCGTTACAATATTTGCCGAAAGTTTAACTTGGGTATATATTTAATACTGTGTGTAAGGGGTTCCGCATAACAATTCACAAAACCCAACCTAACCTCACCTGCTCGTGGTGTACCCTGCTAATCGTAGCATTAGGCCAACGTGGTGGGAAATAGCCCAAATTCCCCTATATAACCTTCATACAACAGCCCTTAGTGTCAGGCGGTACCGGAAGCCATGCTAACTGTAAGATCGCGGCAAGCCGCTAGATGCGAGCAGTATATTTAATATTATGGAGATAAACATAAATAAAAACTTGAAATAAGTATAAAATATGGATTCATAAAGTATAATTATTTTTAACACCTAATATATAGCATATAATCTATAAAAGTGCTTCCGGTGGATATTTACAAGGCAAGCGGGATATTATTAATCAGATACAATATTGTGTTTGTATATTAAGTTCTAAAGTACATTACAATATTACTTGACCGCTGTTATTATAGTTATTATTATATTAAAAAAGATAAAGTTTAGTTTAGTTTGTCATGTAAATAAATGTATTTTACAAAACTTTGTATTAATCATAACTTATAAGTACAATTTGCCTTTTAAAGTAGATTTTATAATCTGTATTATGCTAAAGCGGCGGTGATATAAATGACAGTTATACATTCTTTAGCTACTTCAATAGAGGAAACGGACATAACGACAATAATAACTGCATGATATTTTATTATTAAACATAAACTATTTATTTATGTGACATTTGTATGCAAGCCGCGATGTGTATATATTCTCTTCATTCAGGAAATAAAATGCTACGATGTCCTTATTTAAATGTTCTTTAATATCATCCTTGTTTATACGTAATTATGTATGTATCAACAGTTCTCGATTTGTTTGCCATTTTAAAAAAAATATAAATGTTTGTCTGTCTGATTTTAATGGCAACTATAAATATATACCAGATAGTAACTTAATAAACTTAACTGAATAAAAACGTCATAAAAATTAATAAGTGAAAAAAATCAAAATAAAATAAAATCTTTTTTCTTTATTGTATAATGTTTTTCCCATTATCTCAGGACTAACATAATAATAGAATACTTTGATTTGTAGGAAAGATGTTCTAATTGGACAGTTTTTTTTTTTAAATCCTTTAGTTATATAAAAAAATGTACTAATATTTGTTTCTCACTGTTTTTTGCTTTATTTAGATACATCAGAAGTTTTTATTCGTAATTTTATTCTTTTAGCTTAAAGTTTAAACAAAAACGACATAACATTAAATATACAGTCAATACCAATTTAGTATAATATTAATGATACGAGGGTCATGAGCAATGGCAAAAAAAAAATAGACAAATAAAGCCGACGACGCAAGCGTACTTTAAAAAAACATGTAAATATTGAAGTATTACCAACCCGGAACATTGGAGACATTTCAACGCGTGATGAAAATGTTCGTGCGACCTCACTTAGCTGTTGTCATACTGCTTGTAGAATCACAACTACCGCTTAATTTTTTTATATATCTACTTATAAACTGCTGCGAAGACCACTTAAAAAGGAGCCTTTCAGTTGATCATAGACAGACTCAGAGAAGGTAAAGAAATGTTGTATAAAAAGAATACGCATGAGTGCCAAGTGATTGGTGACGATGTCAATGACAAAGCGAAGTGGAGAAGAACAATGAGAAAAGCTGGCTTCAGCACTATAGGATATACGAGCACAGCTTAAAAAAAAACAGTTATAAACTTTACTAATTAACAGTCTGCTTTATATTGAGCAAACGCAAATAGATCTTAAGAAAAAATACATATATATTCCTTAATATCATCTAACCGGAACATAAGGACACGAGGCGGAAGTTAACTTGCCATTTGAAAATATAGTAACTCAGTCTAATGATTTTTTCTGACAATTGTACGAGTATTATTATATAAATGTATTGAACGAAAAAAAAGATACCTTCATGTATACCTTGTTTATTTACTCTTTGTAACAATAACATTATTTTTCTTGGACAATGGTACCTGAGCACAATAAATTTTGTAGACTACTTCCATTAGTTGAATTGAGCAGTAATAAACAAATTCTTGTAAACTGCATTACCTTCCCTAAAACAGTCTTATGTACATTATATTTTATATATTTTCTCCGTGTCTTATTACTATAAAGTATTATTATTTACGCATTTTAAAAATTCATTATCAGGCACTGACGTCACAAAAGTCCGTAAGTGCCGTACATATTTTATCATCAGATTCGTATAAATCGAAACTGAAACCGTATCGCGTGAAAGGTGAAGCTGAATCACTAAATCAGCATCAGGGTATATTTCTTGTTTCTTATGATAGATACGTCTCCTAATGTATTATACATTTGCTCTTCAAATGATTGACGTTTAGATTTACATTTAAATTATTCAGTTTACATTCGTACCTCAGTTATAAATAAAATCCGTGTTATCCGTTAACGAAGAGTGTTCTACCATTACTAAAATTATTCTTGGCTCTGTGTATATTACCTTAGAATTGACAACTGATAATTCGTTCTGTCGTGATGCTTTTAAATAATTTGTAACTCTTATAATAGAACCAACTATTATCTTTTAAATGAGTAGTAAACGAAACTTCATGAATGAACACATTGTTATTTATATCACGTTATAAAGGTCATCGAAAGTATCATGTATGATATAATACATTGATATTAGAAACTACTAATTAACCGATGAAGCAATGTTGGCATTCACCTTCTAACGAATCTGTTAAACCTCATTTAATTTGATTCTGATACTTGTTTGACATACTTTATGAATGAATATCGGTTTTCAAATCTGATCTTGAAGGTTTCGATGAGGTTGTTGCTGGGTAGGACGTAAACTGTTCGTTCGATGTATTGAAATGTTTGTTTATTTTTAATTTATTTGAGAATAATTAAAAAAATCATAAATACGCCCTAACTCTAACCTAAAGCAACAATATAAGATCTGCACACAACACTGTATGTGAAAGGCGCTTTAACTAAAGATATTACTGTCGACTGAACGAGGTGTAACATGTTTTACAAGGTGAGAAGCGTAATAAAGTGTTGTTTCCAAAATATTATATCCTACGAGTAAATAGTATCAAATTATTATCCTCTGGAGCATCGCTTATCATAAGGTGAATCTCGTGGTAGTTTCGTCTCTAGTTGAAAATATAAATAAAGTTTAAGATCATTTTCGCACTTATTAAGATTTGTGTCCGTGTATAGACACTAAAAGTGTTGCACTTTGTTATAAATGAAGTAACATATAATGTCACATGACATTAAACCAATTCACATAGACATGGTCTAATGCTTTAGTTGTGAAATATGTAGAATCAAACAATGTATACACACAATTGTTAGGAAGTGATTTACCATACAAAAGTATAATTTTGGTTATTTTGTAGTAATGGAGCACATTACGTCACTTATACGTAACGTAATTCCTCTTAATGCGTGAGAGAATTATTTGCAACCAACTTTCTTTTAACGTACCGGATTCTTTTTCGTACAACAGAAACATTGAAAAAAGAAACCATTAAAAAGTTGATTAGTTATTTTAACTGAAATAAAACACATTTTACACTTAACTTGGAGAATCACATTATAAGTTAAACTTCATCAGAATATCCGAAATGAACTAATTTATAATTTGACAACATTCGTCATCAGCGATTGTTCATCTACAAATCTTCAGTCTCTTTGATATTAAATATTTTTCTTTGAAGTGATTGGTAATTCAAGGCGGAGTCGAGGGCTCAAGACTATATGGTAGATTACCAACTTATGGATGGACGCCGTAAGACATCACCATAACATATCATCAGGATGACTGTAACCGAAATATCAGCTATAGCAGAAACGACTACTCTGTCAAAAGTTCAATAACTAAGAAGTGGAATCTTCTTACTAGATTTATATTTTGTGAAATTTCGTTATTATTTAAGTTAGCTTTCTTTACATTCTACTCTGTAACAAAATAGTGAAGTATTTACGAATATTTAATTTATAGTTTTAATAAAAAAAATTATTATTAATAATACATAGGCAAGAAAATCTACAACGTAGTAAATCAGGGATCTGAAACCTATCACCATGTTAGCTACATGAAAACATTATGGTCACACTACACCCTAAAATGAGATAACTATTAAAAGTTTTCGCTAATTTAATTTCGTTACTTCATGTGTTAAGTAATTTAACATATTTAATAATCATATTAAGTGCATGATAAATGTAAATAATGTCTTACCAAGATGTATACATAATTTCATTTGATTTTTTGTTTTTAAATTTTGCAAGTGGTAACTTTTGAATACAATTATAGTGTACTTAGCATGTAACAACAAAAACTATTTGTAGTAATGTAACGGCCTAAATGGCGAGAGAAGCGTAAATAGTTAATGCGTCATTATAAGTCAAGACAATTGATTTGCTTCAGGTTTTTTTTACTTTCATTATAAATTTTACTCATCCGGAATAAGCATTTGTAATGTGTAACTAAGGGGCCACTTATTAACCTTCGTTTTTGAGTACTCACAATACAATTATAAATGTATTAATTATATCTGAAGGAGCAAAATCACAAAAGAAATATGTAGTATAGCAATAGTATGAAGTATAAACTATTAGTAATTCTCTATTGCCGGAGATCATCCAAGTGGGTACCATCACAACGCCTATATCTGTCGCCAAGTAGTAGTATATAATGTTATGTGTTCCGATTAGAACTGCTTTGTAACCAGTGAAACTAATGAAATACCGCATCTTGTATTTCAATACGGCATAAATAATCTAGTATAGTGTTTATCATCTTAACTAGCCCCACATTACTACTGGTGGGCATAACCCTTACTTGCGTCTCGAAAGATAATAGAAACCTAAGATTAAATTAACCTTAATTTTTTAATATCATAGACAAATTATGCGATACCAACTACTTTGTGAAAAGAAGAGCATTGTTTATAAACGTCTGTGTTAGGAAAATATTTTAATGTTTATATAACATTAGCGGCTAAACAGGTTTGTCAATGTTAGAGGTTTGTGGGTCACCAGTTTTGGCATATCACGAGGGGCATCGCTCTGACCCTTGTCGCACTCGTGAATTTCACGTAAGGACCCAGTTAAATGTGACGTAAGGTAAACGCGAATTTTGTAATGTGTAAAGTGGCCCAACGTTACATTCAACGTCTGTAACTCTGACATAACAGACAGACAAACGTCGCTTTAATCAGTTCAGTATTATTCTTTAATATTTGTTATAAATAATTTTATAACAGTTTAATACAATTATTCGTTTATATTGTACGATAATTTTCACATATTATTAAACACCAAAAGCCTTGGTGATGGTTGATGATTCTAGCGACTTGAAAATAAATACGTGATCGCAGATTTCACTATTACCATGAAAACCTAACATAAACTAGAAGCTTAATGGAATTATTAACCTGAATATTGTAAATTTTAATATAACATTTAATTAAAAAAATCACATTTAAAAGACCCGAATTTAATAACAAACATTCTTCACAAAACTTTGTCGTTGACTTTATCGCTATAATATTTATAATCTGTCTAATAAACCTCTGTCAAAAAAAAGAGAGGAACACGTGACACCAATCAAGGAAACACTACCATTTTTCGCTAGTACCTTCATAGACACATATTTGTTTTAACGAGCGGGACATTCACCTGATGGTGAGTGATACGCTCGCCTATAACAATGCAACTAGTTAGGATCATATACTCAGTACCACATTTTGCTCATCGCGTTGAGACATAATATGTTGTCTCGTTACCCCAGTAATTTCACTAAGTATGACACCCTGCAAAACGAAACAGCAATGATTACACACTACTGTTTGGTGACAGAGATAAGAGTTGCGGTGGTACCTACCTAGACGGTCTCCGCAAACGGAGTCCTACCACCAGTTATATTTATATGAGGAATATCTTTGAACTCAGTTCACTCATACACAGATGCTGTATTGTACATGGTTTTGCTTGACGTCGCGATCGTAAATAGACATGATAAACTGTAGTTCAGTTTAATGATAAGGCCGCAGCAAATAAATTCAATATAATAATATCATCATCATCATCATCAGATAGACCTCCACTGGTGGACACAGGCCTCCCCCAAAGTTCTCCGCCTCGATCGGCTCTGCGCTGCCCGCTTCCAGTCGCTTCCGCGACCTTCACTAGATATAATAATACTCGTATAACACAACATAAAGCATTGTCCCAAACTTTTGTCAATAACTTAAGTTATAGTAATATTCTCAAGGACTTAATAATTCTTTTGAATTTGGTAAAGATCTTTAACAAATGTCGTCGTATCGCAAATCACTAAGTTAAAATAAGCAGTTAAGGCCGGTTACCTCTATTATCGACTAATTTTTCATCAGGTTCATACATAATTACATTGAAATAGGCTTGTAAAGGTTGTGTGTGTGGGGCCACAACAAACTCGTTTAAACACTTTTTATATATAACAATAAGATTAATGTGGCTTCGATTAAAGTTTACTTGCTTGTTTCTCAGATTTTTCATCTCTTTGTTATTTGTGTTTATGTGTAGGTTATAAAAATTGTTCGATAAATATCTTATAAAAAACTACAAATCTACTAGCTATAGTAGCGAGAATATTCGGAATATGTGTGCTATAATAAGTAATTTAAAAATATATTTAAAGTACTATTTAACGTTTATGTACTGAATAATCTAATTCATAGAAATTTTACTTTTATTCCTAAAATGAATTTGAAAGTTCTTTGCAATCAATATGAATATTTCTGAAAACGTATCACTGATATATTCATTGGGATATATTATTGACTTTATTTTAAATATTAAATCATATATAATGATAAAGAAATAAAAATGTTTTAGCAAAATATGGAATAAAAAAAAATTCGCGGCACAAATATATACAGTAAAGAAAATTACGCAAGCACAAACAAAATTTTTTTTATATTTATAGGCTTTATACACAATTCGTAATATATATCTGTTTTTATATAAAAAACTAAAATACGTACTGTTTTTTTTATTCCTTGATACGCTTTTCTGTCTCTTTGCAGTGGGCCTGCTCGTGCGACGCACAAATGTATTATGTCCAAGTCAAGGGCTTCCCACACCGCCTTCTGTGCGTTGTGTAGCTTCGCAATATACCAGTTCCAATGTGGCAACAATGGTATAATAATATAATAACATTAATTATACGAGTTTAATATTTGACTCTACAACAAAAAAAAAATCCTTTCATTAATTTAAACGCTCAAATACACGCTATATTTATTTTTATATTGTAATGTTTACTATCTAACAGGGATCGCGTTTGACATCTTCAACAATTTCTTATTAAATCGCTTAAAAAATTATATATGTATGGCTATTATATATGTACTAATACGCTTGTTTCATGACTTATTATTCTATCTTTATTGTTAATACGTTTTTTACTTCAAAAGCGTATTCATGTAATACAGTGATACTTAACCTTATTTACACAAAGTCCATAGGAAAAAAAATTAAAAATGAAGTAAAGATTTCTTAAGTTTTTGCAATTGTGACAAATTCAGTTAAACAATTATGAATGGAGCATAGCGTATATTCTGATATTTCTAAAAGGCGTTTCGAAATTCGCGAAATGGTCTATCTCAAAAGCTCTGGAAGCTGCATGTTAAGAATAGTTGATTTAATGGTAAGGTACTTATCCACCTTGTCTTTAATTTGGTTGTGTTAAATAAAAAAATATATGAATTTAATTTTTCGTGTTTCTCTGCGTATCGTCAGGTAGAACACTAGAAAACTACTGTTGCATTTGCTATGGTACGGCAAACGTAAGGAGATGAAATAGGAATCATATGTTATAATTGTTTTCATCGCATCTAACTGGCCACAGTAGAACATTGCTTTTCTAATAGATTCGTAAACGTTATCTGCATTAACTAATTTTGAGCTTTTTAGTATCTTCATTTCTTTCTTATTCGTTGACTAGACATAAATGGACTTAACACACACCTAAGTTTGACCTACTGATATCGAATTCTACTTACTATTATTAATAAGTAGAATTCGTATAAATTTCTAAAATAGCGTAACTCTCAAAATCGAAATTCACTTTCTCCACTATACGTTGTCATATAACAGAGAGCGGAGTAAGTGGGAGTGACAACCTTGAAGCGATGAAATATAATAATCCTGTCTGTACTCATTTTATAATAATGTTATTGAGGACACAATTTTAAGAATATATATTAAACAAAGTTGATAACAGGATATTGATTTAAATTAACAACTTTTTATACACTGTAAAGTTTAAAACACAATCGCTTTTTTAATTCGTGGTATAGTTTTATTAAATATGGTATTAGACGATCGCGTCTGATATTTGTGGTATGGGTGAAGTGTACAAAGATAAAATAATATAACGGACCTATAATTAACACTTTTGTTTCGATGATGATGAAGAGAAACGTGGCGGAGGACAGTTGCTGTCGTTCCAACATTTCGATGGATGAGGTATCTCTGTTCTTGTAAATTAAATGTCACCAATACTAAAAACCCACCCCCATACGAACACTTAAGGGCAAAATCGTGACAAAACGAAGCAATGAATTTTTTTTAAATGTGTTAACGATTGTTTAATGAGATTGTCATACTAATTGTAGATTACCTGCGTGCATACTTTCTAGGACATGTAATGGAGCTTAAAATTGCATATAAGTTATTACTCTACTAAAATATACTTTAAAAGGTTTGCGAATCATAGATATATATGCTCAAGAATTTATGTGGAGGGTTGGTAACACATTAAAGTGTAGTTGTATGAGATATAATTTATTATTGAGTCTTGGTATTATTTTGTAATTAACAAATATTACTATAATAAAATCATTACCGAAATGACGTCATAAGTAGTGCCAACCAGATATCCTTTTAATCTTGCATCCAATAGGTAGTGTAGAAGTTAAGCTGTTAAAACGGTCTAGTTATTAATAATATTTTTACAGCACTAACTAAATGTTATCTAGATACATTTAGTTTCTTGGGAATTGAATTGAATTTAGTGAAAATGACTAACAATACGCCATTTATTATGAGTAACATTAATTTTGTTATAATCGTTAATTTTCCTTTGTATGCAAATGTCGAATATTCTCCTAAGATCCGATGAATAAACTGAGATATGCGTTATGTTTATTTATACGAAAAGAGTTCAGTTATATACTCACGTATAGAAAACGGGTACATATACTTACATAATAGATTTATGCTTTGTCTAGTATTATGCCTTGCTATAACGTATTCAAATAAACAGAAATATTAAAACTTTGTATCGTAATATTGTTCCAACGACATGTTTTATATGATTATTGATATTGTTCTGGAGCATTGTAATTGGCTGATAAAAACCTCTTTAGTCTATACTATAAGAAAACAAAGTGCAAAATGGTATATATAATAGCTTATTCCCCGTCCACTTTGCCAGTCGTAACCCTTTTCGGGGGTAAAATTTCGTGTAATCCTTTTTTAGAGGACTTGAACTTGCTAAAAGGAATATTCCTACCAAATTTCAAATCTCCAGGTCTTATGATTCCAGAGTAATATGTCACTACATAGGTGGAAATCTCTTATATATATGTTATAGAAATTGCTACCATCATCAAAAGCCTTCTCATTTTAACTTGAGTCTACACATTTTTTTTACTTGTGGTAGGTCTCTGTCGCCGAAGGTGGTCCAAATAGGTACCACCGCAGCGCCTCCCCCAACGGGTTCCCGCCTTGTCGTGGCGGAGGGGCTCAGGAACCGTGGCGGGGTCGCCCACGGTGAGGCGAAGTAGAACCCACCCGGCCGGCCCACGGTGAAGGGCTGCCCCGAGGCGGCCGATCCAAGTTAGAGCACCGGTTGGATAACTGGAGCTCACCGTAGCGGCTGGAGGCTGCAAAAGCGGCTTTATGCTGCCCTTTACGGCCTGGCTGAAGGAGCGGCTTTATACAGCCCTCTGCAGCCGAGCTGGAGTCGCGGTGGGAGTACCCTCTGCGATTAACAACGGGTGGCGGAGGGCCTAACATCGAATCCACCGCAGAAAACCGAGAGAGTTTTCTTTCTTGGCTCCCATGGCCTCTAGACGACAGGTTCGGGGGACTCCGTTTCCCGCGCGACAGCAGGAGGTAAGGAGGGAGCGCACTGCATGTTCCGGCGTGCCTCTGCGGAGGTGGAAAGTAAGAGTTTATCTCTCCCTCCCGAGGTGGGGCTGCGAAAGCGGCCAGCGCCGGCGGGGTCGCCGATGGTGCGAAAGCTTTCCCATGACCCTGCCATCAGGCGATGAGTTGGAACATCGTGGAGGTTTTAGTCGGTGCAAGTCCGACATAACCCGTCCTTTCCCCGCGAGGACGGATATGCACAGGCATTTCCTCCACGTTAAACAAAGAAACAAAACTACCACAGTGCCTACTTATGGCGCCAAACAGTGTGTAAACATTACTAAGTTCCGGTTAAATGTTGCTGCAGCTTTTGAAGTAATTGGAGTAACAAGATTCAACATCCTATTTCTTCAGGCGATGAATACAAATTGTTGCTGTGTATATCGTCCTAACCAGCGCCACGATGTTCTGGGTAAGCGTGTCATTTACGGTCACGTCGTTTCGTGAAATAAAAAAAAATATTATTCCGTTCAACCTTAACCGCTCCCAACGGTTTGTGCCCCGATCTCTACCAGATTGGCATATTACAGAAGGATTACCTCTGCGTTTCCATAGCATTTTCGCCTCAAGGATCTTCAGTTCATGTGACCAGACATCGTAATAGTAACTCGATACATCTTGATTATTACAAATTTATTTCTCTAGATATCTATGGACTTACTTTACCAGGTATAATGAAGAATCATTTTGTTAGGGTAGCGTTATATCCTTTGCATTTTGTTTCAAATGAAAAAAAGTTGCAGTATTATTACATTTAATATAATAATATGTAATATTACATTGAAATATTTTATTAATTATGAATATTTCTATAACGTTTATTGATACTCATTGAAATTACATTATGTATGGTAATTATGTAATGAAACGGCCAGATAATACAACATCAAAGTTTATAGGCTAAAAGTGAAGATACTGTTTTTGGATATATATATATTCTATATTGTGCGTTTCACCAATCATGCAATTACGTCACAATACAAAACTACCATGATGCCATGGTATGGAACCTATGTTACATACCATGTTCTTAATCAGTAACACTTCTTTTAGTATTAGACACCAATATGTGGTACGATTATGAAGAAAGGATAAAAACGCGATTACCCATATGAAAGGTAAGTGTGTAATGTACATACACATATATCATAATACATATACTTGAAGACACATTCTTAATACACGAATACAACATTTTGTAAAATAACATTAACAATTTTAAATTACAAGAACTCATTGTAAAATAAGTTGGCCTGATATGCCAAATTTCACGTCAACTTTCAAATTTAAACATTCCAGGTCTCTTGACGGTAGTTATCGGAGAATACGGCTCTACTAACGGAAACACCTTTAGTAAAGCCGTATTCTCTCGCAATACAAAAAAATGTAAATTGTATGATTTAAAACTATTGATATTTGTTCGAGACATAATACGACAACAATAGCAAAACACATTCTATTCTACACTATTTTCTTATGAAGAAACATGAAAAGACTTCAATACATACTTAAAATAAAATCAATGTATTTACAACACAAATCTAATTTATAAGAACGTACGGGCGCAATAACTGTACAAATAATACATACATAAACTACTTGCGTATTTCATCAGCATTGTAGTGAATAAATTGACCAATTATCACTATATTTCAATGATTACAAACATTCACAATTATTTTCAATAATTATATAAACTGTACGATTCCAGTATAAATTATTACAATATGTGCAAAACAAACACGTAAACAAAAGTCACAACATACATGCATATATATTTAACATCGCAGATTCAAATATTATATTGTATTGTAATTCGCCCAAAATCAAAAAGAATGCAATAAATCAAATGTGTAAATTAAAAATCCGACAATGCAATAGTCATTTATTGATGTTATAAAAAATTAGATATATTCTTATACACAAAACGTGTTAATAGTGTAAAGAGAAAATTGTGAAGTATTTACACAGACTAATATCATCAATTACTATGGGTAAAGTTTACGGAAAAGGATAGGTGGGGAGAAGGAAATAGTCATGGTTGAGGAATATAAGGGAATGGACTGGCATATCTGAGGCGTCCAAATCGTTGCGCCGAACCAGAAACAGAAAGGATTGTACCACGCCGATCGCCAACCTTCAGTAGCTGGAGAGGTACTTTAAGAAGAAAAACATCATCAAAGTTCGAAGTGTATATGCAGGAGTAAATACATAAAACTTTATTTAAATCAATTTCAATTGATTATTTTGTAATCTTTGGCATATAAATAGAACAGGAAAGATTTAAAAAATTTTCTGCTTTCAAATTGTCACAAAAATTTTACTGATTTAATACATCATCATTATAAGCCCTAGCACATATATTTTACTACGAGGAGGGATCAAAGAGTAGTGAGAACGACATATATATATACTCCTTGGTAAGAAAAAAATAAATACTGTCATAGCTCAGATATTTGTAATATTAATAAAGAAAAAATCTTCGGTTCTCTTTTTTATTCTATAGATAGTCATGTTTGCTTTGTGTCGGAACGTGTTCTCGAAAATGGCGAAAAACGAAGTTCGAGCCGTTAATAACACTAGATTGACCAGACCAATCATTTTGACTGGTCGTACAATTTCAATTCAAAATTCCCTTTACATATAACATTTGCTTTCCGAAATGATGTTATGACGTTTGTAGCTAGGAGTAGAGAATACATTTCATGAATTTAATGTTACTTTATATGGTAACAAATATCGTTTTTGTTATTAACGTTTACACCTGTACCAGTCAAAATGATCGGTGCAAGTTTCTATAAAGAAATGTATGATTTCGGAATAATCATGAGACTAAGAGATCACCTGAAACTGTGTCGTTTTATAATATAACTAAATTTGGCGCCGATGTCACTGATCAAATGGCACGAAAAAATACGGTGAAATCAGGTTCCAAAAGGTAGCCACTTCAAGTGTTTATTAACATTTTAGATTTGGCCGGAATAAATAACTGGACACCGTACAAAAACACAACAGGAGAAAATATCTCACGGAAAGACTTTCTGTTTCGATTAGCAGAAGAACTTGCTTCAGATTATCGTAATTCAAGATAAAAATCACACAAACCTGATATACCAACTACAAGTGGCACAGCTTCTGTACGAAAATGGTGTCAAATAGGATATTACAATAACAATAAGACTACAAATATTTACTATACTAGCAAACTGTAAACAATTAAGTGTTTTGTTATTTGACAATGTCTATAAATCCATTTAGCTATTACAATTAATATTGTTTAACTTTTTTTGTCATTATTTAAGAGTGAATAAAGACTGGAAGCCACAATAGGCATTTTTTCTTTTAGACCAGTCATTTTGAATGGTATTGGTAGAAATAAGTATATTTAAATAGCTGGTAAATCTAGTGTTAGATACCTCTGTTTAAAAAAGTTAACGATGCAAGAGTTTCATTGCAATTTGTAGGCAACATTAGGAGAGTCTGCTCCGCCGTATTCCACTGTCGCAAGGTGGGTTTCTCAATTTCGAGTAGGGAGAACGAGCACGGAAGACGAACATCTTTGCGGCCGGCCATCGACGTCTGTCACCCAAGAAAATGTTGCGAAAGTCGAGAAAATTGTATTGAGCGATCGAAGAGTTACCATCCGATACTCAATTCAAGAAACGGACATTTCATATGGAAGTATTCAATCCATATAATCATAGAATATGAGAAAGGTGTCCGCAAGATGGGTGCCGAGAATGTTAACCGACAGTCAGAAACAAAATCGACTTGTCCAACAAGTTTCAAGAAGATTCTGAAAACTTTTTGTCTCGTTTCGTAACAATGGACGAAATACGGGTCCATCATTTTGATCCAGAAACAAAATAGCAATCTTCGCAATGGAAACGATCATCATCACCGACCCCGAAGAAATATCGTGCCGTGGCATGGGCTGGCAAGGTCTCAATATTTTGGGACCCAGAAGGGATATTGTTGATTGATTACCTAGAGCGTGGAACCACTATTACAGGTTAATATTATGCAGCTTAATATCCCAAGTGGAGGAATGCCATCAAAGAGAAAAGGAGAGTGAAACCTCGAAGGGGCGTGCTGTTTTATCACGACAACGCACCCGCGCACAGGTCGGCAGCTGCGATGGCTGCCATTAAGCAACCTGGCTTCGAATTGTTTATTCACCCCCTTATTGACAATATCTGGCGCCTAGCGATTTTTATCTGGGGAACTGGGAAACAAATACCAAGACGATAACGAGGTGATGGATGCCGTGGAGAGCTGTTTTGCAGGACCAAAACTTTTTTTTGAAAGGGATTGAAACCTTGGAAAAGTGCTGGACTCGGTATAAACTCGGGAACTATGTAGAAAAATAAATTATAAAGTTATTAATAGTCATTATATTCTATCTCATTCTCACTATTTTTTGATCCCTCCTCATATGTCTCTTCATACCAGTAAAAAGTTTGATTCGTTTTTGTATGGTTGTTTGTTTATGAGAAGAGAAGAATGTGTATATAAGTTGCTGTGTATTATGCCACTTAATAAATCCATTAACTACAAAAATTGCATTGTCAACCAAAAAATCTTATTTTTTTGACCAATAATAAAACACTTATTGTTGGTAACGCTTCAGTTTTCTCTCCAACTTCTTACGTTTCTTCTCATCCTGTTCAGTGTCCTCGGGTACCTCTAGGAAGAACCAAGGGCCCAGAATATTGACCCAGACAAGCCAGAATGCTCTCAGGGGTATAACAAGCAATATCAGCCAGAAGTAATTTGAGATCAGAGCCATCAGATGAGTAATTGATGATAGAATGACTATATCCTTTAGGTGTCTGAAAAAATAGGGACTTTGAATATGGTACATGATAGTCAAACCAGTAAAACTAATTGCAAAGTTTTCTTTTTCTTATTCTTCTGTCTATGCTTTTTCCCAGTTATTTGGGTTCAGCCTTTCATGTCCTAAGTCTCTAGACAGCACGATTCTGATATTATTTTTAGACAATTGCAAATTTGTCCAAATCTATATTATATGGATAATTAAAAACACTCTTGGCTGTATAAAAGCACTATAGATAAAACATTGTTTTATGTTAAAAGGATGATTATTTCATAAGCTACCTTAAAATTTACTGTATACAATGTAACAAATAGGATTCATGACATAAAAAAACACAAGCTTTGTTTTTTAAGAAAATTAAAAAGTTTAAAAAACTTACTCTCCAATCCCTCCATCAACATTCAGGTCAACACCATGGTCAACCAGTAGGTAAGTCTCTGAAGAGTACCGAGGTCGACTGATGAACCTCATCAATTGATAGCATGTGATATAGATCACAGTAATCAGTATATTCATACACTGTTGATAGAACAGACAACTATTAGTGCAATAAACTGACAGAAAATGGTTAAAAATAAATGTTATAAATTTTTACAATATAAAAATAAATACAAAATGAAAAAAAAAATAGTTATTTGCATATATTTTTGAAAAAGACCTGGATTCTGAAAATGATAAATATAAAGTTACATATAAATGTAACTTATTGTCGTGTCAACTTTGTGTCACTTCTTAATGTTATCAGGACTTCATGCCTCAAACTATCACAACTAGAAGAATATTGTCATGATAGACTTCCTTTATGCTGATGTTATAGACAATAGCGTGTTATTGGTTATTAGGTGCTACAATGAGGACCTAACATATAAATCTTGTTTTTCTTTCACCAAAATCATCTAGATTTATTTATTGGTCTTGAAAATAGAAGAATTACACGTACAAGGAGGGATCAAAAAGTAGTGAGAATGAGACAGAATATAATGACTATTAATAACTTTATAATTTATTTTTCTACATAGCCTCCGAGTCTCTCTACACACGGAGTCCAGCACTTTTCCAAGGGGGTGATCAAGTAATTCGAAGCCAGGTTGCATAATTCTGGCCTGTAATAGTAGTTCCACGCTCTAGGTAATCAATCAACAATATCCCTTTGGAGTCCCAAAATATTGAGGTTATAACCTTGCCAGTCGATGCCAGGGCACGAAACTTCTTCGGGGTTGGTGATGATGGCCGTTTCCATTACAAAGATTGCTGTTTTCATTTTCAACATTTTCTTGAGTCACTGACGTTGATGAACGGCTGTAACGATGTTCGCCTTTCGTGCTTGTTCTCCCTACTCGAAATTGAGAAGCCCACCTTGCAACAGTGAAATACAGCGGAGCAAACTCTCCTAATATTGCCTCCAAATCGCAATGAATCTCTTGCATCGTTAATTTTTTAAAATAGAGGTATTTAATAACGGCTGGCCGTAAGTTTTTCTACATTTTAGATAACACATTCAAAAATAAACAAAAGGAAATCCAAGATTTTTTTTTTTTTATTAATATTACAAATATGTATCTAAGCTATGCCAATATTTATTTTTTTTATTGATAAGGAGTATATATGTCGTTCTCACTACTTTTTGATCCCTCCTCATACTAAAGGTATTGTGTATATCATTGTTAGGGTGTCCCATAAGTTCCTTAACTTTTTTTATGAGAGATCAATACAAAATATTTATTCTTTGATTTTGATTTATTGTGTTATACATGAACTGTTCTGTTCTATAACTTACTTCCATCTCTTAGGAAGCCTAATTATACGCTCTTTCCAAAATTGTTGAGGCTTACTTATAAAATACTAATCAACATGTGTTTCTATTTTGTTTATGGATATGAAATATTTACCACCGAGAGAATTTTTTTAAGTAGAATAAGTAATAATCTGATAGAGCATTGTCTCGAAGGTACAGAAGATGAAGTAAAACATCCCAATTAAACTAAAATAATAATTTTTGCCTTACGAACAATGCAAAATGCAGTCTTGCATTGTCATGATGGAAAACGACTTTTCATTGGTTCACCAGTTTAGGAAGTTTTTCTGCTATGGCAGCTTGCAATTGATTGGGCTGATTGCAATATTTGTCAGCATTAATCGTTTCACCTTGAACAAATAGCTCATAGTACACACACACTACACCTTTCCAGTCCCACCAAATACATAAAAGAACCTTCTTCAGGAGTAGTCCAGGATTTACAATAGTTGGTCTAATTTCCTTAGACCAAGTGTGTTTTGCATACACATCTAGATAAAAATCTAAGTCTCGTCTCTAGTGACAAGATTCTTTAAGATAGGATTTCTTTCATGTCGCTGAAGAAGCAATTCAATGTCAAGATTTTATGGCCTATCTCCTTCAATAGGTGTGGAACCCAAACATTATATTATTTTGCATATCACATTTTGATTAAATGCTTATGTACTGTGGAATGTGCACATTATATCACGGATCATCGGCAAGCACGGCCTTGGTAAGGTCCGCATCCATTGTTACTGAGCAACCGCTATGGTTTTAATCATTCAACTTGGTATTGCCAGCTCTAAATTAGTTAAACCAACTTCATACAGTCTCAATAGTGGTAGTGCCACTTCTGTAAATGGTGGAAATCTCGTCTGCAATATTATTTGCACTATTATTTGTTATTTTAAAAGAATGAAGCATTTTCTTCTTCTTTGTCGTAACCTCATGACTGAGGGACGTGACTATGGTGCGTATGGTGAATGAAGCATAACATAGCATAGCATGCAAATGCTTCATTTCTCTCGATATTGAATGGTACAGAAAAAAATATGTAAGCGACTTTGTCACCAATGAAACACTTTGAAAGAGTCCTGGGCCAACTGAAACCGATACCATAAACAGCTAAGAGATAGGCCTGCATGTATAAATATGGTCTATCAGATCCATTCATAGCCTGGTGAGGAAGAAACTTACGGGACACCCTAATACAATATTGAAGTAGGTTTACTATACAAATTTAAATGAAATACAACAAGATAGGAGTCTTCTTTAGACTTCATACCCTCTGCATAAAACTTTACATGGAAAATTTATTTTGAAATTTCGATTGATGCACTTGATTCTGTTGCTTGATATTTTTCTCATTATTCTGTTTTGAGTTTTCTTCAAAAATTCTAATTTAAATAAATCTTTATTTACTCCATCAATGAATATTTGTAAAATACTACACAATCAATGAGGCTACAGTATATCTTGGATTACAATGATGCACTTACCATGATAAATGAAGACATTTGCTCATAAAAGAAAACAAAAAAAAATATATTGTAAAAGGCGCCAGCTCCCAGTGACATATTGCGATAGAAAATCACAGTAGCTAAATTTTCAGCTACTATTTGTTTAGACCCTTTTGTAGGAATTTTTCCTTTGGGTGGCTGCAAATAAATAACTCAATTTTAATTATATCCTTTGTAGAGCGTAAAACAAATCATTAAAAAACTCTCAACACAGAAATACAAATCTAAGAGCGCTTTTTTAGAAAAAAATTCATAAAATTAAGATAAGTCATGACCAGTACCAAACAAGAACTTACTAAGATTAGCTATAATGTGATATTATCTGAAAATATTTTTTAGAGAATTTATTTTTTAAAGAATTCAATCTAATCTTACTCACTAATCTATCTAGTAAAAGTCTTGGCCCAAGTTTACTTTGTTAAAAATTTATACTTTAAAATGAATAATTAGTATAATATGTTAGTATACTTAACTTGTTATAAATGAAACTTTCTACGTGATAAACGAATTGTATTAATTTCTATTTTTCTTGAACAATTTTTTTTTTAATTAAGTACTGGATTTTATACTTACAGCAGGCATGATTAATATCTTCTATGTAATTTATAAAATGCAATTTTTAAATTATAAATTCATTCAAAACATAACTTTTTCTAAGTCTTTGTCGTGTTCATTTATTAGTACAATCTTTCAATAATTTTTTGATCGTATGAAATTTTTTTTATGCTGTAACATATTTCGTCACAGTAATATTATTTTTTACGACACGTACGTCGTATGACAAGTCAAACGTTTATGTGGCAGAACGTTCAGAAAATCTTAAATGAAGGCGTTTTGTTCCAACCCAACCCGAGCACTAGATTATATGTTGGCTTCCAGACAGACAGGATTAAAAATCTATACCACCTACATATTATATACAACGTTAAGCAAAGCAATCGATCCAGTTAGTGACGAGCACTTTAGTTTTTTTTCTAAGTGTAGGAAGTAGGAAATCATATTCGTAACCACAATTATAATCTACATCACAAACGATTATTAAAATTGTATTTTATTATTGTATGATAACTTAACATAAAATTTGATTAAGTAAGCATTCCTACAAAAATAAAAATAAACACAAATATTTAATCTTTATATACTTTAATAAATATAAACTTATTAACATTTTAAGTACCGAATAATATCTGAATAATCATTGGTTATTAAAATGTATTAAATATATTAAAAATAAAATATTTTGTTTAATTTCGAAACGATTGATGTCTTTTGACAGCTACCTAGTGATCGAACGGATTGAATGCGTCACTAAAGAAACATTAGTCGAGAGTGAGAGAGCTATTTCTTATGGCTTTATTGATTTTTAATGAATTACAACCTAACATGTACTCTTTCTAAAACCTAATTGATGATTTAGTTCTCTATTGATTAAGCATATTTTTTTGCAATAATTTACTTTAATATGATACTAGTAAAACCTTTTATTTCGACGAGACCCTGACCCTCAAATTGACTGCTTTTTATAAGAACTTCTCAGGTGGGTTTATCAATATTATTGTTGTTAAATAAAATACCTTATCTATATAAACTATACTGCTATATAATGTGACAATAAAGTAGATATTATTGCTGGCGCAACACATTTTCTGGCAAAATTAAATCATATATAGTTTTTAATTAAATTAAACGTAATTCATTTATTGATTAATCGACTTAATATATTAACTATTGTAGTGTAAATTGTTTAAGTCAACACGACAAACATTAGGGACAATAAAGGTTCAAGAAATTTAAACTTATATTATACTTTATAAACTCCTTACACATGGTTATTATTTAAGGATTGTAGCTATTGCCAGAAACTAATGAATCAAGTTTATTGCCATAATCATATTTTTATTTCTTTTGCTGTATTGTAGTTAGGTATATTATTATTTCGCTTGACATTGTAAATGCTAAACTTTTTCTAATATCTGCTTCCTACATTCATTTAAAACTAAATCTACCATGACAGCTAAATGACCCACTTTAAAGTTTTAGTGAGAATTACATGAAAATAACATTATCACATTGCCATTTGCCTCTACAACTTTTATTAACTAATAGATTAAATGTGTTTTCAAAGACTTAACAATCTGTTAATAATTTTTATTTAATTAATCGAGAAAAATTACACATTTGCTCTAATTACCGTAAGGGGTCATTTGACATGTGAAAAGACCATTGTTTTGATTTCTATTTCCTGTGATACAAAATTGTTGCATTGGACATTTTTGCTATTCTATAATGTATTAGCTAATTTGTGTTATATTTATTGTTGTCTGCCACATAAATAGCCAGTTTTACTTCACTCCAAGTGAGCATTACAGTAAAAATTCAAAGGCTATTTTGTGTGAAAGGAAAGGTGAAGTTGTGAAAGACCAAGTTTGGAAGACCAATGTACTGAGATTACAATTAATCTTACAATTTGGCAAAACTAAAACAATGTTCAACACCCAGAAGATCCAATTTATAAAATTTTTAGGCAAGCTGTAGGCCAGACCACAAACAATTTTGAATTATCATTACAAAAAATTCTTTTATTCATATGCTGAATTGGCCAAATACATAAGTTTTTAACTAGACATGTAATATATGTTTAACATTTTAAAGACGAGTAATTTGTCCATTTGGTAATAATGAAGATATGAAGTGTTGGCAGGATTATTGTTAAAGATAGCCTAAATTGTTTTTATTTTTAAATCTTTTAGAAATTGGTGAACTATTTGCTATGGCGATTATTTATAAAAACTAATTTAGTTTATTTGATACTGCAATGCTATATGTAAGGATGATACATTATAAGTCTTCAATATATTATAATTAATCTCAAATGCAAGTACATATAATTGCTTATATTTAAGAAAAGAGCCTGCGAAAACTTAGATCTATTCCTTTTTAACAAGTTTTTGATGAATTATTATTTTTATATATGCACTAAAAGATTTTGAATATTTGCTAGTAGAGTTTTATAAGAAATGGTTTGTAAGAGACACTCTACTTTATGTATTACAAGTAAACATGATGAATATGTTTATATTTATAAATGTGGTTAATATGCAACAAGAAATGTTGCAAAAGGCTTTATAATCGATTCCAACTAATGACTTGATCTTTCCATTGTGTGTAATGTTTTTTATAGTAACCTATCATTATAATTTAGATGATAGAAATGATTAAAAATTACAGGAGAAAAGGAACCGAAAATTTACCTACACATACTCTTGTAATAATGTTTATTGTATTGTCAATCTTAAACCATTGACACTTGCAAATGTTATTATTTTTGCAGGTAATTAGAAAGTGCTAAATGATACGTGAATTCTACAATAGTTCAGATGAAGATGAAATGGATAATCAGTATCTGATAGACCCAGAATGTCTAGTGCTTACTCGGCCAGACTGCGACATGCATAATAGATGTTGTGGTGGGAAAGCATGGTGTATAAAGGTAAGTCAATAATTAATAATTTTCAAACAAGTTTTTTCATAACTATTCAATGTATTTACAATTTATTATTGTTTATTAGTAGTTTATTTTTGCTTAGACTGCATTAATGAATCCATAATAATTTTTCATTATCAGTTATTTGTCAAACATGAGTAAGGAAATTTATTGCAATCACTAATGAAATACTGCTTAGTTACTATAAGTAATTCAATAAAGTTGCTATCATGCACCAATAACTGGTTTTTAATTAACATTGTCTTTATATATATAAAGATGTTTTAGCAATGTAGTTTGAAATAATTATTTTAAATATTGTTACTTTCTGGCATCTTAGTGCAGTGGCATTAGTTATGAATTCCTTAAAGATGGATAAACATGGTGACTTTTTATTTAGAATGTACATATTATCGCTTAGATCTGAAATAAAATTATGACTTCTCATAATCCAATGATTGCAATGTTGTTGGGCATAAAAGTTGTTAATTGCTACTAGAATCCTGTGAAAACTTTAGATATTTGTTTATTGAGTTTTAGACATTGAGTGCAATGTCCATAGTATTAATCTGGATACTGAGATGGGTTAATTTTCACACTCATGTTTTTATTCAACATAATTTGTTCCAGGACATATGTGGAATAATATGTGCAGTCCTAACATGGCTGCTTATATTGTATGCTGAATTTGTAGTTATGATGGTTATGCTTCTACCAGGCTTGTCAACTTATCCATTCTACAGCTATATAAATATAATACTCTTCCAGACCTTGGCATTTCTGGCATTTGCATCACATCTTAGAACAATGTTTACTGATCCTGTAAGTAATTAAACTTATACACTGTAACTTTTTTAATAATAGGGTGAGTATTTGTAGTCAGAAATATTCAATGTTATCATATGACACTAGGTCCAATGAAAATACTATATAATTGGTTTGATAAGTATAGTAATCGTAATCGAAGTATACTGATCTAGAGAAGATAGAAAAATGTCTGTTGATAGTACATCTGTATTTGTTCTTATATGTAGCTGCATCTTAATTATTATTGATTAGGGATCACTGAAAAAGTAAACTTTAGCATTTATTTCCTTCTACAGGGAGCAGTGCCAAAAGGAAATGCGACAAAAGAAATGATCAAGCAAATGAGCTTTCGTGAAGGACAAGTTATCTTCAAGTGCACAAAATGCTGTAGCATTAAGCCTGAGCGGGCTCATCATTGCTCAGTGTGTCAGCGATGTATCAGAAAGATGGACCATCACTGCCCTTGGGTAAACAACTGTGTGGGAGAGAACAATCAAAAATATTTTGTTCTTTTTACTGTGAGTTAATAATTGTTTTAATGGTTTGTATATAACATTTTAGTGTAGATCGATTTTATTTTTAATATAAAAGGCTTCTGTGTTAAGTTTAGTGAATTTCTGAATACCACTCTAGCCTTAAATGCCTAAATATTCCCCAAAGGCGTAACTCTAGGAGCTATCTGTAGGGATTCTCATGGGGTGGTTTGGCTCCTTTCCAACCACTCTGGCCCAGTGTGGATTGGTGGGAGCTAGAGCTTCGTTTGTCGATTAGCAAGGTGCACTACAATCAGTTGAAGTTGGCTTGAGTCCCATATGTTGCTGTGCGTGACTCTGTACCATATTTTTGTATATTGTATATATATATATATATATATATATATACAATACAAAAACATATATATATATATATATTGTAGAGTATATATATATTTGTGTCTATATATAACAATGTATATACATAATATGTATGTAAATGAAGCAATATCTGACATTGTGAATCTACCTCACCACTATATCACCCTCAAATCATAGGTTGATTGGTAAGAAATGTCTATTGGTATTAAGTCCACCTACTGAACTCTAAATTAAGATGTCAATAAAGATAAAAAAAAAGAAAAATTGTTTCAGTTTTACATAGCGGCTATCTCAGTCCACTCATTGACTCTCTCTGTATATCAATTTGTGACCTGCATCAGACACGAGTGGCGCGATTGCAGCACCTATTCCCCACCAGCAACAGTCGTTCTTCTTCTGTTCCTCATTGCCGAAGCTCTACTGTTTGCAATTTTTACTGCCGTCATGTTGGGGACGCAGTTACACGCCATTTGGAATGACGAAACGGTAGGTGTATTGTTCATTGTTGTGGAATACTTCCCACAATTAAGATATTTCATTTAATTAATTTCATTAAAAATTAAGCTGTCGCCGCTTTCATGCTTTGATATGCCATTTTAATGCAGGGCATCGAACAATTAAAGAAAGAACAAGCCCGATGGGTCAGGAAGTCACGATGGAAGAGCATACAGTCTGTGTTCGGCCGCTTCTCAATTTTATGGTTCTCGCCGTTCACACAACCGTCACCTAAATCGAAGTTAGAAAGCTACTTGTACAGCGTGTAAACTGTTAACCAACAAGTTACAGCAGGCTCCAGAGCGTTCCATGTCCAAAGTCAAGGTCTCCATTTACAGCTGTGAGTCGAGTACTTCGTATTATTTATAACAAGTGTTTTTTCTATTCACGCTTAAAAACATTCAGGTCTATATCAATCGTAATCGAAGCAATATTCATTCTATATATTTTCTTGTGTTTTAAGATATTTGGTGATAATATTACATTCACTCGCTTCTCATTGATGTTTTTGAACAACATTTTGACTGATAATCGAAACTAATTTATGTCTAGAATTTATTGTTATACGAAACGGTATAAATTTATTTGTCCCGTCTCCATGCGTGTTCCCCATATACACATGTATATATAATATACATAACATTAGTGCAATAATTTCATGTTGTAATAGTATAAATATGATAGAATTAAAAATGACCCACACAAAGTTCATTAGAATCTATAGAACTTTTAAAAAGCTTATGTCTCTGATTTGGTCGGGTACGTTGAATTATGTTATTAATATCCGACTTAGATGGCTAATCGTGCACTAACTTGTAGCTTTCAGATAACCAAGATCATATGCAATAAGATATTGTTTATTCCGTAGTGTAGTGGCTAATAGCCTGCCTAAAGAAAGCACGATCCCTGGTTCGGTTTCAGGGCCGTATCTTGTAAGTTTAATTCGGTGATTGATGAGAGACAGAGTATTACGGCAGAGCGCGCTGTACCATCCAAGGCCTCATCATCTAACACCAAGTGAAATTGAGGCCAAGATCATTTAAAAAAAGGTTCGCAAGAATCTGTTAGTGCATTAGCCGCAGCATCGCAATTGCTAACTTTCAAGAGTTTTATGTAATTAATGAATACTACCATTTTTTAACAATAATTATACACCACATTTAAAGTAGTGCCTTATATTGAATATCTCTGATATTATCAACAACTAAATATCATGGCCTTAAATCGGACCTCTCGCTCTTCATATTTACCATAGTGTTAGTAATGCGTGTTGTGTAGATGTATTGATATTAAATGTTATATAGCGTTTGCTTGTTACCCGAGGTTACATGAACAATAATATTACAGAAATCGTTTTATTAACCTATTTACATGTAAAGTTGCTAAGGGACAGTATTTTTTAAACTTTTTCATCACTTAATAAATGCAATGCGATAGACTTGTTTAAGCGGTTAGTGATCTTCGTGAATCAGTTAAAGTAACATATTGCTGTATGCGGTCTAATAAATTTAAGGGAACGTAACTCCTTGTTATAGCAATGGTATATTATAATTTTACCAGTTATATTATTTTGGGAACACAAACGGGAAACGAGCTTGTTTTATTTAAAAGATAAGTAACATTGTATTATTTTACAATTTACGTTTATAGATTATTTTCGTATAGTTGTATAAGATTAAATGCGTCATATGTTTGTATATGCTTTATAGTGGTTGTTTAGTTGTTTTAGCCATTCAATATCGCCTACTTTACGAAATATTTTTTTTTATTAGGGGTAGACAGTAGTTATTCCCTACTTAATAGATTTACTCCGTGTAAGAATATCGTAAAAGGGAAGTTCACTTAACGGTCGGATACTTTTTCATTGAGCTTTCGATCTATGCGCTTGCTTCCCCGCACAAGCGTGGCGAATACCACAATCACCGCTGATTGATAATGCCTTTCAGCAACACATGAGGATGATGATGATGATTAGTAGGTATTTAGTAAAAACTGAAAGCGAACCTATGCTAAAGTTACTTAATATTACAAATCATACAGAGTATTACTCAAATTGGGTCACAAATATCATATACGAGTAGGAGGTACAGCGTTGTAAAGAGTTTGTTATCTTTCCATATGAGCATTCAATGTGCCTCTTTAGCGTATTGTATATAGAAATGTAGGTCTGTATCGGTTAAGAGTCGTCACTTGACCTGTAGACTGGATGTGGAAATAATATCGATTGGTATTCATTTCATTAAATATTTTGCTAATCTGTATTTAGTCGATATTTTAAAAGGTTGTGAAGGAAATTTATTTATTAATCAAGTGTTTGAGTTATAGTTTCATTGTGGAATTTTCTTTCCAAACGACTTATCGATTGATTTTGTTGTAGTGTTATAAATACGAGTAGATCTACAGTTTTCCTATATGATTTTTATTGTTTTATCCCGAAATTAAAGTTATTGTTAAGCGGTACTTAATATTATCTGTGGCGAACTAACCGAACATTGTTCGGTTGATTCTTTGATGCAAGTTCAGCGGAATATGAATAATAGTAATTTATATTTTCACATTTCTCATCTTTAAAATGAGTTTAGATAAAACAAAATTTGGACATAGATAAACCTACGCTAACCCTTTACGGCTTTTGAAATATTACAGTTCTCTTCCAAGTCATGTTCCTCATGTCGGACAGTAGTGATCAGCTTCATTGATCATTTTCAACCTTACATTGTTACGATATTTCGTTTTATCTCCGGCTTCTCGTAGAGCATTCTAGACGGAGAAGAGAAGTAATGTAAAGGTGAAGTTAACAGCTTCTTACGATTTACAAGTATTTGGAAATGAATGTACATGGCGTTACAAATGTATCATTAATAAGAAACAGTTTTGTTTTCAATTTATTTAAGTAACTTTTTGACAATTTATACTTTACAAATAGTTGCCAAACCACTAAAGCGGTTTGTAGACGTCTCGCACTTCACTATACCTATTGTTATTACGCTACATTATATAGTACTAAGATAACACTTCGTTCCTACATTATTGTAATTTTTTACACCTTTTTAGCAACATCTTTGTTTTCTTACAACAACTCGCACGAACAAAGTTTATATTATTTTTTTTTTAAAATTTTGGATTCTTCGTTTTAGTTCGTTATCGTCGAAGTTAAATATTAATGTGCTACTATTTGAATATAAATGTGCAATCGTGTTGATTTTAAATTTTATTATTTTCATAGATGCTTGGTTGTCTTGGATAGTAGTACGAAATTTTTTTCTTTAATTATAAAAAGTTTTGCTTTTTTATGATCAATCTGATACTGTATGCCGAAGTTGAGAAACTAAACTAAAAAAGAAATGAACCGCAAAAAAAATTATTTTACGATAGGCAGGCGACTTAAACGACCTATTTAGTAATAAAGTTTTTTCTTCACTGAAAGCGATATCTGCGGGAATATTGTTAATTGTATACTGCAATTTATTCAATGAAAAGTGAAGTGGCGACTCTGCGTGTTTACTATGACATCACGGAACTTCCGTATAGACCGTAGGAAAAGAACTTTCTTGCTAAGCATATATTTATTTTTAATTTTACAGCCTTCAGCCCGATATAATTATAAAATGGTACACCTCGATGCTCGGCGCTAGCCAGAATGAATCGATGATACCTACAGAAGTTTGTTTGCTTTTTATAGCAAAACGATTACTATCTTTCATATAATCAATACAATTTTATTATTTTTGATATTTTTGAAAACGTATGAATCAGAAATAACAATGATTTAATAAATTATAATGTGAGAAATATCAGATTAGTATAAAGCTATTCATTCCAGCTTCGTTCCAGTCTCTTGCAAGTCAATAGAATTACTATTTTCTTTAATATTCAACAATATTTAGCACGATTTCTAGCATTCGGCTATCCCGACGTCATCAAAGTTGTCCTCAAACTTCTTAAGGGAAACAATAAAAGTAGTAGAAAATCTAATCAAAATTCATAACTATGAAATCCAATTATTTAGATTGAAAATACATGTTCATATACTTAATTAAATTAAAAAAAATTGAATTATGTAGTGATATTATTTGATCATTAACCATGTGGTTATCTCCTAATCCTGACACTGACTTCTTATAGGAATTATTTTAAGTCCCACAATGGCACAGCTGATTCTGTTATAAAAGTTTCCTGGCATCCCTGGTCTAATAACACTCAGGGGGTGCTTTTTTCCCCTTCTGCCTTTACTACTGCTGTAGCTCCGCTTCATCGAGATACCCTGTTGATTAAATAATCTATAGGATACCCCGTCCCATTCCATATCCCTTCCCTGATTAAGTCCTCATCAGTGCCGCTTTGCATCATCGAGAAGTTATCAGTTTTTTGCAATCGTGGAACTTGTTGCTCATTAGTGTGTATATTATATAGGGCATACTCTTTTCAAGTAGACCCGCCTTATACTTGACACACTTAACTTGAATTTACACTCTAGTCCCGAGATCGTAATAGCCACAATTCAAACAATACACATCATTACTCCCGACTACGTGCGTTCGTGTCGGGTGCGCGCGTGCACCGCCTCCACCAACTGCACCATTACCACCCCCTTCGCTTTATTGTCGCCAAGTCCTTTGTCGCTATCTGCACCCTACTTTGTGAAACGAAAGTTTGTCCTTGATACATTTTTTAACACTTCCAACTAACTTTCGCAAAGCTTAATACATTGTATGAGCTTCATTCCAACGATATAATTTAGGACACTTGCTGACTTTGTCTAAACATAAGTTAATTCCGTGGCTTACAATAGAAGGATCAAAGTCAGATGGTAAACCAGAATTTACAAGACACTGTAATAGGCGTGTTAAACCACTGTAGTTGGTCGGTGTCGTTAAAGATAAATTGCCACTTGGTAAAAGTTCCGTGTCCGTATTTGTATTGGCAATAGGCGCCGTCGTCAATTCCACACGTTTGCATTGGTTCCATTGTTGTATGGAGAGATTCCCACAAAAAAGTTACTAAGCGACTGGTCAAAGTTGGTGGCATGGTGAATCGAAGACGCGCAAAATGTTTTTTCTTTGAAATTAATTCAGTAGCACTTACACCTGAAGCTTGTTCTGGATATCCGATAACTGTTTTTTAATCTTTTCGTTTCCATGACCGTAGTGAAGAGTGATACGAGCAGCGTTTATCCCGCTTCTGATAAAAAAACTTTCCTGCCAAATATATGTTTTTTTTTAATTTTACACTCTTCAACCTGAAGTAATTATAAAATGTACACCTCGATGCTCGGCGCTAGCCGGAATGAATCGATGATATTTACAGAAGTTTATAGCAAAACGGGGTAAACACCTTTCATATAATCAATACAACTATTAAGTTGGAGAAAAAGTCTTTTCGCATTATAGTATGTATGAACTTGTAATAGAATCTCTTTGGCTATACTATTTGTGGATGGTTTTGGTATCATTGAAAGTTTAAATTTTATAGAACATAATTCCAAATTCAAATTAGGAAAATGTGTGATTTTCATTTGTTTTTCGTACTGTCCAAGATGAGTGGATCTAATGAAGAAATTGGATACATTTAAAATTTTCTCTACAAAAAAGGTAAAAATGCAACGCAAGCCGCGAAAAAAATTTGCGATGTTTATGTAGCTAGTGCTGTGTCTGTGAGAGTAGCACAAATTTGGTTTAAGCGTTTTAAATCCGGAAATTTTGATATCAAAGATGCACGTCGCTCTGGTCGCCCTATTACGGATAAAATGGATGCCATTTTTGAAAAAGTGGAGCAATATCGGCATATCAGTAGTTACGACGTAGCTGAAGAGCTGGGAATTGACCACAAAACTGTTTTGGCGCATTTGAAATAAACTGGGTACCCAAAAAAGCTCGATATTTGGGTACCTCACGAGCTCACTGAAAGAAACCTAATAATGAACCGTGTACTCGTTTGTGATTCTTTATTACGACGTAATGAAACCGAACCATTCTTGAAGAAGCTGATAATTGGTGATGAAAAGATAATCACGTACGACAAAATCGTGCAAAAAAAGTCGTATCCAAAGGCCGGTCAGGCTTCACGGAATGTGGCGAAACACGGGTTAACTCGTAACAAGGTGATGCTATGTGTGTGGGATTGGAAGGGCATTATTCATTATGAGCTGTTATCACCAGGCAGGACCATCGATTCCGAACTCTACTGCGAACAACTGATGAGATTTAAGCAAGAAATTAAAGCGGCCGAAATTAATCAACAGAAGAGGTGTGGTATTTCATCATGATAACGCTAGACCTCGCATATCTTTAGCCACTCAGCAAAAATTAAGAGAGTTTAGCTGGGAGGTGTTAACGCATCCGCCGTATAATCCTGACCTTGTACCTTCAGATTTCCACCTATTTCGGTCCCTTCAGAATTCTTTAAGCAGTGTCAGGTTAATATCACGAGAGGACTGCCAAAACCACTTTGATCAGAAATTACAAAGTTTCTATAGCAATGGGATCATGTCCCTACCCCTATAAACAAAATGGTACCTACATACTTTAGTTAAATATAAATAAACTATATTAAAATATGTTTTGAATTTTCTTAAAAAATGCGAAGAAACTTTTTTCCCAACTTAATACTTTATTATTTTTGTTATTGATTTTGTAAAACTTATAATAGATATTTTTCAAATTTTAAGAATGCTTAATGAAAAATAAACACAATGATTTATTCAATTATATTGTGAAATATCACCTTAGTATTAAGTTATTAATTCCAGCTCCGTTCCAATGTCTTGCAAGTCAATAGAAGCACTATTTTTCTTTAATATTTCATAGTTTTTAACGGGATACCTAACAGTAAAAACAACTTTAAAATAGGATTGTTTCATCGTGGTTTTTTTGAAAAATAATTTTGGATAATAAATATATTATTAAACCAATTTTTTGATTTTGAACCGTGCATTGTGAAATTCCAGTTTAACTTATACATTGAACACAATAACTCATACAATCCGATTAAACTTACTAATAGCGCCATTTATTAAACATTCTTATAATTAAACGTAGTGATTTATACTTGGACTGTGAAACTATGAAGCTATGTTAAGGTTAATGTTATTATATACATAATATAGTACCGTTGCGGACACGTCATATTACAGTTTAGTGGCCGTACTGAACAGCAAATCGTTTTACCTTTTAAAACTATACAACGCTACTATACGTCTATTCTGTAATATTTTAAGTTCTGTTTTAAAGATCAAAAATGCTTCATTAGCTGTACCTTTATGTTCTATAAGATTTGTAACAGACGATACGTCAAAAAGATTAATTCAAGTATTAAGTGGTTTATTTATCACAGTGTATATTTACAAACATTAATCGCAAAAGCTAGATCGAAATTGAATTAACATCACCTTAGGGCTGCTAGGATCTCTATCGTTATATTTATATATAAAAAATACCCCTTGCGTATTTACATCACTTCGTACATTCGTCTTTTTTTTAGATATATTTGATATTACAAATAATTTTAATACAAACAATACGCTTTTAGGAACTTGAGCAATGCTGGAATGCAAATCACGAGAAGTATTTAAATAATATTTTTGATGAAGCTTAGTCGATATTTGATGAGGTGTTGTATATATAATATATACAAGTATATGTATAACGTGTCGTTAATAAGTGTGTGTATGTTTATGATTTTAGAAGTAGGTCCAAGTGTGTTTCTCCGATGGAAACAGTAAAACGATTTTAGATCTCTTTTTTTTTTCTTGTGATTTACTTTTCATATTTTATTTTATTGCAATAGTTGACCTTCATCAAAACTAGAACCTCGAAGCCGTAACGAAACTACAAGTTAATATAATCTAGCGTAATTATAGTAATAGTACAAATATTATCGAAACTTTCGTATGTTATAGAATTATATAAACTGTTCCATATATTGCGTAGGCTTCTCTAAGGTACTATTGATTACTAAATAACATGCAAACGAGTGAAAATCACCGTTTGCTGTCAAGCGAAAAATTGATACGACAAGCTTTTTTACACATAGCAATCGATCGCGAAATAATCGATTGTGGGGTGACAACCCCGACGGTTATTAAATAATTTTACCAATGAGTAAATAACTATGTTGGCGTTCGCTGTATATAAATGTATAGACATATTCCATATTGTGAGAGAGTAGATCAAATTATATTTGTAACCAATCTATACTTGAGATTATTAATTAGGTATAGCTTAATTGGATTGATAGCAGCTAATGTATTTATTTATACGCAATTAACGATTTTTGTATGTGAAAGTTATAATGTAAAATGTTTAGCGTTATTAAGGTTTCACGTTCTATAGTGTAGTTACGCTCGATGCGCGATATGCTCAGGATAGGATGACTTGTTAATAACGATTAAACTTCTACGAGATAGAGTCACTTGTTTTAACACAAATTTATATAAAAATCATTTACATTCCACAATGCCTTACGCTTCCAAATAACAGAATTATAGTGCCTAGACATAATCCCTTTGTGAAGACATCTGTAATCTGTAACAGTATGAATATTTGATAAACACAGTCGTGCCTAATGATAAATATATATTTTTGTGATGAAGTTAGAATCATACGTTATAAAAACCGGTTTATTTACGTAGTAATAGTTAAATAGATCATATCAACGTGAACACGCGGACACTGTCGCTATTTTTGATATAAAAAACAGAAAGCTAATTGAAATTTGCTCCACTTTTAAATCAAATAGTTATATTGGCATTAGAATATTTAACGTTAACATACGCGCTATCTATTTTATATATATATATAAAATAACCATTAGTACAAATTAGTGTTGTTAGCATTCATTGCATACGTGTGTTTACTGTTACTCGTAATATTAAACTGCATTGGCATAATTCTAATGAATGAAATTTGTAAAAGTTAATCGTCCAATCTCACCATTGTGATGAAGTTCATACCATCATTGACATTGTGGCTTTCGTATTATGTTTATTATTGATTTTAGTATTTCAACATAACGATGTTTTACTGGTACTAATTCCCACTTATTTCGTATTCTTTACAATGGTATTATATTAGTTAAATTTCTGTAAGGGGTGGTTATATAATAAGTTAAAACTGTAAGGTTGTCATCAATTTTAAAATATATCAATTATATGTTGTGTATGTATGTTAAGTGTAATGTTTAAATGTGTTCGTTTGCATATATGTATACTTACATGTGTAAACATAGTGACGGTGTGTTATAAGCAATCAATTCATTAATATTCTTGTAACATATTTTGATAAGTCGCGAAAACCATTGCTTGCCTTGTAATGGTTTCATGGGTTCCAATGTTTTACCTTTACTATTAGAATATTTTTGTTTTTCAATGTAACTTAATGAATGAACCTGATGTTAAGTAGACTTAGATGCATTTCTGTATTCCGTACATGTTGTTAATCGTCGTGCTCTATTTATTTAGAGGTCAAATTTAATCCTAAGTCATGTGAATGTAAGGACCCGAAAATTTGCATTTAACTATTATAACTATAAAAATGTTAAAACTCGGTGGCTTGATGTCAACGCAGCAGTGATGCTGAAGCGACGTAAAGTGTTCCATCTGATCTCTTCGTATCACAATTATTGGCACTTAAGTGAATTACATATACATATATTATTATGTACCTGCAACCATGTACAATCTGAGAACGTATGTTTGTTCAAGTTTTATATGGCTATAATTATGATGTAAGAGAATTCTACACATTGTTGACGTCATTAAATCATCATATTGGGTAGTGTTGGAACTGCAATCATAGATCATATTAACTTATGCTTATAGGTGTTGTAATGTGTAAGTAGGGCCTAACACTTAGCTTTCAGGGGCTGGCACCGAATTTAAACTATCAATTGAAAAGGGGAAAAGGGGTTATAAATTTACTGTTGCCCTAAATCAGAAGTCGGGAATCTATTACTGGCGAGTCTGACTTCTATTATAACTTCAGGTGACTCGCTTTAGTTCTGAAAATTAACAAATATTAGAGAATAAGTCTTCCGCCCTTTTCCCAGCTACGTGGGGTCGGCACAGTATGTACTTCTCTACCACACCCCTCTATCTAAATAGCTATCCAAATATTGGAAAATAAATAATAACAAAAATTTCTCAATCTATTTTGGATCCTAACAATAGTCATGAAAATGATTGATTTTGATCCGCTCGTAAAAGTTTCCACGACCACTGCTTTTGTTAGCCTCTATATTTTTTTTTGTTTTTGCTTGTACAAAATTCCTCATCCAGTTAGAATGATACATATACAGTGTACTGTACCATATTGTCCTCGCAACCTTGATAACATAGTAATTTCATTAGCTACAGCCTACTTTAAACCGGGAACAATAATGTCTACATAATGCTGTTTGGCGGTAGATACAGGAGCTGCGGTGGTACCTACCATCTGTAATATATAATTTAAAGTACAATGTTCCTTTCAATTATGATATATTTTAATAATATTTATTTAATAATCTTATTTTGCAAATGTCTTTTTAAACGCCTGTAAATATTTTCAACATTCACGTTGTATGTTTATAGCACGAGGCTTTGCTTTTATATGACATTTACTAAATGAAACGAAAACGGCATCACTGTTTTAATAAATTAATCCTAGGCCAATAGACGGTTATTTATTCGAAATATATATTATAAAAATATGTATGTAACAAATTGAAATATTTTAACAGTAGACTACTTATTGTAAACAGTAGAACCTTTTTTTATAATAAATATAAGTATTTTTGCGGGAATTTATTAAAGATGAAATATGATAATTACTTGTTGTGTTTTATTTTGTATGAATAAAGAATTATTTTATTTAATTTTTTATTAAGCGATGAGGCGAGCGAGACTTTCACCTGATGATAACTGATATATAACAACGTGGTGCTAGTTATGATGATATACACTGCACAACAATGCGCACGTCGCCTTAAGACATAAAATGTTGAGTTGATACCCCAATAATTTTACTGGCTACAGTGATCTTCAAACTGAAACAAAGTAATGTTTGCACACTACTGTTTGGCGGCATTAATAAGAGCTGCACTGGAGTCTACCTAGAATTTTTTCCGGCAACAGAAACCTACTTTCAGCAAAACGTATTTCTACAGGTTTTCGTAAGTATTCCAAAGAACAGGTATATTTGTAAGTAAAAGCTTCAATATAATATTGGTTTTTGGAATGTAAATTTCACCCTCATAACTTTTTCGTTTCTTAAGGGTAGTCATGGTATGATTTAATTTAGAAATTTCGCCGCATGCTGAATTAAGAAGAAAGTATTATTTACACACTAGCGCTTGATAGAAATGAACAACGCGATAGGAGAGAGACCGTTTATGCAGGCTGGCCAGATGCGTGTTAGTGAATATCACAAATCGACCAAAGCTGTTCTCGGATCACGTCAGTTTCCTTAAGATGCTATCTATTTCTACGTCAAAAAAAAAACATCTCAAGAAAAGTGAATTCGTTCTGACGCCTGATCGAATTTAAAAATTGTTCATAAGATTTGGTAGGATAAATAAATATTCGCGAAAACCTTTACCTACATATTATAAAACTTCAGAACATCTAAAATATAAGTTTGATAATAAACTCTTCACCATCATATGAACATTTATAAAGGAATATCATTTTTGTTACTTTACATCCTTTCAAAAGTAATCAATAGACGCTTAATATGTATGGCTATCATACATGTACACCTTTCCAGAATGTTTTATTATTATAAAGATTATTCATAAAAACTAACTGCAACATTTCACGGTAAATACTTTAAGTTCTTTATAAAAGAAATACTGACAGAGGTATTTATTCGCTTCATTCCTATTTCGAAAACAAAAGTGTAATCGTTTCTCTTCTTATTTAGGCCGTTGGGTCACAATAGCGCTGTGGAAGGAGCAGTGTCTATTTTCACTTCAAATTATTATTCTTTTTCCTTTCATACTTACGGTTAAGTTTATAGATTAATGGATAATTATTAAAAATAAATGAACTGCTACGAAATATATCGCGCAGGCCTTGACAGCGAATTATTTCAAGTGCCTTAGAAAACTTGACCTTAATGTTTCGATTTGTTCAGACTCTTTCAACGTGAGTTTATGAAAGTGATAACATTTGGTATGACTTGTTTAATAATAAAATGGCCTATGCAAATTATATTAACGTGTTGTTATGATAATTAGAGATATGCACAATTGCGTGCGTTGGTTTCACTACAAACTACTGAATTGGAAAGTGTTACGACATACGCCCGTTAGTCTAGACTCGGTTCCACCATGATCTGTTCCCCTTCAAGGCGAACCAGTGCCGCCGGCCGCCCGCCGACGTCGCCGCGCTCCGCTCTGTCTCATTCTTTTACGCAACCAGCATCGTTGACTCACGCTAACACCGCACTTAATTTGCATCTGTTACCGCCATTGTACGTGAAGTATGGGAGCATTTAATTTTTTTAATTTTTTCTTCGTTCATTTCTAAAATTAACCGTTTTGTTCCAGATGAGATTACTGTGCGGAGTACTGTTAGTGGCGATGTTTACGCCATCTATGTGCCGCCCGTACGACCCGGAGGATGACGAGTTGATGAGTGTGTTGCCATCTAGTGGGGATTTTGAAGCTTTTTACCCTCGTCAAGCGCACGGAGTGCCGAATGGCTCGTCGAGGCCAGCGCACGGACACGGCAGTTTCTACAAGCACCGCAATCCAGCGCTAGTAGACGTTAAGAATGCAGCCGCTTATGGTTTCCGATTCGATGGAATGAGAAGATTCAACTTCGACGACGAATAATCCTTATTTGTATATGTATATAGACAAAATATATGTATTATATAACAATAAACAATCATTTCATTAACTTGTCCTTATTTTTAAAAAAGGAATATATAAATATTCCTTATACTTTAATTACAAATTTTTTATGAATACCATTTAAATTTTTTTTTTTTTTTATAACAAATTTCGTGTGTATAGAATTTGTATTACTACATGAACTACATGATTCTTCAAGACAAAATTGCATAACTCAAAATATAGTACAATTACCCTTCCGTTAAAAGTTTTCAGTTTGAATTAAACCTACATATATATGTATTAAGAAATGTGGAATGTGAACACAGAAACCAAAGTATTACAGATTAAGTACTAGACAAGAAGTGAACGATAGGGTAGAAAGATAAGATTTCAAATGTAGTAAGAACGGAGAAGTTATGCCTAAGAGCTTTGGTAAATAAGTGAAGAGTAATGGTAGTTTTCCTAGTACATTACAAATAAAGTATTTAAAGAAAGGAAAGATAAATGGAAAGACAGAATAAGTTATAGCCTATATAAACATTATAAAGAAAATATAATTTCAAATAGGTACCACCAATGGTAGTACAGCTACTAAAATAGGTGAATAGGAATAATTATTACTATTTTATTAATTACACATGATTTTTTTTATATTTGATTGAAGGTCTACGCCCAATCGTTCGAACATTCTACTGACTTAACCTGTCCGTGCGTCCCAAAGCCATTTATTAATACCATCCCACCATATATTGACTTAAATTTTAATCGCTTTCCTATGTTAATTAGATAATAACCACTTATAGGTTAAGCCTCATCGGCTATTTGCCTTATAATTACACATGTCGTTTTTTTCTACAAGCGATGTGCTGTCTCTAATGGATGCATTCTTCCAAGTGCTTTCGGTCAGCCGTTCTCTTTTCTCATCCATTACATTCAATGATAACGTGCTATCTTTGAAGTTTCGTTTGTTATCGTATAGACTTGTCCATTGATAACGTTCATAAAGCTAGTCACCAATATATTTCACATAAAGATTAAGAAAAATTAGGAGTTTACGTAAACGTATGATAAAGGAGACAAACGTGTCAGTCCTTCTTAAACATCTTCGATATATCGATGGAAATATAAAATAATTAATATTTTCGATTTATTTATTAGTACACCATATATATATATGGATTCCACCAGGTGAACGTTCTGCTCATTTTGTTGCTTCTTGGAGTAAAAAAATTGTATTTATTGAATTTTTAAAATTTCGATGACATGAATCGATATATAATAAAATGGTATACTTATACTATAAATCCGTAATAAAGTCATCTGTTGTCGCAACTATACTTTCGAGTAATACCACAACTGGAGAAATTTGTGTCACACAATCCTGACTTATTGTGGAGGCTTATGTTACGATGGATAACCAGAATCGTTTAAGAAAGAATAACGATATTACGAAGCCAAAACAAATTATTTTAACGTTCTGTCATTGCCTAACAATTGTTTAGGATTAATGTTTAAGCTTGATGTAAGAATTATGTAAATTTATTGCCTGAACGTCACCGACATAATTCAAAATAATGCCAGAAATAAGTGGCAGTGCGCAGGGCACGTTGCTAGAAAGATCGACGGCTGATGGGGCAGTAAGGTCCTCGAGTGACTGCCGCGTATCCGGTAGACGTAGTGTGGGGAGGCCTACCAGAAGGTGAACTGACGATCTGGTGAGAGTCGCGGGTAGCTACTGGATGCGACTGTGGACGTCTATCGGCTGATAATGATGATGAATGTCTGACAACTGCGCTAATTTTTATATATTTTCTCTGTACCGAGCATTCAGTTTCACTTACTCTATGTTTAGCAATTAATATAGTCTGTGCAATGTTAATTTCAGAACCATAGCAGTAGCGTATTGATACACTAATACGCATTAGACTATATACATCATCATATAAACAGGAACCCTTCTGTATATTAGGTGATGTATCCAGTATTATTACTAGGATATAAAAACGTATTAAATTCTGTCTCAAATTCTATGAGTTTCTGGTAAATATGGCAAGCAGAGAATTATGACGCTTGGTGCTTAAATTTGCATTATCTAATAGATCACCTGGGTGTAGTGACAAATTGTTGTAAATAATGAATGGATTAATGAATATTGAAGCAATGTACAAAAAGACAGACTAACATTTGTGATAGTTGAATAAATATGTCTAATTCTCGAATCTTATTTAAATCTCCTTAAAAGGTATAAATAAAGGAATTTCTAACCATACTAAACATTTCTTCAGTTCGCTCATAAATTTTTACCATATATGTTTCTCACGAGACTATGTTTAAACAAAAGATTATTCTAGAGGTCTTTCTATAAGAAAGCACTTCCTTTCCATAATATCAATCACCGGTAATTAACCGGTCACGGTTGTATATCAGCTTTTTGTATTTCCATTGTGAATGTTAACGTTGCCCACTATTTAGGATTTTACGCACGGGAAAGCATGTCGAGTCATGGATCCTGTTCACCGGGAATTAATGGACATGTACCGATTCGATACAACTGTCCGGTGCAACCCTACCGCCTTCATTACAGACCAGCCCTCTATCGAGCTTATTCGAAGAAAAAAAACATAAAACCTAATATCTAAACACTCAAGCAACGATAGGAAAATGTGTGAAATTATCTCTAAGCCTCCAATGTATACGAAATACGCTTTTACTGCCGATCTTATGTAACAGTAAATTCTAAAGTAAAGATGGAGTGTAGATAACTTAATAAGATTATTATTAAAAGTTCGTGGGGTCGTAGACCGGCTTTTGGGGACGGAATGTTTCTTAAAGCGTGTATAAAAAACGACGGGTCCCTCGGGAGCGGTCATTCCGCGATCGGAGTGGGTGAGCGCGTCTCCTCCGAGGTTTTGTGTTAAAAAAACCCTCGGCCTATCTGCGGGCCCCAGTACCAACTCTAATTTCGTGAGGGTATAACGTGGTTTCCGATCAATACAGTTTAAAACAAGTGCGATGCAGCCGTGTAGAAACCAAACGGTAAGTTACTATAATATTTATCAGTTTTTGTTTTTTTTTTATATATAAACATTTTTTTGTCCTTAATTTTTATTAAGTATTGATCCTTTCCGCTTATTAAATATATACTATATATTACTCAACACATATATATATATAATAAACAATTCGCTTTATACAAATAATACAATATTTTTCTTACCTTCTATATTAAAATATGTATTTCCTGTTCAAAATCTGTTAAGTAATAAATAATAAGGCAAGAAAATCAATTACAAAGGTTGATTTTCTTTGACAACGTATACGGCCAGGATAAAGGATGATAAAGGTTAAAAAAAATCAGTGAACACGGCTCCTATTTGCTTAACGTTAATGATTGATCATTGATGCTCACAGCTTCTATTCACACGGAGGCGGCGTTGGTGTGTAATAGAAGATTGCAAGTCACCACCTTCAGGACCCACCTCCAACCTCCCATTGAGGGCTTTATTTTGACATTTTGGATATATTGATTCATTATAATATTTTCAGATACGTTCGATTTATTGTTGCTATGTGACTATAATTTGGTTATATTAATACAGTTATAAATATTTTTGTTTTCTATCCTTATAACATATTTATTATAGCAATAATTATACTAATCTCGATTTTAATATAATAATTAAAATGTTTGATGCTTAAAAGAACTCTATATTATTTAAATGAATGATAAATGTTTTATTTATCTGTAATAAAATATGTCATAGGAGAGAAATAAACCTCTTAGTGTATATATTTAACTAATATTCACAAAAATAAAAAAATTACACATATTAACGTTATAAATATAACAGCCGGTTTCAAAACACACAAGTGGCTACGGTAAAGAACTGGTAACCTACCTGTTAAAAGGCAAGAAGTTAACCATGGCATGAAGGCAGTCGTGAATTATTAGACATTGGTATGTATTAAGACTGGTAACCTATCAGTGCGTTTCCTGTGTGTGAGTAAGGGAAACAATTTTACCTTGGGCTGGCTCTGAAATGACGATGAACATTAAACAATTCGCTACGGACCGATACAAATCATTTTATAATGCGACTGGGAACCGGCGAAACATTACGGACCCTGCAGACGAATCGGATAAATATTTGTAACTTTATTTTTTCGTCGTTTCGAATTACATGAAATATTTTTATTTAGAACTAAATAATCCTTAATAAATGACTTTTATCACTAACATAGTTATCCTAGTATTTTTTTGGTATTTATCTATAAATATTGAAGTGTAACATTATTTACATTCTTCGCTATGAATTCGGCCCAAAATAGTAGAAATCCTCCTAAAATATCCACAAATAGTCTCTATAATATATATAATGCCATATTTATGTATCTTTTCTCACTTAATTTTAAAATTAAAATTAATAAACTATAGGAATACGGAGTGTTTCTCTCTTTCTCTTCTTCGCTATCTTTAAATTGTTTATCAATGTTTTTTTTTATTGAATAGTATCTGTATATAAACACATAATTATTATTCCGGAAACCTTAAATAACGGAGCTGGATTTGGTGCTCGTGAAAACTTAAGACAACTTGATAATCCATTCTGTGCATATTATTGATGGGACAGTGAAAATTTACATTGTAAGTACGATGGAAGTGAGAGAGAAGTGGGTTCGAAACCCACTGAACTTGAATTTCCGATAAATGAAAATAACTGGGGAAACCGATATTTTCCGTAGAACAACTTTTTTATATATACGACGACTGCCAACCCGTGACTTTTAGACACCGTAGTAAAAGAATAAAAATCCCAGCTGTGGGAGCATGTGAGCTGTTTGAGTTATGTTATATTAACTAGGTGGTGACTGACATCTGTATTTATAACCCTGTGATTATTTACAAAGCCTAGTGGTTTAGGGTCTCTAATTACTAGTTGGCTCAACAATCTTATATTTAATTATGTGCCTCCAGGAATTATTCTTAGGAAGATAGAATTATAAGAGCGATGTGAGCAATTATTGTCTTTACTTGTTGTTAATTGGGAACTACATCATAACATCCCTGACTGCATATGTCATTTAAAGGTATATTGTTATTTTTATTGCTTAATATCTCTTTTATGGAAGCATAGACAATGCAATAATAACAATAATAATTGCAACCTTCATGAAAATAGTAAATATAATGAAATATATTGATAGTAAATTTTTTAACATACTGATAGTGTATTATTAAATGATCGGCAAGTACTTTGGTTAAAGTAGAGTAATTATATTTTATTAGAAAAAAAAAATGTTCCCCGCTTGCTTTATTGACAATAACACTTCTTTCCAACTCCCTTTGGAAAAAGAATTTGGTGAAATCCATTCTCAACTGACTTCTAAATGGCAGAAATATCGTCTTTATTGAATTTTTAATGTCTACATAAAACAGTTTCGGAGACCTCGTGTTGAGTCAATGAATCTGTAGGTATATCCTACATAAATAGATAATCAATCTTTTAAGATGATAAGATAAACCGGAAACTCGTGATATTGCACGTATATATACAAATACGGTATTTTAAAAAAAAAACAATAGATATGCAAAAGATTCATCTGAGATGCAACATCTTTTTGCATAAAGAAAGTATCGAGTAGATTTTGTATTAGACTAGCTGACAATAGTAGTAGTGTTTTTAATTATTTAACTTAACGAGAACTGATTAAACATTATAGAAGCTCACAAGCTATGTTACTATTACAAGGCAAGTGTTAATAATGTAAACAAAACCTTTTTATTAAAATACATACATTTGAGAATTTATATCACATTGATAATGTCGTCTCGTACTGTAGCGATCTCAAATTATATGGTCCTTTTTTACAAATGTTAAAAGCCTATTATTCTGTCTGTAAAACCCGGATGATTAACAATATTTCCCTTAATTTCCTTTAACAAGCACATAATGTCGTCAGCAGTAATTTGCCAACAAGCAATCGTTAAGTACAGTCTATAGGCCGCGGCGACCACCTACAATACATTGGTACACGTACATACACGTTCATTCGTTTACTCTTAAAAATAATAAGATTTAATAGTCTTCATAAATAATATTGATTTAATAAAATCATCATTAAATGTTATTTTATCTCTAATAGAATACTCTTTATATAAAGTCACTGTATATTATTAATATTGTCGTAGCGATTGTAAATGTTTACTGCTTAGCGAATGCTACTATTGTTTTTGTTTCTAAACACATAAAAATGACATTTACTCTATGCATAATTATGAGATAAAATTAATAAACTGCTTAAAACTTATTTCAACGTATACTGAACCCGTAATGTTTTATTATAGTGATTGTAAATAATAATATATACTAATGTACAAACTAAATAGAGCAACGCTCATATGTATACAACTTTTACTTTATTTACACTAAACAAATAAACCTTGCTCAAAATAGGTTTTGACTAAGGTATAATATTATTATCCCATTGCCAGACAAACATGTATTTATCATTCTTTATTTATAATGGAGAATTAACGATCTTAGGTTATGAATATAACAACCCTGTAGAGTCGGGCTAGTAAGAATAGGACTAAGAAGGTAAGCCCTGCCTGTCCTAGAAGGCGGCTAAAAGTGTTTAGGAGTTTCGTGGGCCTTGAGGGTGGTGGCCCTTATCGCTCAACAAGCGAAGCTGCGTGGGACAGCGTATAGCTCAGCCATGGTGCCTAGGAGGGTTTAGCTCCTCCTCGGAGACGTGTAACACAAAGTGTAGAGGAGCACCATTGCGTTTTATAAAAGATCCCGGAGCCTCTCCGGATGCACTGATGCAGACCGTCGAGGGATTTTAGTGAGTAAGAATCTCACGTAACCTTGACTTCCCCCAGATACAGGTTATCTTTTGAAGATTTCCCCCATCGAAACCGAAAAAATTAAGAAAATTTATAAATCTTTTTTGTTACAGATGTGCGCTATTATGAGTTTGCTGCTAGTGTTGGCTTCAACGGAGGCTTTCTTCCTAAAGTGGGGCTCGGAATCAACGTAGGTATCCCAAAGTACTAGCATAGCATACAGTACTCCATTATACATTACTATATGCAATGATTCGAATTGATTTAGAATAGAAAATATTTTTTACTTATACTTACGTAAAAGCTGTTTAATTATATTGTTACGTGCAAAACATTGCGAAGTACAATTTCTTATTTTGTTACGAATAGCGAATTATGTATGATTTTAATTATTTTTTACATTATTATAATTGTTTTTCGTAAGCTTTGTGTAACGCTTGTTCCGGCTATGCGATTGCGTTGTATTAGAAAAAAAAAATATTGTTTAGTAATATTCTACGGTTGGTATTTGTTGGTTACTTATTTGATTACCTCGGCATCGAAGTTATGGTGGTTGGAGTTTAGCGTAATTCGAAAACAAATACATCTTACTACCTTACTACATCTTACTATTAAATCATTTACACACCAGCTACTCACGCAAAACTCATAATTGCGTTTACTCCAAACTAAATGTTTTTCTGTCACAAAAAAACTAAGAAAACATCTTGGAAATGCAATCTTTACTGCAAATAATTTTATTATTGTACTTATATTCTAATCTAGAATGTGTCCTCGAAGCTGACTAGATAGGCTTAGAACATATAATTGTAATGATAGGGCTTTACTTCTTCTTATCAGCCTGATAACGCACACCTATTGAGGGGCAATTGGGCCTTAGTCCCACCACGCTGGCCCAGTGCCGGTTGGTGATTGGTCAGAGCCTCGTCAGTTGTTTAGCAGGGTGCACCGCGTGCAGGTGAAGTTGACTTGAGCTCCGTTAGATATTGGGCGGAACCCCTTACCCCCTTTACTTACTAAAGGGGGTAAGGGGGGGAGTAATAAAAACTGGTTATAGTCCAAAGACTAATATATCCGACAAAAGGTGCAATGAAGTATGTGTTATATTAAAATATCGGAATTATCTCATCATGTCATTTAATCGTATTGAAATATTGTTAGCAGTAGTGTTTTTAGTAAATTCACTGAAATATGAACACCAAGTTTTTTACTATAATTATACTAGTGACCACTTAGATAAAACCAAAGATCTACTTTTGCCGTCTATCAGCAGCGCACTCTTAGTAGTGTGAACAATATCTTCAATATGAAAAAATTCGTAGCTAATAAAATTATTAGGATGTAGACTTCATAAATGTTTTAACACACAAAACATATTTCTTTTATAGCTATATTTATTTATATTGTGTTCAGGATTCTAGAAAATTTGATTTCTTGAAATTTCTATTTAAAATTATTCTGCGCTTTTTCACTTCAGTCATCACGTTTCCTTATTATTTTATTTTGTTTTGCTACAGATCAAAAAACAGATTTGTGGCGTGTTTACGGACACAAACCAGCGTTAATTGTTTCAAACTTGTTCGCACACATACTGTACAAACATGAATCTTTCACAAAATATATATAATAAATATTTATGTTTGCGTGTGTCAATGAAATTTTATCACAATTATTTACTTAATTTTGCTTAGCCGGTATGAATATGCAATATTTTAAAACCGAAAACTTGGTAAATATTGAAACTTTTCTTGGTTTTTACTATTCTCGCTCTCTTTCTGTAATTCGTTTCCTCAGTACTAAGGGTGGTGATTTTTTATTATTAATCTGTTTTTCACGATGCTCTTTTTAGATGATTTTTACACAATAGTTTCATCGGACTCGCAGATCTGATATCGGCGAGTTAAATTTCACGATGCTACGCCAATTTTAATAGTTTAACGCTTTATGTATAGCGTCGTATACGTGTGATCTTCATCTGGTCAGTCCAACGTCTGGATGTCTACTACAATAGGCAGTAAACCATATAGCACATTATATAAAAATATCGGTAACATCGTTACTTGTTGCAGGCCGCAGTCATCGCAGAAAACCTGGGTGCAGCCATTATCGCCTGTGCAGTACCGGTATCAATATGCCTACCCTTACGAAACAAGGAAAGTGTACCAAGTACAGGGGCAGCAGTACCAGCAGCCTGAGATTCCACTACAGCAGAGCATGGCGCCAATACCAATAAGCGTACCCGCCGGCGCCAGTCTCACGCCCGTCTCACTTCAACATGTGCAACTAGTTCCCTGCATGTGTCCGGTGGCACCGGAGGAAGCTGAGAAGCTGCAGGAACAAGTCGGTCCCGGGCCTTACTTGGCTCAAACGTATCAACAAAACTCTTACTCTCCTCCCCAACAAATGACTGCTAGCAGTGACACCAAAACAACATCCAAGCTGTAGAGCATTCACTAAACTTACATAGAGTAAATTACGAGTTTAATTGAATCGTCTTTAAAGACCGCCAATGAGTTATTCTCATCATATTTTTCTTATTGGATTAGTTTATTCATGTATAAATAAGACTGATAGATTTAAGACTACTGTATTCAAAATAAATTATTATTAATAAAAATTCTTAAATTTATTTCCTACCAATTGTCATCCATATATTTTTTTTCTTTATTTCTTTCAACAAAGAGATAACCTATCCTCCAACTAAAAACTCCTTTAGTAGTACATATAACTTTTTTAAATTTGTGTAATTTAATATTTTTTTTACAATTTCTTAGTTTTGATTCAAAATAAAACAGTGGTTTATTTTGGTACATTTCGAGTAATTTAACATTGTATTGTATAATATATAATTCGGAAGTACAGAATAGCGTTACGCGGCACTTTCTTTGTTTCTAACTCGATATCACCCAGACTCTCCTATTCTATTGAATGGGAACGTATTTTCCCTGCGAGTTAGTTTTTGTGGTTATACGACTTTGTATCGAGAGTTTTTACTATTTTACTTATGATCTCATCGTATAACAAAGCATATTCTTTTCATATAAATATTTATATTTACTGTTTACATATTATTTATAAAATTTTATGTCCTCGCGTGAGAAAGAAATTACTATCAAATACCTTACAATTTTAAATGGTTTTAAGAATTATAGTTAAAAATTAAAGTCTGATTTAAACTAAGAACAGATTGGAGTAAAATAGTTCAGTCGTTATGTACAACGCTTTAGACTGACAGTACACACACAGATACCTTAAGAATTAACAGCTTTATTAAACTTTGTATAAAATTAAACGGTGTTTGATTACAATGGGTATATGACCATGGTTTGACAAATTTGCAACAAAAAATGTTTTAAAATGTCTTTTGTGATAATTCAACGAAAGTGTTTCAAAAGTAAATACTAGAGAAATTTCCAAATCATTAATCAAATTGTAAACGTTTTTTGCTTTAATCATCATTACAATTATTTATTTGTAACTGACAAATTTTCTTTTACAGCTTCAAATACCAACTAATGATTGGTTGTACCGGTTCCACGTATGACATTTCCTACAAAAAAGATTACATCGAATTTTGACATGTTAACGTCAGGATTTATATATATTTATTTTAAATATAAGATCAATGTAATTTTCATATACAATACTATAAAATGTTTTCAACGAATCATAATACACTCGAAGGTGTTCAGTTGGATGAGAAGTTAAATCACCTTTCTGTATTTTACATGCCTTTAGACCTAGACCCGTTATACAAAAATAAAAAATTTAAAGCTATCAAGCGTATCCGCTACATCTTAACACACACTACGCGGTTCAACTTACAGAGATCAAATTTTAAAGAATTGATCCGTTGCTCCCTTACTATATTGTACTACTTTGCAATGAGGTTGAAAACTAGAAGACAAAGTAGAAGCTGTTGGAACTGGTACGGACGATGGCAGTTTAAACAAGCAGAATATCTATTCCACAAATCAATGGAGAGTTTGCTACCAGAGTTAAGTGAGGATTCAATAACGATTACACTCAATTTCTTCACAGAAATTTCGCTTTGGTCATTTGAAAGTTTCGTTCAGCAAATATTAGAGATTATTTTATACTACAATCGTGGTAAATCGACTCTCTTCTACATAATGTTGTCAGATATTCACGGTATCTTATTCACCGATGTGGTATCCGCTAGGCATCGCATGAGAGTTCTGTACGAACTGTTGAAAAGTGAAAATTGGATTATTGACAAGCATAAGCTTCTGCCATTTATCATACGCTTCTTAAATTTCTTCGCATACAGTATTGACAAAGGGGACGGTAAGGCTTCAGCTTACAGATACTTGAAAAAAGGCTTCGAAGTCTGCCTTCGGCGTATATTCGAAAGAGCCGAAAATCATCACAGGTTGACCATTATTGCCACAATGCTGAACTGGTTTTACGTTGTCAACATGAGTGACGACGATATCTTTGAGTTTTCGTCATTATTAGATTACGCAGCGCAACTTTATCAGGTAAAGATGTACAGTGAGAGTTTCTGCGAGGGATTGTTTGAACACGTTCTAAAAAATTTGGTCGGATCACCAAATGCACTTCACAGCCTCGTTGGAAGTCGTCTGCTAATCAGATTTCTAGATCGCCAAGTTAATGCACAATATCTTGTTGTGCCAACAATATATTACAATTTTTCACAGGTAATACTTTTTTGTAACTATCCATTACTTTCTTTTCTTGTGTTTATGAAGTAATTTTCTAGTCACAATTAAGACCATATTTTGTGGTAAATTTTACGCTACTCTGAATATTTTTTAATTTTTACACATCATTACCTAAATAATTTCATTTCTAGCGAGACTGGTATATAGTTAGTCATATTTTAGGTTGAGCTCAAGATTGGAACGTACGACAGTGGCGATAAAGCTTTCATAAGACAACATCGCGAGATCATCCACAACTATTTCTTCAAAGCTGTCAAACAGCATTATTACAGCGCTGTGAACTTGAAATCCCTGTTCACTGCAATCAGTTGCATAGTACTGGAAGTGCCTTGTGGACTGACCGCCGCCGTTGCAGCCTGCATGGTTATGGTTATACAGGATTTTGCAATTAACGCCGATGATATACCAGTGAGGTGCAGATATTGGATGCACGCTATTGTTGTGTCCGTCATGTCGTTGGTGTGCTGGGTGCATAAAGCACAAGACCTTTATAGATATGTCAATCAAATTATATCAAGAAGGGCGAAGGAAGCGCCCCAGCTTAATCCACCGTTGACAAAAATATATAATGTAGAAAATAAACTCATTATGTGGAATAAGCCAACGTTATTTTTCGAAGATTGGGAACTGCGTTATGGCCTATGGAAACATTTCCAAGGTACTCCGGTAAGTGTTGAGTGGTTTTGCCACTAAAAGTCGTAATAAATGTGAACCAAAAACAACAGAAGTCTTCTTCAACATTCTGATACACAAAGAGACTCAATGGAGTACTTGGCTTCTGTGATGTATAAACGATCTCGACTATCTCTTTGTAAGAAAATACCTTACGTCGTATCACCGCAACGCCTATTTCTGCCGACAAACAGTAGTATGCACACATTACTGTGTTTCGGTTTGAAGGTCGCTGTAGTTAGTTTAATTACTGCGCACCTTATGTCTCAGGCGACGACTGCAATATGGTGCTGTGTATATCATCCTAACTAGCGCCACGTTCTTACGGGCAAGCGTATCACTTACCTTCAGATGTACGTCCCGCCCGTCTCGTCGTTTAATTGAATAAAAAAAATATAGATCTGCATAAATGTTTTTAACAAACAAAGTTTTCATTTTTAGCGACAAAAGAAGAGAGTTTACAGTTTGTCAGAGTTGAAGACGCCATATATGGATAAAGTTTGACATTGAGCACAGATAAAAAATCTTTATAATTTATAAAATATTTGCAACTAGTATTTTGTTCACGTATTAGTTATAAGATACATGTTAATAAATGGGTTATTTAACAGTTGAGCTTTATTTGACACGAAGCGTGAATTATTCGAAGAAATATTTTTTACTTATCTTCGACATTCTAACAATTTAAATTTCGGGTACTGTTCAAATGAAAATGAGATCGAATACGGCAAAGGTGCTCGATCGAAATACTCGACCTAAAGCACAGGGTGAAAGGTAATAGGTGAAATAGAGCTGGAGGGGCTAAAGTATGCCTTGTATCCTATCTATTTATGTATGGAATCCCCATCCAAAAACAATGGTTTTGGAGTTATTAATTTTTTTTTAATTTTTAAAAAAATTCTCGATTTTTTAGGAAAAATTCGATGACTTTATTTCTTACTTATTTCTACACAAATTTTAATGTAATAATTATTTTTTTATTTAATTAAATTAATAATCATCACTTACAGGCAAAAATTTTTAAATTAGGTTTTTTGAAAGTCGTGACAGTAAAAAATAAGACGTGATACTTACATTTTTATTTAATCTTAAAAAAAATATCTTTAAAAAATATGTAAAAAGCACATAAATAAGTACCTGACTTCAATACCTATCCGACAAGGTATACAAAAGTACGTAAAGTTTCCAAAATTTAGAAAAAAAAAAACACTTTCTAGGTAATGAGTCAGTACGACACTTAAAATTTAACTACTTTCTTGGGCGGAGGTACATTATCGTTGTCTTCTTTATTCTGACTAGTTTTTCGTTTCCATACCAAATAAATTTAATTTCAATGGCGGATTACGGTAATGAAGAATACGCTGACATTTTCTATTGTTATGGACTTAGTGACGGAAATTCTTTACAAGCACGAAGAGAATATCAGCTACGTTTTCCAAACTGTTACCTACCGTTACGTTACCAAGTCATAGAGTCTTTGCTGTGGCGTATCAACGCCTCAGGGAAACTGGCAGCGTTCGACAGAGGCGACATGACACAGATAGGCCAAACATCTACGATATTGAAGAGGAAGAAGGAATCATTGACCATTTTGTTATAGACCCAGTAACGTCTACAGGTCAAGGCAAAATTGCTAAGTTTAACACAATGAAAAGAGTAGTTTACTGTGCATACAGCAAGCAGGAAGGAAACTCTGCAAAGAGGTTAGACTTCTGCCGATTTATGCTGCATGCAGACTTAGAAAATAATGATTTTCTCACCAAATTATTGTGGACTGATGAATCAAAGTTTAACAAAGACGGCATAAAAAATTTTCATATTAGTCATTGAGCTCTGCGAGGTGAAAATACCCACGTGATTGGAGAAGAAGCTCATCAGCGAAGATTCTCCGTAAACATATGTATGGGCATAATTCATACTTACTTGATAGACCCAATCTTCTTGCCCAACAATTTGAATGGCGAGACGTACGTAGATTTTATTCGAAATCATTTTTTTAATTATCTGGAGGATATACCATTGGAAGCCAGAAGAGAAATGGTGTTCCAGCATGACGGTTGTCCCGCCCATTTTCGTCTCGGTGTAAGACAGTGGTTAGACACTGCTTTCCCTTTAGCGATGGATTGGCCGAGGCGGACCAACACAGTTACTCGCAAGATGTCCTGATTTAACGTCTTGCAACTCATTGTAAATCTTTAGTGTACGCATCACCAAGTAACTCGTTAGAAGATTTAAAGTCACGCATCATCTTCGCTGCTGACAAAATAAGAGAATAGGTCACAGAGCGAATCACTCGATCTGATTTAAGAAAAAGGCTTCGTGCTTATTTAAGGAACTGTGGCTGTTAGTTTGAGCAAAACAGTGTTTTTTTTTGTATAAATTTTAGAAACTTCATGTACTTTCTTATACCCTGTTGGATAGGTATTGACGTCAGGTACTTATTTATACGTATTTTTATAGATAATATTTTATTTTAAGATTAAATTAAAATGTAAGTATGACGCTTTATTTCTTACTGTCACGACTTTCAAAGAACGTTATTTTAAAGTTTTAGCCTCTAATAGATGATTAATAATTTAATTTAATGAAACAATGATTAAACAATAATTATTACATTAAAATTTGTGTAAAAATAAGTAAGAAATAAAATCGATCATCGAATTTTTTCGTAGAAAATCGGGAAGTTTTTGAAAAATATTTAAAAAATTAATAACTCCAGAACGATTGTTTGTGGATGAAGTATTCTATACATAGATAAATAGGATACGAGCTATACTTTAGCCCCTCCAGATCTTTTACACCTATTACTTTTTACCCCGTATGTAACTACTGGAACACAAAAATCTATTACGACGGCGAGTTCGACTAAAACGCTATTATCATCCAAACTACGCTCATTAATGACCTTGGAATGAAATCGGTTCACCATGTTATTTAACGGCTGCTTCACGAAAACTGTGAATGCTTTTTCATAATATAAAACATTAACCAAAAAAAAAAAACAAACAAATATTTATATTGAATACGTTACATTAAGTTTTACACGCGCTCTATTCAATAATATTTAGGTAACATAATCAAATGCTCGATTTGTACGTGAAAAAAGCAATAATTAAACAGTTTCGTTTTGTTACGCATTGTCTATCGGTGTACGTAACCCTCGGAAGTACAATTGAACACGTTCAAACAAATAAGTCAGTTAAGTCTGATACCGTTTGATTTTTATTGGTTCCGTGCGAAATATATTGAAAAGTCTATTTACAATATATTAAATAACATCTTTGTTTCAATACACATGAATGTTCACATTGTAATTAATGTCAAAATTTGTAAAATAACGTTTGTCTGTTTCGGGTGATCTACGAAACGGATAGAGAGACTTCTCTACGTAACCTCCACCGATATTGAGCTGATGTTACAAGGCAGAACTTATGCTAACATGACAATGTTCGAGATCGTTAATCTTCGAAACTTGATTGCATAGACAAAGGAAATAACCGTGTACCGAATTTTGGTATATATAGAGATATATGTTTCTTTCTACTAACCACTAGATGGTGCTACAGTACAGTACAGTACTTTATATAGGATATTTGGTATACTAAGACAACATTCGCTTAGTATAAACAATACTAACGTAAAAAAGTCATAAATAAATTCAAGTACATGAAAAATTATCTACCCATAAACAACTTTTTTTAGTTTAGGTTAAATATTTACTAAAACAAGATATAAAACAATATTTTTTTTATTTACTATTAAGGTGAAATTTATGTATAAGAGAAGGATGTTACTAATTTTAAAGCTCGTTGATATTTATTCAACATGTTAGATGTATTTTAATATATCACAAAACTATATATAATAATATATATATTTATCATTTTACATAATAGGATTATTATTATGTCTTACATATGAGTACGTCAATATAAAACAACATCTGAAAATGATAAATTGTTCAGTGGTTTGAGCTGAATATAATACTTATGATTGTAGATAAGAAATTAGTACAGTATCAGATAGTAGTTATAATAAATGAACTCCTCGAAGGGAGACTGAATGATAATCCTCTCTTCTGCAACTCTTTTAATTTATTTTGAATTAAAAAGAATTTTTTTCCATTAAAAACAGTAAGCTGAAAAATTTTCAACCTTCGTGTTATGTTTGTTTAATTGTTAATAATATTCGCAATGGAAGTTTAAAATATTATTACGAAATTTTACTCCTCGTGCGTATACGAAATATGTTTATATAAAAATTAAAAGGCGTTTTGAAATGCAATAAACATTATTTTACTTCATATTAGACGTCACGCTCTTATATTACGAGGAAAGAGTTACGTTTAAGGTTTTTTTTTTAAGATTTTACTCGGTCTCGGTACTATGGTCTCCATTGGAGGCACTTGACAGTATATGAGAAATGAGCATCAAGAACTTGTAATCATTTATCTCTGCAACGCTATTAAGCTGATAAAGTTCGGTCTTGTCTGTTAAATTTGGTACTGCGTGATGATAAAAATTTATGCATTTGATAAATTTAAACACTTCTACATGAAATGCTGTTTAACGTATACAAATAAATAACAAACAAAGGGTGATAGTTGAAAATAATATTGACTTGGTTTATAATAGTTGCCTCTACTACCATAGGAAACCCCAATATTTTTTTTTTATTTCTAACTTTCGATATCCATCGGTTCAGTTAGTTGGAGACTGGATAAACTTTTCAATATTTGTGTTCAATCATCGTATTACATCATACATAAACTTCTGTAGTCGCAATCCCCACAAAGGTGATCAAAACCACACTTGAGAATTTCGCTTCCTAACCCGCTAATTACAAGGAAATAGTTTTTTTTAGAATTGTTCATTTAAAGATAGAGACATCTTGTGCTAATTGAGGGATAAGTGCAAAATAAAACGTAATATACGTATAAGATTTAACACACAATAGAAGTTACAAGAAGTTTGTTATAGAACAATGGATGTTAAATATAAGAGATGAGAACGAGTCTTTAACTGAAGAGAAGAACCTCATTAGTTATGATGATGTCCAATTTACCTCAACGTTAGTCGATCCTTCTTTAAAATTTTATTGTACGACATTAGCTAAGATAACGGAAGAATAAGCTATTATTCGCACACATGTAAAATTATTATAACTGAATATTATATTTACATCGGTGAATACAGCTACATATTGAGATAGCTGAAAATTAAATAAAAAATAATAGAGTATTTTTAAGTATGATTTTGTGCAATTTCATTCAGTCTGCTGTTTACTAACAGTATGGGTCAAAGACTAGCTGTCTTTGTAACTTGGTGACGAAGTAATAAAGTGAGCATATTTCATGAGAATGCTATTTGGTTATAATAATGGTAACAAACATTCATACAACAATTATCTATTCTCTCTATCTGCAAGTATATGTATTATAAATAAATGAAAAAAAAAACTTATAGCGACCTTAAGATAAAAAAATACAGCGCTTCCTATTAACTGTTTTTACGACTAATTTTAAAACAAAATATATTTTTTTAATGCCTTTATATGATCTAATTATGCACGTTTTATATATAAATATTATAACCATTTTTGACCTTAGTGAGTGTTACAATCGTTTAGTTTTACGTATACATATATTTGTATAATGCTTGTACTATATATTGACATATGTGTATTGTGTTAGGACTTATAGTTGTAAATAAGTGTAAATCCTGAAGGTTTAACTAGTGTAGTAACTGTTTTTATACTCTAATGATGTGAAACGCTTGTTAGTCGTTTTTTAACTTAACTAGCTAATCTGATACGGGACTTGCGGACCTGCATTCGATACCTACCGTAATGTTGTTATCGTTGCAAATAATCTACGTATAGATCAAACTTATTGCATAGGAATTGTCACAACAAAATATGACACCATCCTCCGTGGTTAGATAAGTAATTTGTTACAAAAGAATAAATCACTTTAAACGGATTAGGCGGTACGGTAAGCTTATTTTAAGTTACGCAATAATTAAATTTACGTTTAAGCAATAATAATAGAGCCGATTGCAAGACCCCAGGAGTTTTTAGGCGATAAAAAAATTAAAAGCTCAAGCATACAATAACATGTGTATCTAGAAGACAAAAAGCCACTTTGAAAGTTTAATTATCAGATTAAATACCTCCATAACACAGTGGCTGAGCTGCTTGTATTATTGCGTGGAGGTCTCTGATCTGATTCCCGGACTACATAAGTATTGGTGTATAAATGTTAATAGCGTCAAACTTTCCAAACTGTTGACCAAATTCCCATTACTGATACACTACCGCAATAGCATTACCGTGCTCATCAACTATCTATAGACTCGTAATCTCTTAACATCATTATATATATCTTTAAATGTTAGACGACGCCATACAAAATAAAGATACATACTTTATTAATATTATTAAAATTATAACCTCCCAATAAATCACTGTAAATAATACTTCTACGCTACTTTGGGAAATCATTCAGAAGAGCGGATAAATTATTATATAAACAAAAGTCTAAAGTTTTCGCGACAGGATATAGAGCAACTCTAGTATCTAGAAAGATCTGGACGGTGTTAGAAAGAGAGTTTAATTCTAAACAGTTCGCAATTAGAACGAGAAATACGATTCACGATTCTGGATTCGCGTGTGTTTGCGTATGCTATATATAAATATTGATACATGCAACTGCTTTCATTATCAATACGCCGATGGTAACGGGCGTTGGTGGCGAGGGTGAACGTTGCAAAGTAACTATAGTCGATGAAGATTGGTTCCCACGCTTGAAACTGTTTTTTTTTTCTCGACTATTCGTTTCCATTACATTGTTAAACAACTATGGATTGCCGAGCCGTGGTAAGTTTTTAGCTTCACTTTATTTTTTATTGACCACAATTATTGTACGACTTTATTAAAGGTTAAACTTTTGCATAGCGTTAATATAATAATGTAATTAATAATGATTACTAAATTAATTGACACATTTGAATGAATGTTAATAAATGACATTAATCAATAAATTTTAATAATTTTCAGATAATTATTTGTCTCGTTGTGTTCTTGGGTTTGTTGGCCGCGAACGTTGAAGGGTAAGCGATTGAGATTGTATAAAAATATATATACGAAGCTGTATATTATGGTTAAGCTATTATTTCACAGGGAAAGCAAAGCTATTTATTGCACTAACCTTAGTAAGACCAATGGTCATAATTCATTACAGAAAATATGTAATATTTAAAAGGTTTTTAAGTGTTTACTATACATTACATCTTAAATAACTAATTTCCGAAATAAAATTGAAATGAATCATTAGTTGTACCCGTCTTCAGATACTCTGTTCTGTTGTTCTTAAAACACTAGATTATATCTTCCATCAACGAGCACTTAGCCAGGATTATACACCAAATACCTTTGGCTCTCCCTTTTTGAAGAAAGTTCCAGTGATATGAACATTACGGCGGCTGTTTATTATTAGTATTTTTTACTTACTCAACTTAAGTTAGTATAGAGACCTTAACTCTTGCATCATATATAATCTTAAATCATTCTAGCATGGTTTGTCTTAAACATATCTAAGATATTGATTATTCAACTATTAATGCCATAAATACTTTACGATTAAATTACTATCAATAGTACTGTCTTCAGGTACAGTTACGTAGTAAAGTCAATCAGCTGTATACGTAACCATGAAAAGCTTAAATAAATAAAGCGTTACATGCCTCTAAACAGGAAATCACTGTGTGGAGCGCACTCGCGCGTTGTAAACTGTAATATGTAGGAAACAGTTTTGATTAAATGGTTACATTTGTGTTTTATTTCATGACCAATCGTTATCGACGGTTCTAGATTAAATTTTATCTAACATTACTCTAAACCACTCACAGTCGCCAAAGTAAATGTAACAGATGCCTTACAAGGTTTATTTGTAATTTGGAGGTCACAGAATCGGGATGGTCTTTGCCTAGTATTTAGCTTCTATCGAATGATAATGACGATCAACTGTTTAGAATTATGTTACAACAACTTAGTTTTATCCTAAAAGCTATGTGGTACCAAATTCAAAATGTAACTTGAATCCGTAGATTAAATTATTCCACAAATATTTAAATTCATATTGCTCTTATTAAATGAACTTAAATGTAAATTTTGACACTACTTTAAAACTTTAACTTACAAAATAAGAAATAGTAGGAACGCAAATGAACAAATATATCAATGTAATTTTTTTAAATATATTCTTATTTCAGACATACGAAGAAAGTAATTATCCATGTACCTTATAAAGTAAAAAAAATAAAGCACACGCATACTATATACAAGACGGTACACCACCATCATACCCATCACGACAACTCTGATCATGGACCGCCGCCCTCGGAGGAGCACGAGCACTTCCACCATTTTCATATACACAAAGAGCCACAAAAAGCACAGCATAGCCAACCGATAAGTGGCATCCGTATCCCAGAATTTTTACCTGATACACCAGTGGGGATTGAGGAATTGCCCGACATCACATTACACAATGAACTGTCTAGGATCCCTAACCGGCATTTTATACCAGCATATAAACGGCAACTCGTGAGTATTTTTTGTAATATTTCGCTTGTATAACATAATTTCATAAATTAACTGAGAATTTAACAATTAAATAGTAATATTGTTATTTGTCTATTATTGACTAGCAGTGTTACTTTTTTTTGTGATGTACTTCTTTGTTGTAATAGGTTATGACCAAATAATACATATAAAATATATATATTATTTTATATATATAATATTTTATATATATATATATATAAATTATTTTATATTAATTTCAGATAGATAGACCGTAATATGTGAGAAACTGGTACATCTTGGCCATCAATGCTTCTCATCCCGAGCTACCCGAAGTATGGAGTCTCTCACCTTCTTTTGAAATCTAGAATACGTACATAATCAGCGGACACAAACATTTATTTAATATAAGAAGATTAATGTAGTAATTAAATATTTCCGCGAATATTTCGAATTATGGACTACTCAGAGGTCTATGTATATTCTGCTAAAAAAAAATCCATAGCTTTGATATTTTGATTTAACAGCACTGGTTTTCCAAAAGACCGGTATTTGGTCCTTAAAATTATATAAATTATATATTATTGTTTCGTGTAAATGACGTAATATAATTTAAATGATTTTTTTCCATAATCACTCGAGAGTTAACTCATGTCCATATCTAGACAGCCGTAGCAAAAGTAACGTTGAATTATAATACAATGATACAGTGTTTTAAGTTGTTACTTTATATTAATAATATATATCATTTATATATTTAACTTTAACAACGTTCAATAGTTCGATTGTGAGAAGTGTTATTTGTTTTGTACAAAAATATTTAAGGACTTTGGTTAAATTTAAACTGTCGTCTATGCCAAAGACTAACAAGACTGCTTTCCTTCTAAGTGATAATTTCATAATATTTTAATGATCTAAATTAATATTAATTTATATGAGTTGTTCGTAAATAGTTTATAAATATATCTATTGTTGAAATTGGTTGTAATAATTATTTCTATTAATGAAATATACGATTACATTATAATAAGCAGAGCGAATAAAATCCAATGTACTTATGTGTTAATTAGTTTATACTAATGTATGCCACATTGAACATAAACTGATTATATTTATATTTTACCGCTTTTTTAATGTTTGGTGATAGATTACTACACAATCGTTAAATAAGGTTGGTTAAATAAAAGCTGTGGGTGGAGGTACATTACTACACGGTGTCCAGTGTCCGTGAAGTCTTACCAATAATAAGCTCAATGTCTTCCACTACTTTTTGCAATTAGGAATACTTTATTAACGACAGTAACTGTTCTTGACTTACTAGGTGTTCACCCCCATTATTCATCAACTCATAGATTCGTTACAGAATACTTAATAATACACTTGACATCATGAGATAGCGATACAGACATAACCGAATTGATTGATTAATTCTATTTTGATATTAACTTAAATTTTTTTATAAATGAGATAAAAGCTAATATATCTACTGTTAACGTTTACTGGAGATCATTTAAGTAGATAATACCGAAATAACAGAAGTGACGAGATTTAATACTATAGATTAGAATTAAAACGATTTCCATAAAAAAACTGCTGCTAGTGTAGCGGATATAGTCTGCAGACACATTGTGAATGCAAGAACTTTGTTACAACATCAACCCTAATCAAATGCGTTGTTTTGGAACGACGGCGAGATGGTTATTTTATACGGTGGTCTTAAAAAGACGTTCAGCTCGCGGTACACGAAAACCTAAACAGGCTTTCGCTCTTTTAGAATTAGACCTAAACTCGCGGAGCGGCTGTTCACCACCGATACTATCGTTTGTTGTCTCTTTGTTGACATTACTGGTTTATTTAAGTGAAATTGGATAAATGGTCATCTCAAGATTTTCCTCCGCTCAATCCGGTGCGGTGCGGCCACGGAGCGGCGCGCTCGTAACAAACAACGCCGCCGTGCTCCATAACAAAAAAGAAAAATCGGGAAGCAATGAAAGTAACGCTCGTTGTGTAAAACAAAATGTGAAGGTAGCTCGGCCGTTCGGCGTCAGCTCTGTAGATATTGGTGCGCAGCGGGAAGCAGACCATTAAAGTGTCAGTCCGCCAGTGGAAATGGATCTTAGGCGATATCTGGCAATACTTGTCGTTGTGTTCATCGACGGCGGCGAATCGGGCGGCCATGGAGAGAAACATCAGTACGTTTACTTTATCTAATCACAAATTTTCTACGCTTTGCGATATTTACATGAACGTTTTCAGTGTTTGCTCTTCAAATTACTTATTATAAATATGTTTTATTTCTAGAAATACCAATTATAACAGTTAATCATAATTTTGTTAGAGAAATATAACAATTGCGCTCTTTTTGAATAACGGCTGCAGCGAGATTTTCTATTTAGTTTAATTTGTAAATATGATAATCATCATGTTTTTATCTATATAGAATGATGAAATAATAAATTTTCCTACCAACAAACTATATGTATTATGGTTTTAAAAATAACATTTTTTTCCAGTGACCACGTTAAACTACATATGCCGGAATTCATTCACCACGACCATCATACAAAAGTCATAACAATTCATCACCACCATCACAAACCAAAGAAAGAACATCATCATCACCACCACCATCATCATGCGAAGCCCCATATACCTCATCAGCATTACAATCATCACCATCATAAGACAACACTGAAAACAACGACGGTATCAAAAGGTCATAAGCATCATGGACATGGACACCACGGACATCATGCCCATTCTGGTCATCATGGTCACCATAGCCATCACGGTCACCATGGCGGCCATGGTCATCACGGACATCATGATCATTCATATCGCCACGATCCACCGTCAATCAGTTATGATCCTAATCCGGTTACGTTTGAAGACGAATACAAATCTTTTACTCCTTCGGTTCCAGCCGGCATTCCTCATAGTCCACATGTTCATGGAGTTGTACATACGGTGAAGCAAGTTAAGGTGTTCGATTCGTTACCAGGATCGTTGCAAGGATCTGCAGGTAGTGCGGCAACAAGCGGTTACGAAGTAACAGAAGAAGGAGAAGAAGGCGATGAAGATGCTTTCACTTCTGTTAATACAATCCCACAATCTTTTACGGGTACTTATGGTTTTGTGAGAAGCGCCGCCCCTCAACCTGCAGACTCATATGATGGTGTTGCTTTACATAACACCGTGAATTCGAATCACGACCCGTTTGCTCCAGCGCACACTGCATCTGCTTTCTCTGGATTAGAGAATTTCTCTGGTGTTGGTCAAAGTGATACGTTTACGAGCTCATTACCTATGCATGGTGTTTTATCGAATGCGCACGCACCACCTGAATTTGCATCAGCACCCATTAACCCAGAGCCAAGTGGCTTCGACGATCCAGAAAATGCATTTATTGGGAACGATGTAGGTGGCAATGGGCTGTTTTCAGCGGAAACAATTGATGATACACCCGTGTCTTATGCAAGAGAAGCTGGTATACAACGAACTATCAAGACTGGGGGCATTGAAACAGTTGTATACTAAGTAAAAGTAAAAGTATTCATTTTAAATCGCCTGAGAGGGATATAACATAGTTATAATTTTCTTCTGTTTAAGGAAACGTTTATTAAAAGTTTAAGGATTAGTTGTATGTGTTTTTAAAGCTTTATTCAGTTCAAAAAGATTTGGAGATTAATAAACTTCAATACGATATAACCAAATTATCTTTAAAGAAAACATTTAATAATTTTAATAAGTAACGAGTTAATACATTATTTTAAATAACTGCGGAAACATATTTTAAGTTTACTTTAAATTAGTTAGGATCTTGAACAAAACACATTCGTTAGTTATTTATATTCGTACATAATGTACGAGAGCAAATTTTATGTGTTGCGTTATTAAATAGTTGTTAAAATTTTTATATTTAATTATATATTGTTTTTAAAAAAAGGTTTTTTATTACTAACACATCGACTATTGTACATGTATATAGTAAAACTATGTAATCAAATCAAAATTTTATCCTTTTTATAAAGTGCAGAATGGATGTGTAGGGAAAATTTACTGATTACTTTCCGTTATTAAATAAAAACAATATCAAACGAAATGGAAAGTTTGGTTAAGTAAACGATGATAGTGATATGTGGTACAATCTTTAGAGACTTCTTCACTAATGTTGAGTGGAATGTCGACTATTTGCGAATAGCTACACCAACGAATCACTGTGCAATTTACTTTACACCAAAAAGTATACAACTGTACCGAGCGAAATTGGACACGCCCTAGATTTCCAGTTGTGCAACCGACAAAACAAAACGTCGCCAAGACAACGTAACGACTACATAATATTTCTATAAGAAACCGTTGAAAAAAATAATCGACCGCCGCCACATTGCTCCACCCGTTACTCTTATTACCACTTCTGATAAGGAAATGCGTTTTGTTGCACAATATTAAGGCTTTAATGAGTTGATTTATTATAATAACAGGAGTAATACAAAATAAAAAAAGACTAATGCACCGTCGTAAAGAAAAGAGCGAATGTAGCCAGCGGATGTAATTATGTAACTGCCTTATGATACCACGCTATTTCCTTTCTAACGATTCTTCGTTATGATATATTAATAGTACCAACAATTTCAACCCTATTGACTTAGTCGTGCCATTGTATATTAATTTACTACTTTGTATTAAAAAGTTTTGTTGGAATTCGTAAAAAGGAGGTTACAACAAGTGAACTTAATACGTATGGGAATTCACCTCTGTCAATCTAGATCTTGGTTGGTAGGTGAGTTTTTGAAATTGCTCAAGGAAAGACTCAAATTAAATAAATTAGAAGTCTATTAGGAGATTTTTATATATTTATGAATGGATTGACAAAAGTAGAATTATACATAACTACTGCCGTCCGTCTATATTCATCATCATCTGCATCTGAAGCTCTACATATGCTAATCGGCATGAGCCTGGTCTCGACGTGGTAAATTTCTTAACTTCCTTCCATTCGTGTCTTATTGTTTCCAGCTTTTAATGTCTAAATTATTTAGATCCTGATATTATAATTTTCACCTTCACCGGGTTCTGCCGTCATCTGACTTACTTCTCCAATAACGCTAAGGAACTTAAAAATTAGCAATCCTCAAATGCCTTTACCAATATGACCATAAATTTTTTATGGACTTTATACTATTTTGGTCCTGCCTGTGGTCCAGCTCGTAGTTATATCGTATTCATCATTGATTATCTACGAAAATTAGTCTATTTTTTTTTAATTTACGAACCTGCGAAATGTTTACCTGATGGTAAGTGATATGCCTGCTTATAACAAAATGCGCTAGTTAGGTTGATATACACCGCATGAGATTGTGCCGGTCGCTTCGAGAGATGAAATGTAAAGTCCCCTTCCTCCAGTAATTTCACTAACTACTATTAACGTTGCAATGTTTGTACACTACTACCGCCAATAAAAAATCAATAAATGTGTCTCAGTATTTTACTAACTAACACATGTAAACGCTCCTCGTCTTTATTACTCAAGACTTAACATTTAGAACTGTGAGTCAATCTAAACGTATTCCCCTGTTAACTAAAACACTCATGTAACAGAACTTTAAACTATCAGTATTTAATATCGTAATTATGACAGGATTAACATCTTAATGTTTTAATCTCACTTATGTAAAAGTTAGAATAACTTACACTTCTACATTGATACTCTAGAACTAACTTCATACGTGTATTGGCTAAACATGTAAACAATTAGGTTTTCTTACTCGGGTACTATTGCCAACGAAATAAAAATTAATCTAATTGGAAAGTATTGTTTCCTTATTAACATTAACTATTATACAATTGTGATTAATAAATCGATGTCTGTTAACAATTCATACTGTACATGTTTGATCCAATTAGAAATATTAATGCGGAAGACATTGACTTTTTATTCTTCGAAGCGACGGACGTTCACCCAAATGCCAAATGTTACGCTCGACCGCTCGACAATGTGTAACTTGTTAGGATGATATACACTGCGCCTTATTGTGCTCATCGTTTTAAGACCTAAGATATTATGTCACGCTATCTCACTTTCTTTAATAGTTATAATGCCTTTCAAACAGGAACACGGCGGCAAAATTAGGCGCTACTGCGGGTTCCTGGAAACTGAGACTTACTGTGTGTGAAATGACCGAACATTTTTATCTTTTCATGTTTATAGAAATACTACATACCTACATTTTTTAAGTAATAAGAGTACAGTACAGGAGTAGAGTTTTTCAGAGTTCATGTAATCACCTTTTCACGTTTCCTTTAATTAAATTATATTCCATTTCTATTTAGTACTCCTTTATTCATAGTTCATTTCAATTAAAATCTTAAAAATGTGTTGTGTGGTTCAAATATACGAAATTCTTTTCAATTTTATTTTGATGGAAAAGTACAAGTGTTATAGTAAATTATCATAATACTCGACTACGATGCACATTTTTAATCATAAAAATGGCTGTATACATTGCAGAACTCGTCTCTTGCATAAGATTTAAATAAAACACTCCCTTGAAAACTAAACAACATAACATTTTAATAATAAAAAAATTACTTCATGTCAAAACAGCAAATATTCAAATTTGCTCCATAACTCGTATCAACATACAATTAACAGTCCATAATATACGTTTTAAGTTATAATATTTATTTAGTAAGTTCAATGACTGGGGAAAGGAACTTGTTAACATAAATAATGATCAGAGTGGGAAATTCCGAAAATAAAATGTTAAACTTACAACTTCGATTAAAGTGATTTATAACTATTACAAAATAAGATTATATCTACACATAAACATGTCGCCACTACAGATTTAACAATATACGAGTATTACACGTAACAATGAGCTTAAAGCCGTCGTCATAGTAACTTTATTCGATCACAGTCCAAAGAAGTGCAACGGAAACTAATGAAATAAGACAATCTTAAGCTATTACTTTACAGAAAGTTATTCGAATTTTTTATCGTTAACATTTTTAAATTAATTATTAGAAATATACCATATAAAGACATTCACAACAATGAAGATATTACAAAGTTTTAATTTTCTCTAAAATAAGTCACAATAATTATTTATACACTAACAGATCCACATAAAAAAAATATAATAGTTGTGCGCAGAGGCAATGTTTATATATATCCTTTTATCATATATATAAAAAAATACATGTAATATATTTAAACTGTACACTGGGAAATGATCGTCTAGAAAGTTTTCAATTATATACATCCATTCATATAAACACACATATGCACATAATTCACGACATAACTATTTAAAACTTAATTAGAGCAAATTATAACAGAACTGATACGGGAGGCTGTACAATAACTCCATCAGTCCTGAACAATACGATTTAGTTCTTTGTTTATTGTTAAGAAAAAGTCGTGTTCTACAGAGTTTATACTGCACTATTGTAATAATATTTGTCCTTATAAATTATTTATTATCTACTTCAATATCCGTGGTTTATTGATTCGTCGCCAGAGCTTGGAAGAGCATACCCACCGTAGTCACCGCCAGAGCTTGAAAGGGCATAGCCACTATGGTCACTGCCTTCGAAACTAACCGGTGAACTTTCTTCACCGTGACCATCATCAGCAACACCCCAGCCATGGCCTTGAAAGAGTTTGATAATTTTCAATAGGATTTATAACTAATATTGATCCTTTTTTATTAAATCAAAATTAAGACCAGAAAAAGTAAAATGTTTCTATAATGTGCTAGCGACTAAGTTTTGATTTGTGCCGATGAGTAAATGTAGTGTGGATGAGCATGGTTAATCAATTTCAGCTCCATTGCCAACATCATGTGAAACTTGAATGAGCTAAGAACATAAAAAATTTCGTTGGAATTACTTTTTAAAAACTTAAAGCATAATGTACTTACCACCGCCGAAATGTGGAGCGGGCTTTGGTTCACCGTAGGTATAACCTAGAACCTCGTAGTGATCATCGCCGCCGCCGCCGCCGCTCTTGTGATGGACGTGTTTCACGATGGTGTGCTTGTGGTGATGATGCTTCACGAACAACGGCACATGGATGATCACCTTCTTGTGGCCGCCGCCATGGCCGCCTGATGCGACAAGCGACGCCAACTCAGCCACGCAAACGAGCACTAACTATGCAATACATTAACATTATAACGTATAAATAAATAAACAGTCCATTATAAAATCAGATGAGGCTAGTAAAAAAACGTTTTTTATACTTAAAGACTAGAGTCTAACCTGTACGTCTAAGGTGTTACCTTAAAAACTTTACTTTTGTCAATTATATTAATAAACACGAATTACATGCACCCTTAAATATTTTAGGTGACCTAAATATTCATTACTTCATTTATATCTATCCAAAGACGGCTCACCCATCGACCGTATATAATATGAACTGTAGCCAAAATCCAACAAAAAATTTATGCCAACATATACACTTACACACATACTATATCGCCAAGCATATAAGTAGATTAAATGTATGCCAAAACTCGCAAAAAATGCAATATTAAAGGACATATTTAAAAAAAAAACTAAATAAAAAAATGTATACGCTGTAGGAGGATAGTACTGAAACGATCAACGCAGAAAATTATGTATTAATATATGATTATACATATATGAGTTCGGTGTGATTTCTGTTTAATTTGTAAGTCAATAACGATTCACTTTCAATTTAAAAAAATTTAGACACTGACGCTCAATACAATTATGTTTTGCCTCTCACTATCTATTGTTATTTTTTTTTTATTTGCGAGTAACTTCGGCACGGCGCTCGGTGCTTGAATGAATTGTACTTTTTATTGTCGATGTCGATGACATTTTCCTACCGATTTAAATAAAAAATTTATTACTTATAGTAAATTCATTAGATAGCCTAAATAATATTAATTTATTAATTGTTAATATTATCAAATTGTACTGAAAATTTAAAATGCTGAATAATAAAACAAAATTTAACAATTATATCACGAAATAATTTTTTCCACCCATGCCCACTATCTGAATGAACTATGAAATCTTGTAAAGAATCGTTTACGATGTTTTCTTTTTTTTTTTAATTAGTAATGAGAGGCACGTATTGCTACAACATCGGTGCTAAATTGCTCTTTAACAACAAAAGTGACAACGATTCCGAAATTGTCTGAAGAAACTGAAGGTCGCTGCAAAAGCTATATTGCATCATTAATTGATAGCTACATCTACTCACCAAAAACCGTGCGAACATGATGAATAGCAGAGCTGGAGCTGGAGCTCTAGACTAGACGCGGTTGTAGTAAGACGGTATGTGATAAAGAAATTTAAACAAAACTTCCTTTTATATCACAACGTGATCGCGTTTCGCGACACTGCCTCTTAGAGACTTCGATACAAGACACGGCTTCCATGTTCTAATCAAAATACAACCATATCATATTGGGATAAAGTTTAAAATAATATTTAATTGATATATCCTCACACTGAATCTGTGCTAGAGTAATTTGAACTCTTGTCCTGTACCGTAAAGACTGTAGTTTAATAGTAGCATTGGTAGTAATAGCACTTTCATAGTGAAATGTGAGCTGCGATGAGGTTGTAAAGTGGAAATTCGATTGTGAACTTATTACTGCAGACACATCTAGTGGGGGTACATTTACCGACATTGTTTATCATCTATAGGTAGTGTACTAGCTTTTTTTTCTCTTTAAAATTTAATCTAAATTTAATAAACAGGGTAGTTACTCGCTACGTTATGTTATCACGAGTTATTAAGCTAAAACACAACAACAAAAAGAAACAATATTTTTTGTCCTAAAGGTTTATTATATGCCATTTTACAAGGTAAGCAATTAGCTGTTGTACACAGGGGCGGTTGACTAGAATTTTGTTAAGAGTAATAATAATATTTGGTAATTATATATAACAACTGCAATTGCACCAGAAATTGCCCGGAGCAACTAACCACATAGTTAAGTTCCAACTATCACTCTTTCACTAAACTTAAAATAAGAAAAGTTAAAAATAATTATTAGAAAGAGAAAATATAATATATATTTACAATATCTAAACCGAAGAATACCTATGTATTCTCCGGTCTGGTGAACCTATGTTTATTAGACCTTATTAGATATTTATTTATTTTTTTATCATGGAAACGTAGAAGCTGCAATTTACGGTTTGCCTACGAGATACCTCATATTTATTACAATCATTGAATGGTCACCTTTAACGCTACTCATCGACATCTTATTCATCAACTCCTTTTTAGCTTTATTTTGAATATACGTCTCTATTGGAAAGTAGTTCAACAACCTAACACTAAACAATGTTAGATCGAACTGTGAAAGGCTATTTAGTTTACTTTTAACTTTTTATTCATCATTATTATCATCAATTGAAAGATGCTCATTGCAAAATTTCGTCAAGATTCTGTACTGTCCGCCTCATCTTATATTGATTAACGAATTTGAAGTTAGCAATCCTTCGGTTTATGTCGCATATTAGTTTCTAAAACTCCAGTACGGAATGGCAGACTGTATTGTCAAAGGTGCTCCACATTCGGCGAGAATCACTGCGGCTGGACAAAGTGACGGAAGACTCTCACTTTTGCAGTCATTACACAGCGAATGAGACCGATGCGTCCGATGCTGTAATTATACACATTATAACGCAACACCGCCAGCTGATAAGCAACTGTTCGTAAACCTTTTTTGCTCTGTACAAGTTGTAATTTTGTTCAACGCTGTCTTGTTTTGCTGTCATGCATCAAGGATGTTTTGCAAGATACAAATTCATTAATCATCTCATACCACTTATAAGTGACAATTCTATAGAATATGAAGTGGATTTTTTTTATAGAATATGTACCAAAAAAAAAAAGACAGGACGAACAGAAAACGTTTATTAAAATTTACTCGTCTATTACATTGACCGAGACCATTTAGAAAGGAATTACTGCAGCTTTTATTTAGGCAGTCATACAGTAATGTGCAAACATTGTTAGGTTCCGGTTAGAAGGGCGTTATATCTAGAGAAATTAACGAGTCTTAACATTTTATGCCTCAAGGAAATGAGTACACGTTTTGGAGTGTGTATTATTATTACTAGCGCCCCATTGTTATGGGCAGGAGTATCACTTATCATCAGATGAACGTTTCACTTAACTCATCGCTTCGAAGAATAAAAAAAAAAGTATTGTGTTCAAAGCCATTAATAACTTCGCTCTTCAAATCAAAAATATTAATATTTGCACATTACTCCGTCCCCGGTATGTCTACCGCTAAAAAACCATTACTTTATGTATACCTTCGCTATTAACCCATTACTATGTCTTTACCCTTCTCTATTTCGGGTTATTTTATTTGGTTGATTTTTATATTAGTTAAAAAAATATTCCTTTGGTTATTAACAAATTTCATTGTAATTGAGGAAATATTTCATTTTTAACAATCTACAGCTATTTTTATTTCTATTGTGCAAAGCTAAATATTTCCTCAGCTTTGCATTAAAACAAGGTGACATGACCGTTGTCGTACGCTAACCGATCCATGACGCTAAACCAAATTTCAGTTTCCTCTACACTGCGAAGGTCAGTAAGGGAAACTTATTTGCTAAATGCGAATCTTAAATTTCCGGTTGCGTTTTCACCTTTTTTATATAATAAAAAGAGAAAATTACATCGGAAATTTTTATACTTAAAATTCGCTATGTGTAATGGTTCCATGTTCTTATTAATTTATTTATTTTTGGGAAATTAGCATTGAAAATTTTTATAATTATTAGGTCCTTTACATATGAAATTGACGTTTTGTACGCGAGGAATATAAAGTATTTTTTTTTTGTAAAATTTATTAAATTAATCAAAGTATGCACCGTTGTTATCTGCGCACTTTTGCCAACTCATAGGTAGTTCATTGATCCCTTTACTAAAAAAACCATGGGGGCGAGAATCAATAAACTCTTTGAAGGCGGTTTGGACTGCCGCATCGGAGTTGATTTTTTTTCCTTGTAAGAAGTTGTCCAAATTCCGGAAAAAATGGTGATCTGTTGGGGCAAGGTCCGAGGAGTACGGTGGATGTCGCAGACATTCCAATTGTAACTCATCTAACTTAGTGGTTGTTTGTTGTGCAGTGTGTGGTCTTGCGTTGTCGTTTTCAAAACTCAAATAAATGTACCAGTTAAATGAATTTATAAATTTGAATTTGTAATTCTTAACCAAATATGAGATATTTCAGATTAGAGTGGTCTGTATGACAAAACGCTAATTTCATATGTATGGACCTAATATTTACAAATATGTAGAACACGATTAGAAATTTCATAAATATAATATTAATAACTTTATGGGCGAATTTGTCGAAATATTTTTTTATATATTATTAAACAAATGAATAAAAAAAATTGTTTATGGAATGTTAAAATAATATATTTCCCCTGAACTTGTCATGTGAAAAATAATCAATGTGTTTGTTAAACGGCTGCACCAATTTTAATACGATACTTACTGGCTTACCTGATGTTTTTTTTATTTATTTATTTCTATTTTTCTCTGTTATTATTATTCAGGGCTTTACCTTACCCTATTATTTACTTACAAATTATCACTACTAATTTATATAATTTTTTTATAATTATACATTTTTTTACATTATCTATACTTAGGGTATTTACTTAATATACACAGAACTACACAATATTATTGTGTAGATATGAATAAAGTAACATTTATCCGTACTTATTTCTATTGTTTAATATTTTACATATTTTTTACAATAAATTATGAACTTACTTCTAATTTATTTTTTATCATATCAAGTAGACTGGCTGCATCCATTCTTAAGCCTTTCTGCTGTTCAAAGTCATACCTTAGGCACGTATGTATAGAACACTTCGTCAGCGATTGAAGAACCATTTCCTCCACGGCGTCATCACATTTGCACGACCGGGTCTCCCGAGACTTGAAGTGGTTCAAGTATTAGGAGAATCCGCCGTGGCCAGTGAATATCTGGGTTATCTGTCCAGTTGGCCGGACCTTTCTTATTAAGTTATATACTTCTGCTGCGTTCAGGAAAAATAAATTTGTGATGGACGCGGTGCTGCCTTCGTTATATCCGGCGCTCCATCTCGCAACTGAGGCATCTCGAAGCAAGCGTATAACATATGATATCGGGCACTGATCATGATCTGGCTTCCTTCTGCTGTTAAGAGCAGCCAGCATGGCTAATTCATCAGCACGCTCATTACCAGGAACCCCCGCGCGAGCTTTGATCCAGAACAAAGACTAGTTTTTACTCTGGGCAGAGGCCTTCCACAAATTCTCCCTGGGCACCACGGCAAGAAAACGGAGCGAAACATATTTCGTAATAGTATCGAGCGCGGCATTAGAATCGCTTTACAAACCACAGCTCGTTTCCGTCCTCCTGAGGACCATTTTGGTTGCCACATATATAGCCAGGAGTTCTGCCTGGTAAATTGTGCAGTACGCGGACAGACATAGTTTTCTGTTTTGGACCTCGACCTGACCTTTCCATATGGAAAGTGAGTCTCCTACCTTCCCCTCAAGCTTACTGCCGACGGTATATATATTCACTGCCGGCACGTTGTGCTCGTGCACAGAATTTTGGTCTACCAAACATATATACTTGATTCATTTGCGAAGCGGGGTGAGGGGTATCTGCAAATCCTACGACCCGCTCTACTTCCCTCTGAATACCTAGTTTCTTGTCTGCTGGTGCCCATACCGCAGCCGCGTACTGCACAACCGGTTATGTAGATGGTTCGGATAATTTCAGAGTTAAGACCCCAGGAGATCTCGGCCACCCGAGCGATTTGCCTATACAATCCGAATGTCTTTTGACACTGATTCGTCACATGGCTATTAAACGTTAGGCGATCATCAGGTAGTTAGCCCCAAAATCTTGAATTCCTTGGACATATTAAAACAGGTCCCTCCTATGCTCAGCCGTGGGGTGTCGTACTTGAATTTGTTCGTAATCACCATTGCACATGTCTTATGCGGTGCGAACCTCAACTTGTTTTGGACACCCCACTGTCGGGTAGCATTAGCACGTCACTCTATCTCGTGTGCAGTGTCCTCGTCGAAAACAAGTGTATTTGGCATCTCCAGGCTTCCCCAAGGATTGCCATAGGGAAACCTATGCCCAGCAGTTGACGATATCCGGCTGATAAGTCGTAGCAGGAATAGTTCTTGAATAATCTTCAAACGGTTTTAATTTTTCATATAGCCAAAACTTTAATGGGTTTGTTACATTTAAACATCTCTCTTTGCGGCATTGTTTAATACTTTCATAATGTAAAAAAATCTTACATCGTAATATGTTACGCTCCAAACTCGCAATAAGTTTAGAAATCAAATTCGGTTCAAAAAAAAAAGTAAGATGAAACTTAAATTAAACACACAGGCCTCTGTGTGTATTAAAACATAATTGTTCCATCTCAGATCGTCTAACGATCAAGGAAGCTCGTGTACCGGACATTGGATAGAAAAGTTGAAAAAAAAAGCAAGCGCATTCTTACGTTAGTAATCGCTCGAATTACATAAGTGCGCAGATATACTTTCACGTGTAGTCAATAGCGATTTCGTACCTTTAAGGTAGAGTTCTACAACGATTTTACGTTAAGAATCGTTGGATATATGCATGCGAACCGATTAATGATAGACGACAATAGACAGAAATAATACAGTAAATGAATTAATTTATTTACTGTATATAAAGATTTAATAATAATTTTTGGAATTACATAAACTAGAGGATACGTTAGGATAATATACAATGTACCACATTGTGCTCGTCGCATTAAAACATGCAATGTTGTCTCTTTATCCCAGTAAATTCACTAGCTACAAGGCCCTTCAAACCAGAACACATTAGTGTTTGCACACTACTGTTTATGGGCAGAAGTAGGAGCTGCGGTGTTACATACATAGACGGGTCTCTGCAAACGGAGACCTAGCACTAGTAACTATCAATCCATAGAAGAATTCAGTCCAAAAACTGAAAATTAGTACAAAAGTGGGGGCAAGGCAGAACCGATCGGTGTTATGCTTAAACGAGGCCTATGTACAACTGTGGGCGTCTATGGACTAAAATAACATAAATAATCTCTGATATTTCCATTTCTTTCTCCATTTTATCCCTAGTGCTAGATCCCTGTTGCCGGGGATCGATTAGGTAGTTTTCATTGTAGCTCCTATTTCTGCCGCTAGACAATTATGTCTAAATATTTATGTGTTCCGGTTTGAAGGGCGCTGTATCTAGTAAAAGTAGCAAGACTGACAATAATATTTCAAGGCAGTGTATATCATCCTTACTAGCGCCACGTTATTATCGTTGTTAGTTCACGGGTACCGGATTCGCCAGCCTTGAGTGCGATCACGCCGCTGCAGTTGTCAAAAAAACTAGCGGCGCAAACTACATCATCTAAAAAAAGTCTCACTCATATTATCGATTTATAGAATAAAAAAAAATTATCAATTATCTTTAAATCAATGTATCCACTGATTAATGAATAATAAAAAAGATATTTTTAATTTAGAAATACTTGGCAGGCGAAACTATTAAAATTTCATGGTTCATTACTAACTGATGTGACTTAAAATTTAATATTTAGCATATTTTAAGTAAATTTTTCGTGAATTTAGCTTAGGCCTTGAGGCTAACTACATCGGATATTGTTTGAAAAAAAAATAAGACAAGAATATATTTTCAAATTAAATAACCTAAATGCTATTGAGACGGCATTTCATAAACGAATTGAAAAGATTGTACACTGTGATGTAATAATAATTAATTTTTGTTATTTTTATTAAGTTTTTGAATTTGTGTCTCTTCACTTATCAATACAACATCCATCCATATACATTGGACACTGTGCGTGTAAAACTAAACTGGGGCACTGTGGACCAAAGTTTTGTCGATCTCACGCTACAAATTGTCGCTATAAAAATTACAGACCCAGTAGTATAGATTCAAATTGTTACGTGAAATCTGTTCGTGAAAAATTTTTTTGGGTTAAATTTCACGAACCATTATTTAAATTCTCTCAGTGAACTCATCATTATACTCTTTTAAAAATAGATACAGTACCTAAATATATTTTATTAACTTTACTCCTACTTCTTATTAACTCATTAACTCTACTCCTTATTTATACTTTCATAGTTAATAACATTTCTTTATTACAAGCATACGGTAGTTGTTCAATAATTAACAAAATCTGTTAAACAAACACAAATTTATTTAATCTAGAATCTAGATCAGTTCGTTATTATTTAATAGTTACTTCCTGACACATTAATCAATCATTCCAGTCTATAATTTTTTTAAAGACAGGCCTCATGGATGTTCATCGCCTCAATAATAAAGCTGTTACAAGTGCTGACATAGTTTATATATGAGATGACGATTTTGATATAATAATAAAGAGAAAGTTAGGATCATGGACCATTCAAGGTGATCAGGGCTATCCCGACTCACGTCATGTCCATATAGAGTGGTTTAATGTACGTGGAGAGCACAATATCAATTACGCGTGACTGAATAACTAATCACTGTATCTGAATTTTTGTGTAGGATCTTAAATAAGGTAAAGTTCATTATGAAAACTAAAACAGAGATGTGAATTTTGGACAGAATGTTTTATATGCATTACTAACCCGACCAATAAAATTTTAAAGTGTTCTCTATCATTTTCTTTTCTTACCTTTTTTAAATTAGGCACTTCACTTTTATAATAAAACTTAAAGGAAAACGATTAATATACTTACATGATTTTTTATTGAATTTAAAATCTAGTAAAGTTATATGGATATTCATTACAATATAAGAAATTACAATAAGGTATATGTATCTACAACACAAAATTTATTAAATATATATAGTATATAAAAAGGAAATGGAATAGTTTATGAATGATAAGATATTGAATTATTACTTAGATTCATATAACCATTTGTATAGTCATGTATTTTTCATAAACTAATAAAAGTTACTTATTTTATCACAACTTTCCTACAGTTAATGTCTGATGTCGAATATTTAAATTTTTACATTCAATGATTAATATGTGTATTATGCATTATTAACTGGATATATCGTCGAGGTTTTCTTGGTATGTAACAGAACATTCCATGAACGTCGACTCTAGAACATGTTGAACAGCCATGAGTTTTCGTAATGGGTGGCGCGGCCTGCGATTAGTCCCACGCGTCCCCACTGCCGACCCCCCACACGCCTACAACCATCAGTTTATTTAGAAATATGACATCCCATCTCCTCTAACCGTTTTAATTAATTAAACCACGATTTCTCTACTTTCCTTTGACGGTAGCCATTTGCCGGATATTAAGTTTTTTGGTAACGATAGATATCTTTAATAATCGAAACGAACAAGATTAAAGAGGATACTTTGAAATAACAATTTCATTTCGTAGTCAACGTGGTTTATGAGTACAAGAGGACTTTATACGGATTTACGTGTTCCATCAATTTCCAATTCATTAAAAAAAAAATTATATTATTGTAACGTATTTTCTAATATAAAATCTGTATAAATCGATATCAGTAAAAGTAAACTTTTGAATAAAAATATTAAAGTAGAAAAAAATTTATCATGTCACTTCAAACATTTCAGCAAAAAAATATTCTTTTAATGTTTTCTAAAGCACTTACAATTAAAAAAAGTGTTCATTTAATTATGACATACTTTTATTGCGATTTGAAAATTTTATTATACTATGCAAAACAAAAAGATGCAGCACCATCTACAGATTAATTTGCACGCTACGCGTCCATGTCTTTTGTAAGAAAGAAACTTACTGCAAATAAACTTGCGAATGCAAAAAAATTTTGTTAGATGGCGTCGCTGTTTTTCAAGTTGTGAGTATATGCAAATTTTTTTTTCAAAATATTAAAGTAAAGTAATACTAATAACAGTTTACTAAAAATTACGTAATTGTTATTAAATGTATTGGTAGGTGTATTGGGTGTAGGTGTAGTGCATTGACGTAACTATAAATTCTTAAAAAGTAGCGAACATACTAAATATAACCTTCGAAAATTCAGATTCAAGAAGGAATTACACGTTTAAATACAGATTTGTTTATTTAAAATAATATTAAATAATTATGTAAACATGAATACGTTGAAATGATGATGAACTCAACCAGATTTCATGGAACTTATATTAGTAGTGATGGAATGTCAAAAATATAATGTATTCTTAAATATATTAAAAATATCAGAAGCGACTTACGAAAGATGTAGTGAGTAGTAGGGGAGGTCACGGCGGGCGGTTATCCCCGAGCCTTAGGAGACGTCGGGGTCCGATTTACCGTAACACAAAAAAATTTTAAGATAAGCCGACTTTCTAATAAACCCCACTGGACCGTCGAGCCCTCTTCCTTGTACATAATAAATCTTAAGGAGTCCACTTCTTAAAAGCAGCGGTTATCAAACTTTATTATTTGATTATTATTGAAATATTTTTTAACACCAGAAATAACATTAAATTTTTTTTTTTTTTTTATGGGTAAGGTAGGAATAAAAATAAGCAACAGGTTAAGAGTCAATTAAACACTATTTCAATAGAATCAATTGTGTTGGCAGAATTGGGGAAAGATGCAGGCCTTCTCTTGAAGATCGTAAAAGATCGAGTATCGAACTGTAAATAGTAAGCCTGTGTATATATTAGTAATGCCATTTGTAAAAGAGATTATTTATTACGATATACTACAAAATATCTTCATCTTCATCATCTCAACCAGATAGACGTCCACTGCTGTATTTGTATGTGTCTTGCAATGTATTCGACTTAGATTTGTTTAGTCGTCTGTCTACGTGATGTTTGTCTACGCCGCACATTACAAATGATGATTACTGATGATTACAAATAACTTATATTATTATATACTGCTTACTGCTCTTTAATTTTCAATTTAAAAATTATTAAACACAAAGTTTGCATAGAATCTTCTATAATTACAAATTATTAGTTTCTAATAAAAAATAATAGTTTTCCGTCAGATAAAGTTTTACAACTACTGTCTGACATTTTAATGTGGCCTAATAATCAGGATAGATATAAAAAAACACGTGAAGCGCACCAGTGGGCTTTAGCATGGCTTTAGATTGATGCCCCACTCGTTGGTTCGTTGGTACTGTTGGTCAGCTCACTTCTATCGGACCACTTATTTTATCCCTTTTTATCTTTAGTTTGAATATTACCCCTTATAATAAGACACGAGGACCGTTATACCAGTGGCCATTAAACACACCTTGAAAGGAGAAGCGTCTAATATTTTCTTTTATAAAAATTCTCTTTCACTTATTATAGTTCATCAGTGAACCAAAGCTCTTGAAACGTCAATATAATGAATAATTAAAGTGATAAAATCCTAAAATTATGTTTTGTGAACAAAAAAAATCATAATCATTAATTATAATAAAGGAGCGAATAGGACTCAAAGTAGAAAAAGATTAGAATACTTACTGGTGGTAGGTCTCTGTTGCAGGAAACAGCCTGAGTAGATACCACCGAAGCGCTTCTTCTGCGGCCAAACAGTAGTGTGTATACATTATTGTGTTCCAGTTTGAAATGGGTTGTAGCTAATGAAAACACCAGGCTAACGACAATTAATATCTATGTCTCAAGACAACGAGCACAGTGTTGTGCTGCGTATAGCATCTTAACTAGTACCATGTCGTTGAACGTCTCCCTCGCCACGTCGTTTCGTAGAATAAAATAAAATAGTTTTCTTTAAATTGACCGTCAAACATTAGTTTCATATAGACATCACATAATTTATTGAGATTATTTAAAATAAAATACAGTTTGCAATGTGAATATATTTTAAGTAGATTGAATTCTCTACCTCAATGGCCCCAGTTTATGTGCCGGAGAATGCAGGTCCAGTGAATGAACTCCCATATCCACACGTTTCGTTGATAGCCCCGCTTTTTAAACATTCGTTTGTTTGTTATACTTACACTACTTTTCACCCGCGGCACCGTTTGTGATCAATATTGTTCATAACATAATTGATTCTGTTGCTATATTACTTGATTCATAATAACGGATACAAATGTAAACCTACAATCATTTATTAATGTTATTGTTGATTCTAGTCTTATATTTATTAAAATAAAATATTTTCACTGTTTTTGACCTGAAATCAGTTTATCGTTTATTTTTCGACATAGTATATATTAGTACATTTCTTTCACTAGTTGGTGAAGCACTTTAAAAATAAAATACAATACGACATAAACTGACATATACGATACGATATATGAACTGCAGGAGAACTAAGGTCACAGACATAGTTTAACGAAATGCTAATCTCAAGTAGCAATGGGCAGAACATATTGCTCAAAGAACTGACGGCCAACAGAGCAGCAACTGCGTACTGGAAGACGTAGGTAGTGTTGGCAGGTACCCCATTAAGTGGTCCGACGATCTGATGAAGATCGCAGGAAGCATCTAGATGCGTGCAGCGCAGGACCGATCGATGTGGAGATCTATCGGCTGATGATGATACAACTTATGCGCTGCTAAATTTAACTTACTTTATCTGAGTTTAACTTTTATTCCATAATTTTAAAAAGTAATAATGATAAATACGAGTATTTATTAAGAAAACATTTTTTCATTAAATGTGCACATCGATGGTAGGCAAGTATGGCAGGTTAGTGCTACTTTTTGAAATATATAAAATGTAACAATTACTAATATATTATTAAACGTGACTATGTAAGTACTTATTATGATACATTATTTGTCTTTATGATCAACATAATCAAAAAATCACATATAAATACGTAGAAGTATTTTCATGTTAAAGCGTTGATCAAGGTAATATTTATAGACATTTTATTAAAAAAATAAACCAAATTTTTAAGACATTGTGTCTACACTATAATAACATCGTTATAACAATACAAAATATACAAACATATAGTACTATCAATATCTCCATAACCGTTAGTTAACAGTTAACAAGAATTAACTTGACATAAATAAAGTCAGATTTATGTCAAACTAATTTAATTTATAGCGGGCCTGCTCAGTGTATTTGCTAGCAATTACAGTTTATTTAATTATTTATATCGTATACATATTTACTTATAATTATTACTCGTTCATATATATATACATTTAAAATGAGCTGTATGTACACGATGTGTACCCCTAATAATTAATTATATTTAGATCCTGGCTCTACATATCTGATTGTAATGCTTACATATTGAAGATAAAAACTCATCCTATTATATTCCCTATCATTAGCATAAGAGTACATATACCACAATTCGTTTTTAACTTTTTTTTTACATTATAATAAACACTGATGTTTATATGACTAACTTATCTACAAAAATTCTGGCGGTACTGCTTTAGGCGATAAACTACGTTGATTACAACCGTATCTAAACAGCAGTATCCAATGATAACTTTGATCTAGTATAAAAGGTCTTTAGCAATATAACAAATATATAAAAATATTAAATTCCAGTAGGTAGGTGTACACCGTACTTTAATTTAAGTGTTAAGGCGTAGCGTGATCGCGAACGTTGTTTCCGACACTTACGATGGCGGCGGTGAAACTCATGAAAATGCGCCAGTGTTTCAGGAAAATAACATCGCGAAAGTGATTTATTAAATCAACCAAATAATAAGTATCACTTTTTTATAAACAATTCGAATATTATACTCACATTTTATACTCTCATTCTATTATTGATATTAGTTATACTATTACTTTAACAATAGCTTTAACATAAAATTATTTTTCAATTTACAGTGTAATGATATTATTGAATAAATGTTTGTTCAACTTTCGTCGGCAATCTTGTTATAGGCATCATATTCATTTTAAATATTAGTAAACTATGATCTCACTAATATTTTTCAGTTATTTAGCGACGATACACTGCTAAATTAACTGTTATTGAAAATTTCTAGTCTCAACAAAGTAATGGGATTTTTTTTTTTTGCAATGAGCAATGGAAAACCACATTGATTGACATGATATCAATCATTTCAAAATTGATAATCAATCAATTAGTTTATGCCCTTTGACATTTATTAGCAGTCCCTTCCAAATATGTAAATGAATAAAAGATATTTTTAAGGCGTTAGATATATATGTGCATGTATAAAGAAAATTGTTAAATTGTTGTTAGCGGATGTGGTAATTCATCTTAGACCTCAGAGATAACAAGCCTACTACATCATTTACGTCCTCACCTACCAGCCGTAGGGTTCGTTTACCGTCACGTAAACGGTTAACGTGACGGTAAATGTTTGAATGTTGTTTTTTTTTTGTTTGTAATATACCTACTATTGTTTACATACGGATTGTTACGGCGCAAATGTGTATAGTTCAAACTATTTCATAAAACAGTTTTGTTTTTCGGAGACTGCATTCAGATCGTTTGTTTCATTTTGAAAACAAATATCGGTTTATTTCTTAATATACACAAAATTAAAAATCATAAGATTTTTTTAATTTTATTAAATTGTTTTAAATATGTTAAAGGTTAGGTGCCATTTTTGTCAATAATATTAATCGTGTTTTAGTCTTCAATACAAATGAAATAGAATTTAGTCAGTTCATAAAAGTTTTACATTCAAAATTGAAATACGATGTAAGAGGGTTTAAGGCTCTGGAGATGTCGCCTATATTTTATATTGACGTAACACCGAGCGTCCTGGTCTTGATGGGAGCGTAAAAACAACGTCGTTGCTCCGTCTTGAATGTCCATTGTAACCATCATTTTAAAATTCTCTAAATACATAAATTTTTTATAACCATAAATGATGTAAAGATTTATAACAACTTACCGGTGTCAACTTATCGTGGATGACTTTTGACACCATGAAAGAATGTGATTAGCCTTATAATCGTCGATTATAGTTTAGGTCTAAAAAAACCGCAAAGCCTGTTGGTGAAGATAATTAAAATAGTCTCCCGCTTTGATAGTTTTGAAGGTATATTAAAATAGGACGACTATATGGTCTCTGGACAACGGGAGCTATTAGACTTCGGACATGATAATGCGTATATATCTAGAGATTTATTAGTAAATCATTATTCATTCCTCGTTTTTAGGCTACAATAGGTTGACACTTTGGCTCAATTTCATAACCAATAAGTTCAAGTGATCATATAATGCAGAAGTTATTACTTTGCGACTCCGATTCCACATTAACCTTTTTTTTAGTAAAAAAAGTGACCAAATATATATTACGAATTAACTACCTGCCATGATTATCTAAAAAAACGTTTGTTATTGAAATTTTATTAAAGGTTTAGACTTAGATAAGTTAAACCATAATGAATACACATATTACATTCGCTACTTATTCATTGTCTACATTTGTGTGAGACTAAAATTTCAACACCCAAACTTACGAAATGAAATTATCGTTGTTGTTTCCCCTAATTGGTGGTTGAATAAAGGCGAGTGGGGTATGATGTACTTTTTTCTAACAACTATTTTTTTAAATAAATAACACTCTTTGAAGATTTGCCTCTTATTTTCATCCCACATTTATTTAATATAATGATTGTCACAGTATACTTGATCGAAGCGTGGCACCTCCAACGGCCGGGCTTAGATAACGATTTAATAGTTGCATGGGTAATAAAAAGGTTCAGAAATTGGTCACAATTACATTGGTTACTGCTTCGTAACATTTTAATAGCGCGCTCACATTCTGTGTGGGAAACAAAACAAGCGGGCGGATTTACGTGGGACGAAACTCGCGAGTAATTTTAGACCTCAACCGTCAGATAAGAATCTCATACGAACTTATACGTAACGGTTAAACATTCTTTCTACGTTAACTTTTTGATAAAACAATCTCATAGATTAATTTCCATTGGAATTGTTTAAACGTGTTTTATATACTTTTATTTATTCTATACCTATGTAGGTAATCGTCATGTGAAGGTGCAAAAGACAAATTAATGCCTGAGTGTCATTTTCTGCCAATCAATTCAGGGAAATAGAAAAGAAATTGAGGACAGGTGAAAAGAAACAAAAAATAAGTAGCGAATAATGTAGAATTTTGAAAACTGTAAATATTTAATCGCTGTAAATATTAAGACAATTAATATTACTTAAAATAGAAACGAAATAAAATATAATAAGAATGACGTTTATATAAATTGTTTCTATAAAGCGCACAGTTACAGAATAATTCAATGGATGTAATATTTCTGCATATCCATTATTAGATGTAGAACTTTTATTAGATCAACTTTTATGTTCTAAGGTAGAACAAGGAAAATCACATAATGTGATAATTCGTATAGCGGCAATTTTAAAATCAAGTATTTTTTTTATAGCGATGAGAACAGAATAAGATTATTAAATATCTGTGAAAAAGTTCGAGATGGTGTAGCCTATATTTATATAAAGCTACATTACTACATTTGTTTAGCTGCTACTGTCAATTGTAAATAACACAATTGCAACAAACGAAGTATGCAAGCATCTATTTTGCAAATTGCCTATTTAATTTACAATTGATTTAACGATTGAACATAAAAATCGTTTATACTAATGAATTATGAATACGGAAATCGATAGTTGATTTTTGTAGTTGCAACAGATATGAGGCGGACGATGCACCGGATTTCTAGAAAGTGGGAAGGCGGGCGTTACGCAATTCCCGCTAACGTATTAGTTTATAATGCACTTTCATCGTTTATATATTACTTTCCTTCTCAGTTGCGGTCGTTCAGCTATCGCTTAACATTCAAAACAAGTTGCAATATCTTGAGTATTAAACACATATCTGTCCTTAACATTATCATCAACAGCCGAGTCTATTGCTAGGCGTGTCTAAAGATCGTACAAGATCAAACAAATCGCGCCTGCATAGAGATATACCGTCAAATTATCTCAACTTCCGATATTGAGCTGTAATTGAATTAGAAGAATACAATTTTTTTTTATATTCTGATAAAAATAAAAGTAATATATATTATATTAAGACCTATTTTTTTCTTCACTAAACACAGTCTACATTGCTTTTTTATATACATACAACAATCGTCTTCGTCACAGCTAATAGACGTTCACAGCAGCATAAGCGGGAGCATGTGCTCAATACAGGTAAATTAGCACTTCATACCCTATCTCCTTAAACTTGTCTAAATAATAATCTCTCAACTCACTCAAAAAGTATACAACTATACTTTGACTATTGTTAAATGGATAAATCCTTGTTTATTAAGTTTATTTTTAAATATTGATAAGCACAGAGATTCCGGGTGTGGTTTGCTTACCCTACCCGAAGTTGCCCGCTTGTTAGAGTCCATTGATTCAGTTTATTATTTTTTTCGCATATAAAAAAAAATTATAAAAATATGGTGTTACGAATGTTTGCATTATATTTGTATCGTAGTAGCGTTACTAATTAAATTTAAGTTACCTAATATTTTATAAATATAATACCAAAATGAATGAAAGTATTACAAATAAATAGCTAAGCTATTAACATGTATCTGGGCAGTACCTGGATAGGCGGGTACAAGATACCCTACTTCCATTCAAATTACATTTGTGTTATTCACTTAATGAAATCTTAATATAAATGCAATATTTAAATATCATCACTTGACTCACCGGGAAGTAATTTTTTAATAAATATATTTAAAAAAAATTTAACAGGTACAATGTAACTTATGATATTACTATGCTTTTTCATATTATATTTTTTTTCTTATATACACATTTAATATATGATTTCGCCTTGAAGACTTTTATTTTGGTAACTAAATTATACTTTTCTCTTTAATTTATTCCTTAGCTATAAGCAGGACTTAGAAGACTAAAATATTTTTTTTTAATTAAACTAATTAAGTAATAAAATTACAAGGATAGGTTAAGGTTTTATGCCACAATATCATGTGAAGCTTTATAAACATTCGAAATAGCAACTCTTCGTTGTAACAAATGTTGCTTACAACCAGATAGACATCCTGCTCGACTCCTCATTCCGTCAAAATACCAAAAAATTGGCTATTGGAGCGTGTGCTCCAATAGCCAATTTTTTGGTATAGATATAAAGAGACTTGCTCTCGTGTACACACACGAGGGCAAGTCTCTCCGCTCATGGTCATGCACAAGCGATGTAAATAATTGACCGAACGATGTAATCACTTTCTGCATCCGATTCCAAACGTTACACTTGTTTTTCACGGGAACTAAGACACGAATATGTTTAAAACTATTTTGTATATATGCCATATGATTTTATTTTGTACAATATTTATATGTATTGATTAAATGAAAAGAGGAAGCGGGGATAACTCAGTGCAATGAATGAAGGCGCGGAACCGATTCTCACCGAAGTTTTAACATGTTACAAGAACATTCTTCGAGGATATGCCTTATCCGACTACTCGTATTTGGTGGCATGGTGAATAATGAGCTTTGCCTTTCTCCTTATGAGTGCGTTTCGTATTATTCTCTTTTTTTTTTAACGTTACAACGTTTACAGAGCAACACAATAGATTTATTATTTTAAAACGATTCATGTTAATTCTTTATTTAATGGGAACATACATAATAACGTAAACTATTGTACAGTACCACCTAGTGACAAAAATAGGCTCCTGTGTTGTGTCGATATATACTGTCTCCGTCAACAGGAACTCACCACCAATAATACAATCAACTTAGTGTTTAGGCAGGGTAGCAGATCATTTATTATAAAACATATTATACAATGTAAAGTATTATACAATTTCTAAAAAGGATTGAGATAAGTGTAACAGACTTTTTTCTGATTAGCTTCTAAACTAGAGTGTAGAAGGACCTTTGAACAAAAGTTATCGCTTTATCCTTCGGTCTTATAATTACTACAAATTAACTTTTTTGTATATATACAACAGAATTATAATACATAATACTTTCTCCAACCTATAATTCAGTTAAGTAATTATAAACACGTCCAGCAGTGGACGGCTATCGGCTGATGATGATGATGAATTATAAATATAAATATTTGATTTATATGAGTATGCTGTGTCTACAATTGGAAGTGCAGTATAGTTGCATATGTACAGCACTCACACGACGACGTCGCCGTATTCTTTCAGGCGTAAAAATTAATGTTATAAATGAACAAGCGCATCACGGTCGATTACCATACGAACCTGAAGAACAGGGAGGTTTTGACCTGTGCAAATTAAAATACTAGTGTTATAATTTGTCTTCGCAACGGCAGCTGTTTCTGGCCATGGATTGGTTAAAATTGGTCGGTATGATTGGCGCCCTTTGTAAATACTTCATGTTCCTTTGTGATACATTGTGTCAGTGATGTAGTGTTGTATACCTTAACGTGCTTATAGTGTTTAGCAAATCGTTTATGGGACTGAGGTGAAGGTAAAAGAGATAAAGATATATTTAGTTCGATCTTTATGTATACACCAACCTACATTTGGTCAGTGGTTAAATGATCAAATGCGGGTTGATAGGAGAGGCCTTGAGTAAGTGGGGCACTTATTTATTTTGTCTAATTTAATATTATACAAAATAATTTTAACAAAATATTGTTCATGGCAATGAAACTTTTCGTTAAATGTTCTTTCATAACTTTTGATATCAACAACATGTACAGGGTGGCGCAAAAGTAATCCTCCTATCAGAAAATGCTATAAATTTTGGCTTGATGTAAAAAAATTAAATCTTGTGGATTACTTTTATTTGGTCTTTTAATTTTTTTACATCAAGGCAAAATTTATAGCATTTTCTGATAGGAGGATTACTTTTGCGCCACCCTGTAATATCCTGTTTTCATAACATACAATGTACAATTTCGTAATCTCAAACTCCAACTTCGTTTATATTTTTATATACATCGTAATATTCTGTTAAGATATAAGAATAAAAATTAATTATTTAACTTACATTATAATGAGAAAGTTGAGAAGCTAAAACTAAAAGCTATCTCACAATGAAACACAAAATACTCCTCTACTTACCTTTTTTATTTGTATGAAAATGCTAACAAAGTTACAATATTATTAGTCGGGTGAAAATATCTGAAATGAAGAAAAAAAATACTTATTGAGGCGTATTCAACTTTAAATAATAATGTTTAATTTCAGGGACGTTGACATTTATTTTCCATACGTTTACGCTCACACTGAGCTTGATAAGATGCGAATAGAAAAAATTACACGATTAAAAAAAGTGTAGAGACAGTAAACAAACATCATATGTTAACTCTAATATTTTTGGCATCGGTGGAAAATCTACGAAATATACTACACATATTTCCACCCGAAATCAGGGTTATGTTGGATTTGTTTTCACTAATACCTCTCACTCATATATATGTTTTCACACCTTTTAGTTTTGAACGAAAAAGCCCTTGAGTGTCTATTTTTAAATAAAATTTTATGTCACAGGTAATGAATTGTTTGAACTCTTTGTGAGATGTTAGTGAATTTAACTTCTAACCTATTGTAAACACAAAATGCAGAGTTAATAAAGTGTATAAATAGAAAAAACGCAATGTTTTACATTATACGCAGGAAAATGTCCTCTGCTGAACACAGGTCTTCTCCAATTCGATCCCGGACCCTAGTGCCCTATAGGCCAACAATTCATTGTGCACTATGCCTTGCCTATTGCCACTTAATACTTGGTTATCTTTTGGACTATGTCAATCCTTAGGTATCGATGAATCTATAAATTTATGATTGATTGTATTGTATTGTAGCTCGCTGGCGTAATGGTTACAGCGTGCGGCCTTCATTCCGAAGGTCGCGGGTTTGAATCTCGACATGTACTAATGACTTTAATATTTACGTTATGGACATTTGTGAACTTTAGTAACAACAGCGAAACACAAACGCTGAAGAAAAACATCGTGAGGAAACCTGCACATGAATTAGAATTTATTCTAAAGTGTGGGAAAAGTCACCGATCCGCATTGGGCCTGCGAGGTGACTATGGGCCATCGCCCTCATATTGAGGGTAGGCCTGTGTCCCAACAGTGGGGACGTTAATTGGATGTTATGGTTTACCATGATGGTATGTTAAATCATGCGACCTGTCAGGGATGACATACGGAATTCAAACTTGACTGCTTAAGTGGGCTTCATTAAGGAGCTTAAAAAGCACAGAAAATAATAGAAAGAGCTATGCTTGTTCCTTTCCGTGTGATCAATCATCATCACCATCATCATCATCAGCCGATAGTCGTCCACTGCTGGACATAGACCTCCCCCAAATATCTCCACATAGATCGGTACCGCGTTGCTAGCAACCTAGTGGGTTTTCGCGATTCTCACCAGATCGTCGATCCACCTTGTACGAGATCTCCCAACGCTACGTCTACCGGAACCAATGTCAATCAATATATATAATTCAATCAAACATACCTAGAACACCCAATTTACGTCCCTACGCTTGGGGCACAGGCCGACCCTCAATATGAGGGCGATGGAGCCATAGTTACCAAGCAAGCCCAATGCGGATCGGTGACTTCACCCACTACTTAAAATAAATTCTAATTCATGTGCAGGTTTCCTCACGATGTTTTTCTTCAGCTTTTGTGTTTCGCTGTTGTAACTAAAGTTCACAAATGTCCATAACTTAAATATTAAAGTCATTAGTACATGTCGAGATTCAAACCCGCGACCTTCAGAATGAATGCCGCAAGCTCTAATCATTAGACCAGCGAGCTACTGATTCTGCTTCGCATGATTTATGAGGATCTTTAATTCTTTAGTCGGGTGTCAAACTGATAAAATTTCATTACTCCATACCATTAGACTCGTTCCATTGTTGTCGATAAATTTCGCATTGAAACTTATCAAAACTTTCTTTGTTACAGTTGATGCTTCTTGTAGCTGTCGCGTCTACGCGAGTTAAAGCAGATGGGCCTAAGTAAGAACAAACAATGCGAAACTAACTATTACTCATTATCATTGTGAATTTTTTTCTAAAGATTCCATTGTTTGACTACGGCGGCATTCTTAATGCTAGAATGTTATAACTATTGTTTGTAAAGTAGTTAATTTAACCATAAAAATTTAGTAATGATGCCGACATTATTAACATTGCCGATTAGTACTCTTTTTAGGCATTTAAGTGATTCGTCTTGTAGTGGTAGATTTCTCGCACAGGAAACTTCTAGATAAGATCGCAACGCCTAATTCTCCTGTCAAGTAGTCGTACATAGGTATGAATTTCTAGAGGTACTGCATTAGTGAACTCTCTATTCGCCTGAACTCTGCTTTAACAATGAAAAAAATGAAAACATGAACGCTTACATGCAATCTAAGCGTTCTATATCAATAAACCTCATAATAGTGGATCAGTCGTTATTGTATACCACATCCTGATTAGTCTATTATCGTGTAATAAAATCTGTGAATTTTGCTAGCGCCATTGGAATCTTTTGGAATGTCACAAATGCGAAATATACTTGAGCTCAGCGACTAAGATCTTGTGCAATGTCAAGAGTATTGCGCTAGCGAATAATTTTTCTTGTGATGCGCTATTTGCTGGACCAAGCTTAGACACGGTAAACTAATTCAGTCAATTAAGTGCGTAACGGACCTGCTCCGTGGAAAGTGTAAGTCGTTAGATCATTTATCATACATTGTAATACAAACGCCCACTCTTGGTATTTTAATTTAACGTGCATATCAAACAATGTTCAGGTTACAACCGCGTCATAAGAGAAAGCCAGTACCGCGTCACGCGCTGTGCCAACGACTTCATACGGAACCGCGTATAAAATAACCAACATGCTTGCGAGCGATCAGCCAACTATTGTAATAAATAACTCCATTAGCTGAAGCAAACTTAATGAATTGACCCCGACTTGCAAATGTTTGCATTCGGTTTAAAATTAACGTTCAAAAGTATTATTTGTTACAGGAAAAAAATACGCATTCATCTACCGCAAACGGTGAAGCATATACATCATCACAAGAAGATTTATATAACAAACCACCCTACAATAACCCAGTATGCGCCAGCCTTTATGCCGAGCGCGGATGGTGCAGTAGCCGTACCGACCAATATTGCATTGCCGTCCATGGCCAACATCGTGCCCTTTAACTCTGTAGAGTTACTTGAAGAATCAGTAAGAGTACCCAAACTTACGGCATCTGGTTCTAAGTTGTTACCGTTGTACCGAGCTCGTGGCTATTACGGACCCACACGATCTGAGTCGGACGAACGCGATTACGATATAATAGTTCATCCGGAGTCCGCCGACAGTTACATTGTCCCCACATCTATTTTAAAAACTTCACCAGATGCGAGCCATCATTCACCAAAACGGATTAAAGTAGTAAAAGTGGGTGAGCTACCGCGTAAAACTGTTATTCGTAAAGTTAAACCCAAACGGGCTCCCATACGTAAGCCTTCATCTTCAGCTCCGCAAGAAAATGAGGAACCTGTATCAACATTTCATGAACAGTTCTATTCAGATCTTCAAGATGCTAATACGATAAGGAAGATAAAGAAGCTACCGCGTGTAGAGAAAATCGTTGACGGTAATACTGAGCATATTCATACTTACAGCGTAGAACATATACATAAAGTAGTGTTCGATGAAGAACCTAAATATACCAGTATAGTTGGTATGGAACCAATAGCAGCAATGCCTGCATATACTCACTCATTTATTCCATTTAAGAATACTCGAATAGTAGCGCTGGCTTCGGATCCTTATCAAACTTTAACTGTACCAGGTTCTATGGGAACTCCACCGCAATATGAATATGCAGCGTATAACCCGCGGGAAGTTACCCACGACCATATTTTTCATGATCACGGTGAAATTTCCGATGAAATAGATATCACAAAGGATATTATAAATCTGCCACCAAAAGTTTCCTACAACAGCCAAGGAATGCAACTCGATTCAGGTTTACCCAAAAGAATTAAAAATAGAAACCCACATCATACCAGAGCACAACCAGGAGACTACACTTATTACGAGAATATTTATTCATCTAGTCACGTTAAACCGAAATCGATCGCTCCAGCTTCTTTATACACTTCTTCACAAAATGAAAATTCTAATCAATTTAAACCTGTATCAACATATAGATACAAAGATGGAGTAAGCAGTAAAAGCCGTAATAAAATCCCGACGTATTATGGAAAACGTTTGGGCAATTATCGTTCAAAGCAAGCAACTGTCGTCGTTCCAGTTTCAGTAGAATCGAAAATAATTCATGATTACAAACCAAATCCTCAAAATTATATTGGTGCAGCAATAGAATCGAATGGATTATCGGGTAATCAAGATCCTTTTGCAAATTTTAAAGATAGTTATGTAAATAATTTTGAATACGATAATTACGCCTCTCCTTCTAAAGCCCTCCACGTTGAGGACAAAAGTCATCATAATTACAATGTAAGGAAAGGTAGAAAGAAATCAGCATTATCCCAAAGTATACGTATTGGATCACAGAAACACATGGAATATTCTCACGATTTACCTAACGAGTCTGTTTTGATCGATGAAAAGGATGATGGACCATCCGCTCTGGAGAGTCTTGATACCTACGATCAATCACCATTCTTCAACAGTGGTACAGAGACGTCGTATAGTGCGAGAGAGACGCCTTCCCCATATCAATATTACACTGTAATGTCCATAAAAGCTTTAAGCGATGATCAGCTGTCCGTACCAGAAGCATCAAACAATAACTATCAGTACGCAGAAGCACCGACAATTTCAACTATATCCAGTCCGACTGTAGCAACCACTATCCCGCCTAAACGCCTATTCCAAACTCAAAATAATGACTTAACTACACATTCACCAAAATTTATCGAAGAAACTCGACAAAACAAAATGTATTCTGAAAATACAGCGATCAGCCCGTCCCGAGAAAGTGTCAGAGAAAAGAAAGAAAACCAGTCAGTAGGAAATTCCAACAAATCGCAGTTACAACAAAGCGAAAAGCATTCTGTCAATGTTATCTCAAATCAATCAACAGAAAGAATTAAAATAAAATATGGTGATAAAATTTAAATCAGTGTAGTCTGTTCAACCTTAGATCTAAGTAAGTAGAGTACAGATTCGTGATTTTAACTCTGTGTTTTTTTTTCTTTGAATGAATAGTGAGAAAATAATTTACTACCCTTTAATGCAGTAAAATGTTTATTTTAGGTTCTGTCTTATTTTTACAATAAAATCATTACAATTATTAACGATAAGACGGCCAGGACTACATTAAAGCATTTTACACGAATTGTACAGTTTTAAGTATAAAATAAATAAATATGTTAACGTTAGTAAATAATAATTTTGTTATATTTATATATAGCTCAGATGACTGAAACTGTGTAATTTAATTTATTAAAGTATAGAGCGCCTGTTATAAAATATCGGCAATGTTTTTTAAAATGATGAAATGCTATTCGTGCAATAAATACTTCGCAGGGTCGACGACTAAGTACCCATTTTTTTTATTGATTTTGTACTATAACAAATAGTTTAATTTATATAACATGAGGATCTGTTAAAGCTTTGCAAAATTTTTATAAGTAATTCTGTTTTGGTAATTCTTATGTGACTTAAAAGATGTCTCCGAATGGATCCCAGCTAAATAAAAAAAATCGACTACAGAAATGGGAAAACAGAAAATAATTGATATTGCATGTGTTAGTTTTTGTTAAAAGTCGATATCCATCAGTTTCTATTTATCGTCGATTTTATTAATTATAAAAAAAAAATATTGTCATGTTTCATATTTTCCCAACCGTTATTATGTACTAAAACAACCGAAAAAGAACACACCTATAGTTTATCATAATTTAACCAGTACATGAATACCAAAAATGGAACGCAATTTTTCCATTTATTTATTTCATGCTAGACCAATTTTTTTAACATTATACAATAGCAAATACCTATTTTTTTTCTCTAGTTACAGCTACCTATACCTGGTTCTCCAGCCATGTATCCGATAATGATTTATCAAAAGATTATTACACATCATTAAAGAACAGATAATTTTTAGAAAAAAAATCATATTTAATATCTTTACAAAACCTTCTTCATAAGTGATATTAAATGGAAGTTTTATCGCATTTATATTACATATGCTATGAGAAATTGTTCGACAGTTTTTTTATTACAATAAACTAATTAAAATTAATAACATGCGAAAGCACAACGTTTATGCGATACGGAACTAAAGAAAGGAGCTTTCGCGAAGAACTTCCAAGAGAAGGGTTGGGTGTGGCGGTGCTTATGTAAGAGTTGTTAAAAGCCCTCTCGTGACTGTTCAACTTAATGTAAGTTTCTCGTTTCTTATTATGTAACTCAAGTTGAAAAGAAGAACACTATTTAAATGTTACAACACAGAGACTGTATGTAAGTGTATTTAAATAACTTTGCCATTGATGCAGTTGCGAGTACAAAAAATCTAGTTTGTAGATATCCTTCTGAAAGGAACAAATATGAAGTCAAATATTATGAAGATAATATGAAGTCATATATGAGGGCCTCGATGAGTGAATATTTTTTAAAAGCTTCATTACAATAACTTACAGTATAAAACACAAAGAGCTAGATTCACTCTTGGAGACTACTTGGAAAGTTTCTACTTGCGTTGCTTTATAGCTAATGAAATTTTTAGCGTAACAATCATGTGTCCCAAGGTGACGAGCATAATATAGTGCACTCTAAAATCATAATCATGTCACGATGCTATGGGTAAACGTTTCAGATACCGTCTGGTGAACGTCTTCCTTGTCGCTTCGTGAATTTAACAAAAAGGCGTTGTAGACAAGTCAGCCCATAGTAAGGTGATCTTCTGCAGAGTAAAGCAATAAAGAACGAAAGAATAGGAAGATACCTACTCAAATGATGATAAATATTCATTAGTATATTATAGTTCATTCATTTCACAGCCGCTTTTCATTTCGTTGTGAATTTTTTTCTCAAATGATTAATTACAAATACAATTTCTAAGAGTTAGAGAGGTAACAACTAACCACCAATTAAAATGCAGTACTCAACGATGATTATATTTTATAATTCAAGAGTTATAAATACGCATCATGCAGATAGTACCCGCCGTAGATATTTATCTACGAGTCGTTCATTTGAATAATTTCATACATACAGAACACGAATTATAATAGAGTTTTTATTAGTCGACTCAAAACATGTAACTAAAGTCAATCTCCGAATATTCAAACTGTACGTACCCAAAAAAAACATTCTCACATCGTTTATTTGTTATTGTATTTAAAAAATTAATCCGTAAAAAATATTCGTAGGTACCACTAAATCGCATACTTCTTCTTCAACTAGCAGTAAGCAAACTTTTGAAAGTAGCTATTTACAGTAAAACTACTGGCGCCATGCACAATGTGGTGCCGTATAACTATCCTAAAAACTACCACATCACATCTTAAATTTCTATGTAAATTTGTCTACCAGAGAGGCATTTTAAATATCATATATACAAATTTTACTCACTAAAGAAAAGTGTATGAATGTACACAAATACGTCTCTTTCTATAATAAAATCTTATCCGGCATAAAAATCTGTTCGTGGTTGTCACTGAAACATTGCGTTTTTTTATAATATTCAAAATAGGTCCACTTCTAATATTTTAGTTTCTTTAGCTAAAGCGATTTTTATAAAAAAAAAAAAATGAATTTATTCCAAAAGATTCTTCAGTCTCGACATGTTTGCCGCATGCCTCCTCCTTCGTCCGAACCACCTTTTTTCCATACCATTCTGCTCTAAATCAATACTTATCAATTTGGATAATTAAATCGCTTCAGCACACAATGATCATAACTTGATATTTTTGTGAAATAAAATAATTGAAAACTGCTAATTATACGCAATAAAACCGCATTATTTATTATAAAATAGTTTTACTAAAAAACAAGATAACAATTATTTAACCTAATTCCTATGTACAAAAACAAAAATTATATTATAGTACAAATGTAATACTGGATGGAAATCATTGTATTGACATTCACCTTTGTTTCTATGACTTAGTTAAATTATTTTGATGAATTTAGCAAAAGAATGCGTTTATTTTCTTCTGTGGTAAGGACCGCCCCCATGTCCGGCGCCGAGGGCGTTTGTGTAACTGTCGCCACCAAAATCATGCCCGCCGTGGCCGCCGCCAATGTCTGTTAAACTTATGTCAGCAATCCCGTGACCACCTCCGACTCCATAACCGTGTCCCAAACTGTAACTATCACCGCCATGACCACCGCCGAAACTGTAACCGCCTCCTCCGCCGCCTCCGCCACCTCCGCCGCCTCCGCCACCACCGCTGCCGTAACCATCTCCTCCATGGCCACCGTGTCCACCATGATTGCTTGTTATAGAATAGCTATCTTGACCGCCGCCACCTCCGTGGCCATAACTGTCGTGACCTCCCGATGAGAATCCATCACTTCCATGAAAATCATGACTACCAAATCCACCACCGTGGCCGCCTGCAAATCCACCGCCAATACCTGCTCCATGACCGCCTCCGAATCCGCCACCAAATCCACCTCCCCCTCCTAAATCATATCCACCGTGACCTCCGCCCACATCGTGGTCGCCATGTCCACCGCCGCCACCATAACCGCCGCCAATATCGAATCCACCGTGACCACCTCCTCCTATATCAATGCCGCTTCCGTGGCCACCTCCGTCATATCCTCCAAAATCACTACCTCCGTGCCCACCTTCGAATCCACCACCACCGTGTCCTCCTCCAAATCCACTATCTCCGTTGCCACCGAAAGCATGTCCACCGTATCCACCCCCTTCGTGGCCACCCCCATAGCTACCATCTCCGTGGCCACCTCCATAGCTGCTATCTCCGTGTCCACCTCCAAAGTCGTGGTCGCCGTGTCCACTATCTCCAAAGCCTCCACCCCCGTGGCCACCCCCAAAGCCATTATCTCCGTGGCCACCTTCAAAGTCTTGCCCACCGTATCCACCACCTCCAAATCCGCCACCTCCATGGCCACCTCCAAAGTCATGGCCTCCGAAACCACCGCCCCCGTGACCACCGCCAAAACCTATATCTCCATGGCCTCCGCCACCGTCGCCGTATCCTCCACCGTGTCCACCACCAAACGCGCCGCCAGATCCACCTCCGTGGCCTCCATGGTCATAACCCTTCAAGTGGTCGATAAAACCTCCGTGTAAATGATCAGCGAAACTGCCCCCATGACCACTGCTATAGCCACCGCCGCCACCTCCGCCTCCACCGCCGCCATAACCTCCACCACCGCCGTAACCTCCACCGCCGGAATGGCCATGATCGTCATGATGTTCATGCACTATCACTTCTTTTGACGAGTGGTGCTCTTCCGGTATGTGAACTCGAATATGAACGCTGCAACAAAAGAGACAGAACATATATATATAAAGAAATCATAATTTTACATTCGTATGTAACGAGGTTATATTTTTTAAACAATCGAAATGCAGTAAGTAAGTAGTGTCAAATCATAGATCGCATAGCTGTGGGGTCATATAACACCAATTAAAGTGAAAACAACACAGGTAAATAAAAAAACAATGAGTTGATTTTCACCATTTATCGCAATGGAGAGAAGCGTGTGAAAGATTTACAGAAAACAATGAAATTGCTTCATTTACAGTTTTTGCATTTCCGTTCCATATAGCATAGAATAAAGGCTACCTCTGTACACAATAACTAAATAATACACACATGAAAAGCTATAAATTAATTTTTCATATTAATACTAACTGTTCATGGCCAAAAGTCGCGGTGCAGATGCCAATGCTAGCCAGAAGGACGAAGGTGAGCTGAAATAATATTACAATAATTAAAAAATATTTAATATACATTCCTCTTACGTAGATCACTTCAAAAGATTCCAATCGGCTGCTGCTTTAGCAGACAGGATTACGTATCCAGTATGCTATAGCTGTTCGTTATACGGGTCCCATAAAACGGTCAATTGCCCGCGCGAAATAGAAAGTGGACACACTCGAACTTGCTTGATGGTATCACACCAGCCCAATTGTTTCAGCTTACGTAACCAAGATAATGAGTAACTCTAATTTAAAGGTTCCGCAAGATGGCCGTCTTAAATCACCACATACAAAATTTTATGTAATTTTGTTATAACCAACATTTTTTTTTCTTCGTGAATATTAATCAATTAAATTCATTCGATATACAACTTCCAAAAAAAAAACTATTTTCATCAGCATCAGCTTTGATGAATTAATGAAGAAGTCGATTAATTGTTTTGGAATTTCATATTTAGAAGTACCTGTAGCTCGAAGCAAATAAAGTTTAATTATTATTTTTAAGTTAATTAATGAATATCGTAAAAAATAAAATAATAAAAATAAACATGTGCTTCCTATCATGCTATAAATGTTAGCCGGAAATAAAAAAAAGGCCGCTAATTCATGACCTAGTCTGTAAAGACTATATCATTGACGCAATCGAAGCGGCTATTTGTTCGTACATTTGTTGGTGCGTCATGTGAACTTTGGAAAGTTCATTTGTAAAGCTAATCGCGGTGTTCACACACATCGCGGAAGTAATTTACTATCAGGTAAGTACTCACGGCCAAGCGGAAAGCCATTATGCGTGGCTACGTCTGGCACCGGAGAGACACAAGCACTGATGGTGTGGTCGCAAGTGTTGTGATGCAGTGGGGGCCGTCGGGTCTTCTTTTATATGGCCAGTGAATGTGCAACCCCTACTCGCGACGTGACGCTAAAACTTATTGAAAAAATTAATTTCGTGTAATTAAATGAAATCAATTGCCTTGATATAACTTTGAGGTATCAGGAAGTAACAACGTTGATTAAAATAAACAATTTCTTTTATTAATAAACATTTCGATAATATTTTTATACTCTTTATTGTACAGACAAATATATACAAAATATGCAAACATAAGTAAGAAAAAAACTACATAAGCGTGCTTAAATAAATGACAGTTTTCTTACAGAAAATCTTGTGAAAGAAAGAAAATTAATAAAGAGAGAAAGATTAGTAAAGATACTAGAATTACAATAATATTACAAAAGATTTCCTACTACATTACAAAGTTATATAATATGAGATAACAAAGAATATATTATAAGATGCTCAAGTTTCTTTATCTTTTGATAATTATGAACAATTTTTTTATTAGTTAATATAATTTATTTTTTATCAAAAAAGTATGATTTTTTATACATCACAATGTGTATTTCTATAAAGAATTAATTAAGGTCTTCTATGATTAGAAATATGAGACATATATATGTAAATAAATATTTCGTTATAAAAATAATTACACAAATTGTACAAGCATTTACTACGTCTGTTGAAATTTAAATTAATTAATACATTTTTCTAATAAACACGTTTATACATTACCATGAACCGTAAATTTAAAAAGGACAATAGCCATTGTTAAAAGTTTAAACAATAAAAACTTAACCATTAGAGCGATATAATTTCCATGACAAAATTTACCTCACCCAACTCATCAAGGTCATCTTCAAGATACTTAAGCAGTTGGAAAGGCATATGTTTTTTATTACACATTTGTATAATTATAAACTTTTTAATACATAGCATAGTACAATGATCGTACAAAATTCAGGGATCATACAAGAAATAGCAAGGATAAAGTATATAAAAAGTTTCGATAGAAATAAAGCGATGTCTGTATTACAGCTTTATATTACTATATTAATTATAAACTTTAATACTATCATTATTATATAACGTAAATTAAAATTATTTCCAACATATAATGGTATTAAGCTTAAATTCGACTGTATGTAAAATAAATATACAATGAAAAAAAACAAGTCGCTCTTTACCATTTTTTTTTTAATATAGATAAAAGAGATTGGAATAGTTAATTGACAACTTATCCATGATGCCAACTTGCTTTATTGTGCAAATTCATAAGAGAGTTATGATCTAAAGATGTGTATATATCTTAAATAAGTATTACAGATTGCAACAGAAATATAAATCTTAAATATGTCATGCATTCAACAAAACATTATATAATTAATTAACGCAACGCTTCTCTTAGTAATTTTAATGAAATAGCAAAGTAATTGTAGTTGAGTGGCAGCAGTAGTCCATGACAACCTCATCGCTCATTTCAATTAGTTCCTTAATCCAAATAGAGATAGGTTCTCCTGGTGGAAGATCTCTACCGCTGTAAACAACAGTAACTACCACCATGCCGCCTATTTCTGCCGCCAAGTTACTGATTTCTAATTTAAAAACCTTCAGTCCAATTAAATTGCTGGGGGAGACTGAACTTATGTCTCAATGTGAGGAACACAACGGTTCCAGTGTTTATCATCCTAACTGCCCACCTTGTTATGGACAGCCCTATCACTTACCATCTTGCTCATCTCATTGCTTAGTCGAATGATAAAATAACTTTTAATTTAAATATAGCCGTTAACAGAAAAATTTTACGTTATCATCGATTTTCTAATTTCTGTGGTAACTTGTTCGTACGCCTAAGACATATGATGTTAAGTCTTGTTACCTTAGTAATATCATTTGATGAAGTGTGTCGGCATAGCTTTGCAGGAGAGATCAATGTTACCTTTATTGACAGTCGCCGGTTACCATCAGTAAAACTCATTACTTTAAAGTAATGGCCCGTTGATAGTACATCTCTAAAGAATGTAGTTAAGTCTTCAGAATATTATTATCTAGTTTAACATTAATTTTTATCTATTTGTTTATTTGTTCCGATTGATCTTCAAAACGACCGTACTGCTTTTGAGGGGACTTTTACTGGCATATTGCTGATGTTATAAGGCCTAACACGAGCTACATTATGAATAATTTATAACTTTTTTGTAAAAAAAAAACACGGTATAAATTGTTTTCACACAATAATATATAGGAAACAGAAGTCAAAAATAATAAACTGCAGCAATACCATGTTACCGTATATTCACTTGTGTATGCTTCAAACAATTTTAAAGGCTATTGTGATATTTACTACCATTAATATAATTTTTAGATATGATAGAGTTATTATAAATGTACTTGACTGCCTCTGTAATGTTTAACTAATTTTCATATAAAGACGCTATCTGTGCCGCATCATCGTTACTTCCGCTCATAAAAGAATAAAATCTGGGAAGGTAGTTAACTAAAGATAAACGAAAGCTTCGTATTGTGCTGTCGTTACTTCCTATTATGCCATACAAACATACTCGTATCGTTATAATACTTTTGTGCAAATTTGAATACCAAGATATAATTACTTCTCAAATTTAAGATATGTTAGGCATGATTATAAAGAAAACAAATCTTCAGTTTATTAATAAACTTTCAAATTCTTATTTACATACTTATATCATGAGTTACGAAGGATCCTAATAGTTTTCACCATTCACCGGTGCTAACGTAAACTTAAAATCTATTTTAGATGGACTTCCTAGTTGTATAACATGGCGTACAAAACCCCTTGGATCTTGTAAGGTATCTCAAGTATGAAAGTACACTTAAGAATAGCTTCCGTAAACACCCGCCATGAATCGCGGCTGGATGTAACGATTGCCCGATTCGCTCTGCTTGCGGACCGAGCGGATTGCATTTCGGACTAGATAAGATATAGTATTTAAAATATACTCTTAAAAATCTGATTTTACAAAATCGAAGCAATTAGACGACTACATGAGAAGAAGCGTTGGTCCGATCCAAATTGGAGTTCACAACTGCTTTCGAGGACAACACGTACTTGGAAAGCATAGTGAACAAATGATCTTAATCCCTCTTGAACAGGCCAGGCAGCAGTAACAACATTAAGGCTGTTTTTTTCTAAGTTAATGTTTATACAACGCTATGTTTGTGATATGAAGATTTATAACTCTGCACCTCGTAGATTATAGCTGGAATTACATAAGAGGAAACGTAATTTTTACACCTTTAAAGTTACTCGACGGATTAGTGCCTTCACAACGGCTACGAGGCTTGGAAGAAAGGTCATAAGGTCAAAATCCAATTATTTTATGTAACTTACGAGGAAAGAATCTCCACGGTTGCGTTATACATTACAATTGATTTTTATATTTCCAACGTGTACACTGTGGTGAGTCTTTGTGTGCTTAAGTTAGTGCTAAGATTCATTACACAAGCGAAACGATGTCAAAGTGACGTGCGCTTTGCAAGCGCAATTACTTTCCTCATTTCCTTTCAAAAGAGAAAACTAAAGTTCTTCCTTAATTAAGCTTAACCAAACATGAAGTCGGAATTTGTACAATTTTATAATTTTTTTGGAGGTTACTGATGCGCCTTCTTTTAACAATAAGTCTCTGATTAAGATGTTCTGTGTGAACAGCACTATTTATGTATTTGTTGGCTTGAATCGTAAGACTCTAATTCTTATTTCTCCGGTAATTTCATTTGGTTTTGATATCTCCAAACTAAAACACGATAATATTTTTAGTAAAAATGTCGGATTTTGCCGACACCTAGATAACGAAACGACATACAACATTATGTATAAAATGATCATTAGATAGACGTCCATTACTGAACATAGCCCTCTCTCAAGGATATCCAGTCAGTATTGCTTAGACAAACTTAACAAAACAAAATTATGTTATAATAATTCTTCGTCTCTTTAAACCTAAAAATTATTCATAGAGGTCACAAATGAAATAAAAAATGTTATATAAATATTATTCTCAGAGTACAAGTTATGTAACCTGTGAGTTACTTGTTTTAAGTGATTGTTGTAGATAAATGCATGTTGTAATAAACATCTAGGCAGTATCATAACGCTAGAACACTTGACGCTTTAATGTTGTCAATGCTATTTACATCCGGCGATTTTTTGTAACCACTATGAAAAAAAACTGACTCCCACGTATTTCATCTCTGCACTCCTCATCTATATTCGTATTATTTAAAACTGAGGTTACGTCCACGTTCACACACACACACCTTCGGCTTAGATTATCATCAGTAACTTGATTTAATCAATTTTCCGTATTTAATCGAATCTCACGGATTATTCACTTTCTAATATCGTACACAACAAAGTTATGTGGATTTATTGCTTATGATATTGAGGAATTTCTTCGAGTTACTCTGTGTCATTTCATCTGCAATTAGATAAAACTAAATAAAAGTTATACTAAATATGTCTTAACCTCATTTCTTCCTAGTCTTTTAGGTTACCCATTACACTAAAACTTTCTATGATAATGTAATAATTACTTATGCAAATATTTCTTTTTAATCTTAATTATCGTAATAACCAACGCGAATTGGAGCTTGAAATTCTCGACGTCAATGTGCGTGATACGAACAGGTCATTATCATTAAACTAACAGAATCTGGGCATCGAGGTGCTTCACCTACAGATATAACACTAATACAATATGCAACCAATTTTCGCACTAACGACTAAATACAATATATATAAAAATACTTCATCTTCGCTGAACAACAATGTTAGTTATTCGATGCACATAACAAAAAGTAAATATTACAGCTGTGATTACGTATATATATATTTACGTTCACTTTTTTTTAGAGAGGACTTGTGATGACGGTGTGGATACTTGTGATGAATTACGTAATGAGGCACTGGCCCTACAATTTTAAGTAGGAGAGGTATCAGACCTACTCTCGTGTGGTTATGGCAACGCTACTATGGTTAAAATTAACCACGTTGATCCTATTGCTAAAAGTTACTACTCAAATATAACAGTTAACCTGTATTTAAAATATATCTACGTCTAAAACGTAAAAGTTAATGTAGTATGGGACGTGTTTGTTATGTTTGTAATACACTGAACTTTCAGCGAAGATTATGTAATCTCTTATTAAGACTAATGTAGAATACCAAAGAAGTAAAACGGCTTTATTTAAATTAATGCAATTAGATAATGATTGGAAACATTAAAATATTATCGTATTTATTCATAATTACATGAATAGTATTAATTTTATAAGAAATAGAGTTCACAGAGAAGTAATAAAGAAAAAACTATAACTTGACATATAATAACACAAAAAAAATGATCTAAAGCTATTATAACTTTTATACTTTATAAAAAATTAAATAACACATCTAAGTTAACGATAACAAACAGCTTACATCAAATAGAAGTCCTCCTAATTGCTCTTGGGCTAAGATGAATTGCTTCCATGAACTTTTGTTAAACGCAGCAAAGTATGGTTATCCATATGGCGTAAACATACCGAGGTGAAAGTTGCAGGAGAGTCAGAGTTGTGGGAATAGATAATTTAATCTCTCTCATATCTCTGGATAATGAATGAGAGTAGTTTTAAATTCATACCATTCATAATCACGCTTTTTATATTTTGGAACTTATGAAGCATTAACAAAAATAATTTTGCCATTTTTTTTTCAGCTTTCCTCTGGCGTAAACCAAAGATAAACTCAACCCTTAGCTCCGAATGCCATATCCAAAACTATTATATTACTAGTCCTGAGTTTTAATATGATAATGCAGCAGTCTGATAGATTAAATAATTGTATATATATTATCCAATAAAAATACCAATTTTAATTTATGTCTTTATGTTACAGAGTTCCAAGCTTTTTCATTATATCTAGTCCACTTCATCAATTTGATATTATATTCGACAGCCAAACTAGTTAAGTTTTCCTTTATGAGTATCTTGTGACAGATTCAAATAAAAGAGTGGTATGCGAAAATTCCAAAATGTTCGCATCGTTCAAAATAATCCAGAAAAATTCAACCGAGCCGTGTGTAAAGGCGCGATTGAGTAGAGTACGCGTCAGTATAAGACAAGAAGTGCGAAATAGTCCGACGGCTGCCATGGAACCTCGTCCCCTACTTCATAGACGCCGACTCTGCATTTTAATTGCTAGTACTAGATCTTTCATCGCCCTACATTAGAAGATAATACATTAATAACACCATTACGAAATTCTTATCTGAATACTTCGATTGTATAAAAAATTTATAACATAAAAAAATAAAAAACACAATTTGACTTTCAAATTAAAACTCCTAGTAACAGTGAATTAATATTTAAGGTATTCCAATAAAAATAAATGTATGAATGTAAAAATAATACAATGTAACTGTTTTCTTATTTTGTATCTAGTAAGTATATATAAAGAATTACAAATGCTGTCACTTTCGTCTGTCAAAATGTAAAACATCAACGAACATTATGTGGTCAAATACACAAAGCCGCGCGTGCAATGTGGTCACTGAAATAACGATCCGGCTGCTCCTATCCCTACTACTCTCCACGCTCTGTACAAAATTTCAACCGAGCAAACACTACATAACAGATGCTGAACTTCATCCAAATTACAAACGTCCATGGAAGGAGTCACGTGTGACAATGCGGACGATAATATTGCTGCTCGTCATCATGCCTTTGCTTGCAATATCATCACCAGTTCTCGTAAAAAGTTACGACGAGGCTTTGCAAGGATTGCTGGGATGGAATTTAAGTTTAATGATGAACGCCGTCGCCACGGAAGCTTTAAAATGTGCTGTTAGTAGACCACGACCTGATTTCTTTTACCGCTGTTTTCCTGATAGTCGCATCACTCATGATTTACGCTGCACAGGTGACGAGTACATCGTAAGGGAGGGTAGAAAGTCTTTTCCTAGTGGACATAGCAGTTTTGCTTGCTGCTCGCTTGGATTCCTTACTCTTTGGCTGAATTGTAGACTTAAATCGCGCAGATACGGCAACATTACAGCTGCATTGGCGTGTATTATATCAATGGTGATGGCGGGAATCATATGTGTGACCCGTGTAAGCGACAACAGGCACCATTGGCAAGATGTACTCGGTGGCTCTATACTCGGTTTGATGCTCGCTTGTTTATCTTACAATCAATACTGTGGCCCAATATTGTCTGGAGATTTCGACTAAATGATGTACCGCACACACTACTTTGAAGGAAGATAACCACAACTGAACGAATATTACAAATTATTAAATGTTTTTTACATGAAATCATTAAAAGTTTTATACGACATTAATTTGACTACTAAATGTTTATTAATATATTTCTATGGTATTTAATTTCTTGTAATGTTAATGTATTTTTTGAACATATTAATCGGATGGTGGTAGCACTGAGAAATGATTGATTACTTTGTAATTTTATATCACGTACTACACTACTTTCACAATCCGTTGTACATCTCATCATACTGTAATAGCACCATACCGCGTCGCGGCAGGATAGATCCCGCATCATTTCCCACCAAGACGGAGTCTGACGAAAGAGACCTTCGCACGAAAAAATTTACTATATAAGGTATACTTGTGCCATTTACCTGTAAATTTGTATGATAGTTCGTCCAATGATTCAGGGTGACACATTAAAAAAACCCGCAATCAATTCCTTCGATATAAGTTCAGAATTCACCATTATTAATGAAACTGCATAAATTGGTTATAATTTTCTATTGTTTTAATACATATTGAAAAACTTTGATATGTTATTAGTAATAACAGACTCGGGAAATACGACGAATGGAAAAAATTAAGTTCACTTAAGATCCTTTATATTACATTATTACATTTTACTTCATATATTGTCATAATTGTGATAACTATGTGATATTTCAGCATATTTAATGTATTTTTGATGAAATACTATGATTTATCTATTCAGATGCTGTTCATTGCTAATCAATTTACTTAGCATCGTTTTACTCAAAGCGTATGCATCACTGTATAAATTAAATGTAATGAATTTGCTAGTGAATGTTAAAGCTTCTGATTAACATTCTGTACCATTATAAAGACAATTATTATTTTTTTAAACCATCATTCGTTAGGTTGATATCAAATTATAAAGTGGAGCGACCAGACGAGCGTGATGTTAACCTGATGGTAAGTGATAAGCCCACCCGTAACATCGTGGCGCTAGTTATAATGGTGTTCACTGCACCACATTGCGCTCCTCGCCTGAGACATAAGATGAGGTTATTGCGGATTTGCACTGACTAAAACCTTCACAATTTTCCGTTTTCATCAACATTCGGCATGGTCACAGGAACGCTTTCGCACAGCTCCGTGACCCCACCAACGCTGGCTGCGCCGCTCAATCTCGGGAGAGAACTCCTTCTTCTTCCAGCTCTATAAGGATGCGCAGCAACGTACAACGCGCCCTCTTCTTCTCGGCCTCTTACCGTCACCAGGGTATGAGATCCCCGAAACCGTCACCCAGAGGCAATAGGAACAAAAAAAAAAACTCTCCAGGCTCCTTGCGTCGGAACACGTCTTGGGCTCGGCCGTCAACCGTTATACGGCCGCCGAGGATAAGGAAAGCATCAAAACACAATACCGACACTTGTTTTCCCCCGCGGCCCTACCGACGCCACATCAAGGGTGCGGCACCGCTTAGTCGCGGAGTGTAGAAAGAGCAGCGGCCTGTAAAAGCTCCTTCCGCGACTCCACCACGACTGCGAAGAGCATTGCGAGTCTGCTGCCGCAGCCCATCGGCACACATCCGAGATAAGTAGATTGAGCTCACTTGGAGCGGCTATCTCGGGCTGACCAGGTAGGTTCCTCTAAACTTCTTCATGAATAAACAAGGCGGTAACTTGTACAAAAGCCCGGTAACAAAGACCACCACTAGTAAATTTCTTCTATAAAATAAAAAATTAGTCATTGAACTGAAAGATCACATCAATACAATAACATCAACTATTATTACTTTCTTCAACAGCACTCCATTTTTTAATTGGGTCACATTTTTTTTAATCGGCTGATTGTGAAAACACGAATAAAGAAAGCGCGAATAAGGAGCTTTTACTGTATTTTAAATATACTAAATATCTCAACACTGGCGCCTCCTCTCTGAACTATTCCTTCGTTTAATCTCGCAGTGTTTCCATAGATAAACTGCAAATATTTTGATATTTTTATCATTATTATAAGAAAACTAAAGATTAAACTATCTTTATCTGAAACAAACAACAACCTATTATCATGACAAGAATTTAGCCTTAAAACTCTATAGCATGTAGAAAAGGCTCTATAGTTGTTAACTTTTGTTACTCTGGAAAGAAAATAATTATACAAGTAACTAGTCGTACTTGCCAGACTCGATACCAGGGCACCCTAGTATAAGTATTTAAAAAAACCAGGGCTAGAACCAGGTCTTAAAATACTTTTAAGCTTTTGAGAATTTAACTTGAATAATAATTATTATTAAAATAGAAATGAAAATAAAAATGTATTAACTGTTGTTTATTAAATATCTATATTTTTTGCATTATTTTGCATAGAAATGGTGCAATTTACTGATAGATTAAATCTAGATTACATTAAGACTAAATAGTAATTTAGAATGTAGTAATTAAAATACATAATTATGTAGTAAACATTTAATAAAAATCAAAAACAAAATATATAAAAGCCTATAATTATGTACTAGTTTAAATTTAACTTTTTTTTCTCTTTATTATTTTAGGGGCTTTTAGCCTATCAATCCTATAACTATTAACTTCATTTCAAAAGTTTTACTAAACATCAATATCCATGAAAATTTTGATTGTATTAAGAAAAACAATTTGATCGCAAAAGTAGTTTTAGTAATTAATTTAATATATGCGGCATTTGATGTTTGTTCATATTGATTTTAAATTTATGGATATATTTATACTAAAATAAATCTCAATATAAACCTTTAAGAAGTATTATTACATTAACTTGTACTTCACTTTTCTTTAACCTGATTATAACCCTTAAAAATATAAAAATAAAGTTTGATTTTATAATTGACGTCTTCGAGGACTCCAAGACTTGTAAATCTTGTAAGTCTTACTTGCAAGACCAGGGCGCCCCGAAAGTATTTTATAAACCAGGGTTTAAAATACTTTAAAGCTTTTCTCATCATCCGAATCATATACGAATTCAATATATTGATGAAGGAATATTTCATTTCTTTTAAAATAAATAATATTTATAAAAATTAAATAAAGGTTTAATTATAATAAATACTTACTTATTTATAATAAATACATAATATACACATACGTATATATTTTAGTTATTATTAATATATTACATATATTTTTAAGTCAATATAAAAAAAAAGATGATGACAAAAAAATTTGTTTAATTAATAAAGCAGTTTACGTACTAATATTATAAACACAACATTTGATGTTTAGAATTTTATTTTTAAATCGAAGATCATGGTTATGAAACATATAATAATCAGTAAGATTAAACAACATAGTTCTAAGGTCGAAAAAAAACTTTTTGAAATAAAGGCATAAAGATTCATTTCACAATTCCATCTTACAAGTCTTCGAAGTATTTCTTAGAATTTAATAAGTTTTCATTGAAATATAAAAATTAAACTCGTGCGACGCGTACAGTACGCGTTTTGTTAAGGATTACACAGCGTAAGTATAATAAAACGAATTTCTCGCAATCGATGCATCGTGTCTAAAAAATTTAAAAGTATTAAATACTTGATAGTATTTTATTCAAGCACCTGGTACGCGTATTTGAAAATCAATACTGCTTTTAAAACCCGGCGCGTAAATACGACTCATCCCTACAAGCAATTACTTTTTTCTGTACGAACGACATTTTGTTGGCGGGATGGAACCTGCAAAAAGTGCGAAAATGCTAAGGTATTTAGTATTTTTATTATTATGTATATAAGCTTTCTTTAACAATAAAATCAATCTCTCTATGTGTAAAAACTTAAGGATTTTATTTGCTATATTTCTCTGAAAGACGTGTTTAATAATGTCGCTAAAATGGTGAAATAATGGTTAGCCGATAGCAGCAGAACAAATTTTCTATTAAATTGATCCACTTATTTATACATTTAATATACTAGTTATTGGTTAATTTTTAAATCTATATATATATATATATATATATATAAGAGCGTTCCACCTATGTAGAGACTCATCACGACATCTCTGACAATGCCTAGAGACTTAAAGTTTGGTGGGTACATTCCATTTATCGAGCGTAGGTCGGCTAAAAATAGAGTTTGCGAAAAGTTACCCTCAAAAGTCGATGCAGGGGTGTTGAGTCTAAACTTCAAATTTAGTTTATATAACGGCCAGAAAGGCGAGCAAGGAACAGCTAGTTTTCTAAAAGTATAATAAAGACTAAGGGCAGCTAACTAACAATTACATATTGATTATTTTCAATTACAAATCGTTTTTTTTGCAGGAGAAAAGTTCACGCTCAGCGCAAATTTGCGCAAGGCGCACACATCCCGAGCGTAGCTAGCACTAGTACTCAAAAACTTAATAATAAAACACAAAAAGATGACAATTTAGGTGTGTTTATAAGTACTACAACTACTTCAGCTACACATTTGCTTGATATTCTTTCCTTAAAGGGTATGCATAATAATGTAATTTAATTTTTATTTAGTCATGTCAAAAAAGTCAAGTAAATAAGTTGTATCCATATTTACTAATATCAGTAATGTTTTAACTCATTTATTTCTTCTCTTTGAAATACTTTTTACATCTTGTTTTAACTGTGATATATTGGTTTGAAACATTTCTCTGTCTGTCTGGTATCCGTCTTTCAAGTCAAGAAAAATTATCTTGAAGAACAGCCATTCGTCTTAAGTTTGTGTCTCAAAGAAGATTTGGTATTTAAATTAGAATGATTTGAGCATTAACAAAAACAGTTAAAACCACTCACATAAAATTTTAACAAAACTTGTCTTTATTTATGTTCATAGTTATGAGAGGACTCTTAACAACAATTCACAAAATACCACTCTTTTTTTACAGATAGTCATGAACATCTGCAACCATTTGTGTTACTTGAGAGGTTACCCAATAGCACTAAATCACCACAAAAAAAAATTATCAGCAATGAACAAGAAAATGTTCTAGAACCGAAAAACGGTATGTGCTTAAGGCAATCCACCAAAAATAAATACCCTCATCAAACTTACAAATGCACAAAACCAAAACCTAAATTGAAAAGAAGTCTTATGCAAGAAACAAATGAAGATGAAACACCATTATTGTATTTGAAATCTCAAAACACAAATAAGAAGGCAAAAAAAGGTAATAATTATATAATAATTTGTATTTTTGAACATAATGCTAACAAATTAAACCATACCACAATATTATATACATATAGGTATATTTATTTGAAGCAACAGAAAGTAGTTGGTGCCAAATAATTTAATTAATTAGGTAAAATTTTTCTTATTATCTCTCCATTACTGGAGAGTGGACAATAGAATAGTGCATTGCATGTTCTAAGCTACATTGAATAGTTGCTTAACATTGGTGATACTAGTCCACTCCTTAACGTTTTACAACCATGATATTTTTTAATGTCCAACTTGTCTTGCCTTCAATTTTGCCCATCATAATAAGTTGAAGCAGGTGACATCTGTCACATGTGCAAGATAATTTACCTTTATAATTTTAATGGTACATATAATATTCTAATTTATCTCAAATGCTGGAAAACTATTATTAATGACTTTTGTGTATTTCCTTAAGTGCTTCTGAATATACATTAAAAAGTGGAGAATACAGAATATAGTTTTGATATACATCTTGGCATATTATTCTGTGTAGTAAAAGTGTGTACTCACATTGCTGTTGTTTGCCTACAATCTTTTTATTATAGTTGTATCTTTGCCATCCATACTATCATACATTGTTCAAGCGATTTATTAGCAATTTGCATTTTACATGGTCAAATGCTTTTTCATAACCATGGGATATTAGTTTGCATGTCTTGGTGTTGATGCACTACAGCATTCAGTGTAAAAAGTGCCCCATCAGTCTCAATATTTCAGCAGAAGCCAAATCGACTATCTCCTAGCTGTTTGTCACATGTTGGTTAAATTCTGAATTGAGAAACAATTCTGTTACTCACAATGCTTGTAAATACTTTTAAAACATGATTGATATGGTAACGAAGTGTGCAACAGTATTTCGATTCCACCCTAACATTTCTTTAATTTGCTTAGACATATTTAAGCTATCATGTTACCAATGCAGTTCTTTTATACAAAATACTTCTTTGTAAATTATCTTGTCTAGCTCCTTGTATTCATAGTGCTCATAGTGCTTTGTCAGTATGTTTGCAATAATTTTTGGTCTTCTATCAACTCCAAAGTGTAGTTTGCTATCCAGTTTTTTCTCTTAAACAAAGGCAAAGGTTGAAGAATATTGGTAAGTTTCAAGAGATTAGAGAAGTCTTTAAACTCGTCAAAATTTCATCACTATGACAATCATTTATTTACTTTATTTTTTTAGTTTTTGGTTTGCGCTGCAATTTTAATGACAACCATTGCAGCTTCATTCAACTTGGGCTCTCTAAAATAATAAAAAAGAACAAAAGAAACTAAAATTCGTTTAAAATTAAACTAAAACTTTAAATGAACACAATAATCCAAACATTAAACCCAAAACAAGTCCACAAAGCCTACCTTAGTGTTTATACCTCACATGATATAACCCCCAAGCTTTTTCATTCTTTTCAAAATGGTTTTAATTTTGGAATATAATTTATCTACCTGTTTGTGGTGCTGAGCAGGTGCATATGATGACTTGTATGATGTTAACTCAGCATGGTTTGGCATATAGCTTAATCATCATGACATATTTTGATAAAGAGGGACAAAGCGACTAACTGAATTTAAAATATTACTGGTGAGCAGGATTGTAACTCCGTAATGCTTGGATATATGCAGAATGCATAATACTTTCCCATCAGATATATTGTATTTACCTCTATCTTGCTATTTTCTATCGTTTATAAAAATTAGGTAAACTTCACTATTAGTAATAATAATCACTTCTAATAATTAGTTAGATATATTATTTAGCTAAAATAATAATATAAGAATATCTTTACAGAAGCTGAGGAAAAAAAGAAAAATAAAATTTCTCCTTTGGCTGAAAAAAAAACATCATCTACTACTGTTACAAATATTACAGGTAATTAATGTCTTAGGAAAGATATTAACGTTTTTAATAGTACTTTTTCTAGCATAATGACATGAGTTTTTACCTTTACTTAGTTATAAAAGATATTTATTCATTTTAAATAATATATAATTAATATATACAGTTCAGCAGACCGCTCTTTTTTAATGTGGGTAATTTTAGGATTGATACACCTCCCTTGCTGGAAAGTTAAGTTATTATCTACTAACACTCCCTGGTCTCCCTCTCTAACACTAAAGTTGGGTGGGATGACTTACACTCCACTATACACCTGATTGTTGTGATGACTTCTTAAGAGCCTTATCTAAGAGAATTTTCCAGCCTTAACTTATACTGACTCATGTAAAATAATTTCGCATGCCATTGTTACCGTCACCTACGACATCACACGCGTCAAATATATATCTGCTGCTTAGGTATCACTTATGGGAACAAAAAAGCGTATGCCCTTTATCAAAACTGTATTGTTATGAAGAAATTAATCATACTTTGTTTGTTGACAAGTAAAACATCAAGATTTATACGTTTCTTTCGCCTAGTGATAACATCGACTTTATGTATATGTAGTCAAACATTTATGAGGTTTACATATATACTTCTTACATACATAAAAAATTTACTAGTATACAAAAAAATTTATATCTTTACCTATATTTTTCTTATAGACACTAATTCAATTACGGAAAATGTAATTTGTGATGCAAATGAACAGATTGATATAGAGATGAATGCTTTAAACGATAGTACAGTAGTGACTGTATCATCTGTGAGTCAATTTCATCTAAATGAAACAGAGTCACGATGTAATGAAACAAGTTTTATAAATACTACTGCTCTAGTTGAAATACCACCCAATAGAGAAAAAGAACCACAACCCAGTACCTCGTTTGCTAATAATAAAGCCTATTACAATCTAAAGAATAAGAATTTGTCTGAAAAAAATTACAGTGCTTCAAATCAGACCGACCACATCTTTGAAGTTGACAAATTTTATAACACCCAGGTTAAAAAAAAAAAATCTGGTAGCATAACTGTCTGTGTGAGAAATGAAGCAAGAACAAGTGAAGTTTGCCCATCCCGAAAATATTCAACATACCAGCAAGTAATCTGTGCAGAAACCAGTGATTTAGCTAAGCAGTGCCATTCTTGCATTCATTGCAAAATGATCAGCATAATTCAGAATATATTAAATTTTTATACAGTATTGATTACAAACTGTCCAATCGATGAGGAAGGGGATTATTACATATGTGTTCCAGCTAATAGGCAGGATGGATTTAAATGCCTAATAACATATTTTTTAAGTTTACCTCCGGAACTTAATGCAGTTATAGAACTAAATTTAAACTGGGATCACATAAAACATTTAGAGATTATAAGTGCTGATTTGATACCTATAAGACCAGATATTCAAATAACATATCTGAATTTGGAATATAATTATGAACTATTTGTAGAGATGTTGGATTTTATTACAAAATGTAAAATACAATGTTACAAGTTTTGTCCAGGAGAGAATACATTAATATATATTCCTAAAACTGAATATATTGAAAGCTCAGGTGATGAAAGTGAACCAGAATATAAAGGCTCTATAATCAATGAAGAAAACATACCTTGCCTGCCATCTGTAAGAGTACATAATGAAAACCCAGCATCCTTTCCAATGCCCCAGGAGATGGCACAACAATTAAATGCACCAGAATTTCATCCTTCCGTGGAAGAATTTATGGTAAACAACTAATACTAATGATATGTTTTTAACATCAAATATGAACATAACAGAAATACTTATTTTCAGGACCCTATACAATATTTTAATAATATTATGCCAATTGCTGCAAAATTTGGAATATGTAAAGTTGTTGCTCCACGGGGATATAAGCCACAGTGTATTTTGGATGACTCTGTTCGATTCACAGTCACCAATCAATACATATCCCGATTATTTAGACGTTGGGGATCTGGTCTAAAAGAACTATGTGCCATAAAGGCATATCTGGCATCCCAAAGTGTGCACTTTAATAGGCCTCCATTGGTAAAGAAATTATTTATATGTTATTTGTTAATTTGTTAAAGTTGTTGACTAATCTTTATTTTCTTATTAGCTTGATGGTATGGAGGTAAATTTACCTAAATTATACTCTCTAGTCCAGAGTTATGGAGGATTGCCAAGAGTCATTGCAAAAAAACGCTGGGCTAAAATTGCGGAGGAAATGAGACTAACGAAAACACAAAAAATTGGAAATAAATTAGATAAAATTTATGTAAAATACATTCTACCATATGACACTCTTTCACAAGGTAACAAAATTTTGTAAATCTTGAAGTCAATTAACACAATTTAGTAGAAAATTAAAACATATTATTGTAACATTAATTTAAGATGCATAAATTCCTTTTTGAACAATTGCAATCTAAACATTTTCTGTAATAGTCTGATTCAAAACATTAGCAGACCCTAAATGTAAGGCAATGATCTGTAATGTCATTACCAAATTTGATTGACAATAGTTTAATAGCCATGAAATTAATACATTTTATTAATTAAAATTACCTTTTCAGGATTTAGTATCTGTTATGTTATGTTATTTGCCCTAATATTTTCATTATATTTACTATAGGTTATAAACAGTAGCCATGGGACACTTACAACTTCAGATATTTTTAAGTGTGTTTATAGAAGTGTTTTAATATATAGTTATTTGCAGTCTCATGTACAATCTACCATATAACAAGGACTGTCATTCATAAAGGCTAATGCTAAAATATACTTGCACAACATTGATGCTCTGCCAAGCATGGATTCAATATGAACAAGCGAGCTAATTCGATACAAAATCTTGTGATAATATGTAATTTTTGTTGTATTCTAGTGTATCCGTGATTACATGCATGAAGTCCCAGTTTATATAGTAATTCCAAATACTATTCCTTTGATGATGAAATAGCTTTCAAATTACATAAGAATCATGTTGTTTTGTATCAAATTAAGAGTAACATACTTACGTGGCTCTTTTACATAAAGTGTTTTGCTGATCATGGTGGTCTATACATTGTACACACATTTATACAATGGCCACTATCTAGTTTTGTTGTAGTTTTGTTACTAGCCAAATGACCTTTCGGAACTAAAAGTTTTACAGTATAGCGGTGTAAAGTCTAGGTAACTACTTAAAAACTTTCAGTGTAGTCGATTAATTCATCGCCGCATCGCATATATTACGTGTAGTAACATAATTGGGAAGTATTCATGCATATGCCAACTACTGTTACATGAATAACATCCAATGGAAATGAAAAAAACTGTGAATAACAATCATTAATAATATCAAGTATAGATACAATAGATTTTACTTTAATTAGATTTTTTCACACCTTTCTTGTGGCTTTTAATTTTTTCAATGAGTTTCAGGTAGCACATTCGCAATAGCAATCCACCTATTCATACATATATGCATGATGCGGGTATGACAATTTTTTAAAAAATACAAAGTTACTGTAATATGCAGTAAAAATCTACTACTCATCTTTCAAGGCATCAACTAATTCATCCCCAACCTTATTTCAATGTATGTGCATTGTACATCATATGGACTAAAGCCATATTGTTATGAATATCGCTTACTACCAATAAGCGTCCAGCTTCCCTTATTGTTAAATACAAAAAAATCGTTCATATTTCTCTTTCGTGCAGAGGAACGAAAAGAATTAATGAAGACAGTGGAAACCCATTGGGAGAAGAAACATCAAAGGATGTTAAAACGGGCCTTGAAACCATTACATCGGCAAAAGCGATTATTAGGAGAATCTGAAACTTCGGAAGAAGAAGTTGAAGACGATATTTATGTGTCAGGCGCATTGAATGAGGCGGAAGATTGCATAACAAAAGGCAGGCTTATGAAACTATCAACTTATCAAAAGGTAAAACTGTAGAAATTTCATTCAATTAAGAATATATTACAGACAAAAAAAAATTAAATTACATAATAAAAAATGCATAGGGGTGGTGTTTTAATAACAATTTATCTACATATATAGAGTGGGCAAATAACAAGGACAACCAAACAAGGTGTACAAGCGCGGGCCCTCCATACAGACCAATAAGCACTGCATACCCTAGCTCCTTAAACTTATATAAATGATAATTTATATTTTTTTTAATTTATGCACAAAAATAACACCTACAAGTACTGTAGTCTCCTGTGCTTGTCAGTGCAAGCTACTTTGCTCTAGCAGCTAGCGCACTTACTGTACTGCGAGCACCGCCCCCATGCAAATGATAATATTTATTCAGTTCGTTTTTTAAAACGGATTGATACATCTGATAGATCAAATTATTTGTATGAGTGCGCAAAATGGTATGGTGCTTGCGCTATATAAATCACTCGATTTAAAGAGCTGTGAAAAATAATGTTATTTGTTAAAGAATATATTTATTCCATCAGTATAATATTTCAATTTATTACTGTACACTTTAATATAATGTCGATGTTTGTCAAACACAGATTTCGGGTATGGTGTGCATCCATAACAGCCAATTTATGTTCCCACTGTTGGGGCACAGGCCTATTTTCAATATGAGGGTGATGGGGCCATAGTTACCACGCGGGCCCAATGCGGATCGGTGACTTCACACACACTTTAGAATAAATTCTAATTCATGTGCAGGTTTCCTCGCGATGTTTTCCTTCAGCGTTTGTGTTTCGCTGTTGTTACTAAAGTTCATAGATGTACATAATTTAAATATTAAAGTCATCGGTACATGCCGAGATTCGAACCCGCGACTTTCGGAATGAAGGCCTCACGCTCTAACCATTAGGCCAGCGAGCTACTTATGGTGTGCATACCCTACACAAAATCCATGATTGTGCATGCAGCATGCGAAAGATAACTTTTGTGGTTTGGAAAGTGAAATTGTTACGCAGGTCTTACCTTCGTTCATTTGACATTATTAATATGCTACCTGCAAAGCTGCTTTAGAATTTATTAACCATCTTCGTGATGCACCATTACATTATTGACTAAAGCAGGAAATGTGCTTGTTATTAACACCTTTCACCAATATTAGCCCTATTTTCACCTAAATATCCTATAAAATTGTAGATAAGAATTCCTTTTATTTTAGGTGGCATACAAAGCAGCTGAGACATATCTTCAGAATCCAAATACAAAAAATTTGGATGATATTGAAAAAGAGTATTGGAGAATAGTTACAGAAGCCAAAGAACACATATGTGTAAACAGTGCATCAATTGACACAGGTGAAGAAGGTTATGGATTTACCAAAAATTTAAATGACCCTTATAGCACTCACCCTTGGAACCTTAAGGTATATAGAGATAATTAATTTGCTCAATTATACAAAAACCAGTTAAGTATATACATCTGCTAATGTACTTTTTATTATGTTTCTTTAGGTACTGAGCCATAATCATAAAAACGTTTTGAAATCATTAGGCCCAGTAGTTGGAGTGACAGTACCCACACTCCATCTTGGCATGACATTTTCAACAAGTTGTTGGCATCGTGATCCTCACGGTCTTCCATGGATAGAGTATATGCATTCAGGCCCTGGTAAAATTTGGTATGTTTTTATTCTTTATTTACCATACGTAATATACTGAATTATCCTCTTCTCGTCCCAACTACAGCAGTGTCTAAAGACAAAGGTTTTTAATTTGTGTATGTTGCCAGTGAAGACTTCTGATACTGAGACATGGCACATACAGTGGGCTATGTAAAACAGTTTCAAGTTTCACTCGAGTGGCAACTGCGTACTGGAAGACGCAGTGCTTACAGGCCCAGCACTAGGTGGATCGACGATCTGATGAAGGTCCCGGGAAACCGCTGGATGAGAGCGGGCAGCGCCGAACCTATCAGCGTGGAGACCCTTGTGGGAGGCCTATGCCTAGCAATCGGAGCATTATTCGGCTGATAAGAGATGTACTAAATATGATCAGATAAATCAATAACAAAATGGTGTACCACTGATATAAACATTTTTTTTCTAGGTACGGCATTCCTGACGAACAAAGCAACAATTTTAGGAGTGCAGTAGAGAAATTATGCCCAACATCTTGCCAAAAAAAAACGATTTGGCTTCCATCAGATATAGTAATGATTCCACCCGACCTGCTACTTGAACATCAAGTATCTTTATCTCGAGTGGTTCAAAAACCAGGGGAATATGTTATTGTCTTTCCTAAAGCATATTCTTGTTCAGTTTCGACTGGTTACACAGAATCTGAAAGTGTCTATTTTGCACCTTACCAATGGATAAACACAATTGACCACATATTTATGGTAATTTTTTCTTATTTTATTCCATTTTGTTTATAATTCAAAATTATGTTGTAGGCTTTACCATAGATAGATTAGTGTTTATATGTTAATGTATGTTTTTAACTGAAATATATACATATATGTCACACAATTCAAACAGGCTCTGGTTCAATCCAAGCTTAGCTTCAAATTCCAGTTAAAATGAAAATATTTTGATGACATTGGCATAGTTCAGGAACAGTTGCTTTTGGGAACATGTAATGTCCACCAACCTGTACAATCACTATGTTGAATATACAGTCTCAGAAATCACTCTGACATATCTGTCAAGATGATTTTGAACAGTTCTCTTGGATCTGTCAAGATGATTTTTCTATCTGTTTGTCTTGAGTAATAATTTTAGTAATGTTATGAGGAAATTTTTTCAACTACATAAATATCTCTATAGGAATTACGTGAAAGCTGTGAGCCGACTATGTTCTCCTTAGAGCAACTCCTTCTATCTGTCGTGCGCGACCCCAATGTTTCCCCTAATGTCTTGAGAAGATTGTACCTAAGCACAGAAAATATAATCCGCAAGGAGCTAGCCAATCGCCTTACTCTAGCGCGATATAAAGTTCAGGTAACATACTATTATATATAGAGATTTTTAAACATTAAACATAGTGAAAAAACATGATACTTGTTTTAGTTTACTTACCACCCTATACCATTTTGATTATCTGTTTTAAATTTGCTTTTATTCGAATAACCGACTAGACGAGCAGAATAATGCTGATCTATGTGAACTTCATGTTCTCCAATCTCTAGTCTAGTACTTGAATTATTGCCTAAACCAAAACTTTATAATGACTTGCTTTTGCCGCAAAGGCATGTGCGAATAGTTATTTCCTTTTATATAGCATGTCTAATGTCTCTTGCTATTGCGGCGAACCTTACCTTGTCATATGTGCTTGCGCCTATCATTACACTTATTAAGCTTAACAACTTTATCATTATGGTATGTAAAGACAATATTTACGGTAGTATGATAATTTGTAAAAGAAAACAATGATCAGGATCTTTTTATTGATAATGCAGCATTGCCGTTTCATAATTGTCTGTTTAATCAATATTTAATTTTCTTGTTCCTAACCTAAGCGATATTTAAAAAGTGCTAAATTTATTAAGATTATCTACAGTGTCCAACCAAAGTCACTATGATCTCTCTGTTATGCATCATCACGTATCTTCTTTTATTCCCATTTTATACAGGACAAGACATCACAACGAAAACGAATCAAAACCTCCAGAAAACGCCCTGCTGGCGCCTGGAATGTTCGAGAGCAAGAGGAATGCGGTATTTGTCAAACCACATTATATCTCTCCAGGGTCAGTACATGTGTATTTAAAATAGTAAAAAAATGGAGTTTTATAATTTATTTTGTTCAACAAATGCACTAGAGTGTTATTATACACAGGATGGTGAGTGGCACGTCTGCTTGCCGATAGCTATGTCACTACTAAAATAATGCTCTTTGAAACCAGAACACAGTCATGTTTGCACTAGGTGCTGAAATCGTAACCTTCTTTTATCTAAAATTTACATTTTATTATTTTAATGTTTTACAGGTGTTTGGTTTGACTGATAAAAAACAATCGGTTTGTCTTCAACACGCACTGGAACTGTTAAATAGGAAGCAGTGGCGCACTCGTGATCTTTCCAATGTTGGACTTGAAGTATTCCTGACAGAAACGGAGCTTGAGCGAGTTATCACAAACATTCATCTTAGAATACAAAATGAACCCTAAATGATTATTTTCTTATCATCATGTTGCAGACAATTCCAAATGATTTAACAATTATTGTACTAGCTCTAAAAGTCTAGTATATATACATTTATAATTTACAGACTTCAGTGTATGGAGTGTTTTTTTTTTTTTTGTATAATGGGTATGCCTTCGACAATTGGGCCCCATTAACTTGCTACAGGATTACATATAAGTATAATCAATGAGCTCAAGTTACACCATCGTAACAATGGATATCTCTAAATATTGTATTTGTCTCTATCAAAACTACTTTTGATACTGTACCTAGCAAGTATTACCAAAATGTTCTATTTTGAACTTGTCTTAATTTATTAATTATTAAGCTTTAATGTCCAGCGTGACTTTGCACATATTATATGCTGACGGGGATGGTTCCATAGTGCCCTGTCACCTATAACCATGTTCATTTGGTGTAACCATATTCATTTCTCCCCTCCAACGGGTTCTCGCCTTGTCGTGGCGGAGGGGCTTAGTAACCGTGGTCCGGTACACGGTGAAGCCAAGTGGAACCCATCCGGCCGGCCCGCGGCGAAGGGCTGGCCGAAGCGGCCGCTCCCGGTTCGAGCACCGGTTGGGATAACTGGAGCTCACCGGAGCGGTCGGGGGCCGCAGGGGCGGCTGTGTGCTGCCCCAGCGGCCGGCTGCAGGGGCGGTTTCATGCCGCCCCTCGCAGCCGAGGTGGGGTCGCGGAGGGAGTGCCCTCTGCGGCCAACCGGTGTCGCACCGGCGATGCGGCGGCGGTGGGGCCGCGGGGGAAGAGGAGTTTCGGTATTGCGATGCGCCGTTCTCCCTATCCTCCGCGGCCGTTAACAGGTAGCGGCGGGCCTAACATCTCTCCGCCGCGGGGAGCCGGGAGAGGTTTTCTCCCGTGGCTCCCATGGCCTTCGGGCGACAGGTTCGGGGGAACCGGTCGCCCGTACACGCATGAGGTCGAGGAGGGGGCGCGTTGCATGTTCCGGCGCGCCCTGGGAGGGTTCATCCCTTCCCCCGAGGTGGGGCCGCGCAAGCGGCCAGCGCCGGCAGGGTCGCGGTTGTGTGCGTACCTGCGTTCCCGTGACCCTGCCATCATGGCGATGAGGAGGAACATCGTGGGGGTTTTAGTCGGTGCAAGTCCGACATAACTCGTCCTTGCCCCCGCGAGGACGGGTATGCGTAGGCATTTCCCCCACGTTAAACAAAAAAAAAAAAAAAAAAAAAAAAAAAAAAAACCATATTCATTTCTGTATGAAATAACATATGTTTTCGTTGTTCATGCATTGATAATAATATTTGTGCCATGAGAACTTCCTAGTGACGTTGGACAGTGAATGTGAATACATTTAGTGCTACTCAACAACTCATCCTGCAAATTGTTCATATTAATTTTATTTTAATATAAAGAACATTTTCTTAAATGAATATGATTCGCTCTGCTATTAACTCGGCTACTACAAAATAATTATGCAACTCTAAATAAAATATAAATAGCAAAAATAATTTGTGGCATTGAATGTATTAATTGTGATTGGAATAAATATTATATTTTTGATATTTTTCTCTAAAAAACACTACTATCTATTATATAAGAAATTAGCATTATTAACCTTTAACCAATAATGTGTAAAGACTGATATGTGCAACCGCCTGTATTTGATATTCATTATTCGCCTATAAAAATTACTGTATCCATCATGTCTTGATTATACTTGTATTGGATTTATTCCTACTAGTTTAACAATAATTATATAAGTCAATATATGTAGACACATGGTGACTTATAACATCGAAATTTCCAAAACTCTTTAAAGGTAAAGGTTAATAATAAGTATATTTTCAAAAGATATGTTTGTATTATTTATTTGGAAAGAAGAATTCATTAAATATTTTTGGTTTGTTTGGTTTATTAAATATTTTATTTCTATGTACCTCACAAACCACAAGTCAAGTAGTTCGGGTAAAGTTTTACATTGTTAACCCAAATGAGGTTAAGATATTTAATATCAATCATCAGCCTACAGACTCTGTGACACACCCTGTCCCCAAAAATCTCCACTTTAATCTTATATTATCCACATCTAGTGGTTTCTTACAACATTCACTGGGTCATCGGTCCACCTGTGAGTTTTTCGACACTACACAGCTGACACTAGAACCTACTGCTACAACTACTATATACCTATTAGTTGTTAATCCTTTGAGCAAATTAATAGTTTATTAAATATTAATAGATATATAAAGAGCAGAAGATATTGCCCTATGCGAGAACATTGAGCACTATAAATTTTGCATATGCACAAAAAGAGGAACTAAAAGCAAAGCCATTTAACTCTGCATTCAAGCCTAGTAATTCATAGAGGGTACCAATAACTCCAGCACTATATACCTAAGTTACAAGTACATATGTACCTGCAATGTAAAAGAAAAATGGAGTACTTACAATGAAACAAAACATTTATTTCTTAGCTATTTTATAGACAAATATTCTAACTAATATTATAAAAGAAAAACAAATTTTAAGGCTTAAGATTTCTTGAAGAGTGATATCTTTGGAAACCATCTCCCATATGCATTCGTGGTTTACCAGGGCAAATATCATAATATCCCGAAGTTTTACATCTGTCCTTTTTCCTGTCTATTAGAACACACAACACAAGCTCTTTTCTTGCCTCTTTGCATTATGTGCAGTCTTTTGTCCAGCCTTGTTTCATATGTTGAAGTAGAAGATTTTGATCGATCTTCGTGGAACTTGCCTACAAGTTGATTGACTAATCTCTTAATGAACTGCAAATAAGAAAGAGGTTTTCCTTTCTTGTTTTTTTTTACACACTTATATAAAATGTATACATTTATGGCAGACATCTCCATTCCCCAAAAGAACATTTTCCTCCACCCTTTAAGAGATTTTCTTAGGAAATAGTGATGATGCATATTGATTCGTGCAATGGACACCACCCATTGAAGCCATGTAGTTAACAACAATTTATAATGTAAACATAGCATAAACACTATAAGATAAACAACGAGGACTTCACTTACTAAGTGTTAAGGTTTCTGAGTCAGTAAACAATCATGTCGGTGTAGCCGCGACAGTGTATTTAATGTCGCAAATATGGCGACAATGGAGTGCAAAGGATTAATATAAAACTGAAAAGAGCATTGGATATATCTTTTATTAACTTAATATTACACATATTGAGGAAATTACACTATTTTAGTGTTTCAACTATCTGTTTAACTAGATTCATTTTTGATAGCCTTTTGTAACTCATATAATTGATAAAGTTGATCTTCTGTCATTAAGTTGAACACTTTTGCGTTTAAGTTTTGACCGACAGTTTTCTTCTTAGCTTGGTGAAGAGGCTTCAATTGCTTTGCCAAACATACTACATAATCCTGAAAAAAATATGTAAATGCACTTAATAAAAACTAAGATCTAAAAAAAGCAGCTTTGAAACATAAAGATATGACTTACTCTCCATTCGTTAAGAAATATACCCGCAACCTTAGGGCTACAATTTTTATGTCGTTTAAATTCCTCTCGCACATAATTATCTCCTAAAACTCTTAAGTCAGCAGAAAGTCCGCGATGAAGTCGTAATATTAATTTATAAAGCTGCCGAACTTTACGTGCATGGTCTGAGAAGAACATGCTTCCAATATAATTATGCCAAGTAAAATATAGTTAAAGAAAATGTAATTTCATAAACGTTTTTATTATTTAGGCTTGGGATTTCTCCACACAGCTACTGCTTCATTTTGAATTCATGAAATCCTGTCTATTTTGGCATTTGACACTGAAGTTTGCTTTCAGAATCACCATATTCCTTTTCGTCTAAGCGAAATTTATAGTCTATATATTTTACTTATATGTAATAATTATTTATTTATTTATGTACATATAGTTGCATTATTTTTAAATACCATATATTTATAAAAAAACTATTAAGTTCGGGCTTATTATTCCGATTAGTATTGATATTTGTTTAGAAAAGACATATTTATTTAATACTCGCCATAAAACCTATAAACAAAATTATAAAGATATAAGTCAAAGCGTACAGAACATAGGCGTGCTTAACTTTAAGAAGAGTTCTCTTCCAGCAAACCCTGGCAAACTCGTCATTCATTTATATTAACTGTAAACTTAAATATTTATTTTTACTTTAAGAATGTGTGATACCATGATGAAGCGGGCTCTTCTCAGTGGATTTTTAAAAGACTACCGTTCATATTTAAAAGAAGCTTAAAACCTTTAATGATATTCGTGCTGCACCAGATAATTCATTAGAATTGTATTTTTTATACTATAAAGCGGCGAGACGAACGTGACGTTCACATAATAGTATGTGTTACAGCCGCCCAAAAATGGCGCTAGTTTGGATCACAGTATCATTTGTGCTCGTCACTTTAAGACAAGATATTATGTCAGTTTATTCTAATAATTACTCTAGTTACCTTTAAACTGAAATACAATAATATTTGCAAACTACTGTTTTATGGCAGAAATAGGTGCTGCAGCCGTACCTACCTAGACGGTCTCCGGCAACAATACCATCAATAATTTGATACGAGCAAATAAACAACTTTTTAGGGAATTCACATCGACTAGTTTTTTATTATAGTTTTTTAAACTCGTACACTTTACAATCAAAGACTATACCGCCGTTAAACATACAGTGGGATCTTTGTGCTAACCTAAAAGTTAGTTCTCCGGTAGCAGAGACTTAACATTAGTGAAATAAAAAATGTAAGGTTAAATTCGCCCGTTACTGATTTATATCGACATATTGATTTAGTAACCTTGTATTATAAATTCTAAGAATTCATTTATTCAGAAATTGTTACTGCAATTTGAGATTAGCTTTGATTTGTGCAAGTAAAGTACTCATTTCCTCAAATGTTAGCGTAGAAGAATTTATTGCTCGGTTTAAATGATATTTAACTCCGGCTTACCACGATCCTTCTAAATTGAATGACTGTTGGTGAATAAAGTGCCACTAAATTTCATGGTTTAAGATACATTCCATTACTTCGGGCAAGAAGCTAGATTTTTCCCCCTCGAATAAACATTTTAGTTCTCAGGCTGCCCCCATGAAATTTATACTGTTGTCGTTGTACCAACGAATATTTTTTACACTTGGCTCTCACGGCTTGTGGGGGACGGAGTCGGGAGAATCCGTTGCCTAAGTGACGATAAGACCACGTGCTGTATTTTCCGGCGAGCCCTTACAGAGGTGGAAAGGGCGCATATCTCCTCCCGAGGAGCTGCGCAGTGCACCCGACGTTGATGGGGTCATAGTGGTGCGAAGCCTTCCCGTAACCCCACCGCAAGGCGACGCCGTTGAAACATCGTAGGGGCTTTTAGTCGGTTCAAGACCGACAAACTGTTTACTCCCGCGAGGGCAAATACGCGAAGTCATTTTCCCCACCTATAACGAATAGAGGGGAAGCTTGACCTTTCTAAATACAACATGAGCTGAGGACCCCCATGCAACGTTTTAATATGCGCCTCAGAAACAAGAGAAGTGAGAAATGTACCCCTAGGAATCAAGATAGGACGTTTCTGATTTTCGTGAAATTTTGTATGTTCCAAACGACCATCGATTCGAAGAATTACGAAATGATCTAAATATACCAATACGACATGGGGGCCTTCAACAAAAGAACGTATATACCCTTAAAGGGCGGCAACGCGGCCCCGATCACTCGTGTGTTGCGACTGTCCATCACTTACACCAGGTGAACTATTCGCATATTTACCCACCCTTCCAATAAAAAAGATAGGGATTAAGAGACGTTGAGTATACTCCTTTATATTACTAAATCTTTGAGATTGCCCGTTTGTTTAGGAAAACCCTGTTGTCTTTGTATCTTCTTAATCATAACCATTAATGCATCATCTATTTCTTGGGGAGATACACAAGTACCTTTACTCCTATTCCGTCATTACATGCTTTATGTCTACTGAAGCGTCCTGAAACTACTGTTAGCTTTTGTTCCAGTTTATCTAGTATATGTGAGTCTTGTATTTGGTTCTTCGTGTAGTGTGATACTATTTGTTTTTCGCCATTTCAAGTCCTACTACTGTGTTAGTCTACCCATTTTCCGTCTCTCTCTATTGCCAGCATGGTTTATTAGTTTTTATATTTTTAAGGGGTGGATCAGGTGCCAGTTCTATTGAAATTTTTGCCCTGTTCACTTTAACAGCTGTGGATCCTGCACTGTCAACTATTGTTTTTAAATAATTGAAGCCCAATTCTATGTTGATATTTATTATTATTATCATTGTTAAGAATTGTGATGATATTTATTAGCATTATGATTTGGCAGAAAAATTCGGTACAAATTATATCAGCATCGATTGTAGTTAGATCATGGAAAATATAAAAAAATACAGTTATTATTTATGTAACAATCTTTCATTTTAAGTAAATTGAAGCAAAGAATAAATAAAAATCATTTTCAAATTTTTAAACCCTAGACCATTTAAATATGTCATTTCATGTCCTATTTTCCCAGTAAACTGTAATGGTACTTTATATACCGTCTTCTGGTGCAAAGAACACTATTTCACAGACCCACATATATAAACAACCTAACAGAATAGTTAGGATATGAGATGGATACCTCATTATTATGAACATTGTGGTTGTCATACAAAAATGTGCAACTTATTGACTATAGAGTAAATTATTTTTTTAGATTTTTTCTTGTATAAATGGATGCGTCAGGCAGTGGTTGACGGATGCTCGTTTAGCTGGATCCAACATGAGCATTCTTTCTAATAGGTCTTTAAGCTGCATTATCTTTTTAGCCTCTGCTGGTGGTAGACGATGGTGTGGCGGTGCTAATTCCACTTGTAAATCACGTGTCGATTTTATGCTTGACATGATAACCACTTTTTCCTGTAAATTACAATATAATTTTTAGTTGATAAGAATTACTGTAGTTTTAGATTTTTTTATTTGACGAAGCGTTGAGGTAAGCGATAGGTTCGTCTGTGGTAAGTTCATAACTTTGAGATATTGGATGTTAAGTCTTGTTACTCCAGTAATTTCACAAACTACAGCACCCTTCAAATCGTAACAATATTATATGTACATCACTGTTTGAAGGCAGCAAATTGAGATGCGGTGTTAGAAGGTCCCCGATATCAAAGATTAACTGCCATTGTATTTATCATATTTATATTTATTCTTTATAGTTGTGTGAGTGTAAAAACTAAGATTTTAGTTTCAATAATGTTTAAGTGCCTCAATGACGCAGAAATTTAATGCTTGCGTACTAACACGATAACCTCTGGTTCAATTACTGTTATGCTTTATAGGAGAAGATGGGTTGTGTATAAGATTACTTATTGCAAATCTGCGACCATTACGGCATTGTCGTGGTCTACTTGTTTACATATCATAGCAAACATATTTTGTACAAGCTCTCCACCTTCCACTCACTTCAACACTATGTGAAAATGAGATCAAGTGTTAGCTTCATGTAGATACCAAAGAAATGTACAATGATAATTATTAAATTAATAATATACTTACTCTTTCAGTGATTCTGTCTAGTTCAACATATAAAAAGTTGCAATTGGCATCGAAATGTTGCTCCTTAAAATGACCTTTCTTTACAATTTTGTTGGGTATTTTCCCTTTGAAGTCCATGAAATATTTTAGCATCTCGTTGTTAGATTTACCACTGAACATTATTTTTCCCGTAGATAATTCATATATCGTGCAAGCTGTTGACCACATGTCTATGCCGAAATCATATGGTACCCCCAAGATAATCTCGGGGGCTCGGTAAAATCTTGAAACAAGATACGGTGTTATTTCATTATCAGAAATGTGTGATGCGGCGCCAAAGTCACACAGTTTTAACACTAATTTGTTTTCATTGACTAATATATTGTCAGGCTTGATATCTAAAAAAAAATTAAAAGAATCCTTGATTATATTACATTAATTAATCATAATATACAACACAAAGTTAAATGTGTTTACAGAATGTATTATTGTATAACATTAATAGTATTTGGCAATTGTTTTGGTCTAATTATATTGATCGACACTTTCTAGAAGCCTTTTATATGCTTAATTGGTATGAATAAAAAATTATTTCATGTTACTTTACTTTGAAAAGATGCAATAGTTAGGTTAGGTTAGGTTAGCAAGACCTAAATAAATCAAAAGGTTTTTGGTATGTACATAAATAAATAAATGAGATTACAAAGACGAACTATGTACGATTAACTCACCAGCATGTAAGATACCCGTCTTTTTTAACAATTTCAATGCTAATAATATTTGTTGTGTGTAACTTCGCACAGCTTTCACGTGAATACCGCTGTTTTTACCATATTTCTTTAAAACCTCCCGCAGGTTCATTGATAGCGGTTCTAACACCATACACAAGTGACGTTTATGAAAGAAGTGCCGGAACAACCGGAGACAATGATATTTGTCCTCAGGATCAGCATCGTTTAATCTCTTCAAAATTTCTAATTCTCTCAATCCAGTTTTATGCCTTAAAATTAAATAAATATTATTTTAAGTTTATTTTTTTTTTGTCATGACGAATATGATGCTCAACTAATGGTAAATGATACATCTCTGGAATAGATCGCTGTGCGCGATAAGACCGCCTTTTGCTTCTTTCATTACATATGTTTTTTGCTTTTTTTATAGTAGCATATAAAGGATATATAAATAAAAACACAGCACCACATAATTCTCGCCACCTTGAGATGTAAGGTGTTAAGTGTCATTACTGCAGTAATTTAGTTAGCGACAGCATCCATCAAATCGGAACACAGAAAAGTTTGTACAATACAGTTTGGAGGTAGAAATAGAGGCTGGGGAGGTAGAAATAGATCTACTCAGAATGTTTCTGGCAACAGAGTCATCAGACTCGTAAATTAGTTAATTTTAATTATAATATATAGAGCTGTGGACATTCTTCAATTGAAATGATGATGTAACAGCTTACATAATTTCGTTGTTTCTGATGATTTTTACAGCGACATCAGTGCTGCCACGGGCTAAGTCCCTAGCACGAACTACATTAGAGAATACACCCTGCCCAGTGTATCCATACACTGAGTATCTGTTGTCAAGTACCTCGCCAATACGTACTCTGAAATAGTAAAAAGTTATCGGATTTTGTACTGTTCCCAAAACAAAAAAAAACAGCTTTTTTATTGTTTCCACTGCAAGCACTCAGCACGAAGGTGCTGACGTGAAGGTGGTCTCAATTTTGACATCCGTAAGATGGATAAATTTGGACCCATTTATCTGCAACAATGGCCAAGCACATGTTCGGAGACTTCCGTGACAGCTATTGATTCTTGGAACATGTCCGTTTCTGATAACTTATGGGAATCAAGCCCACATCTCTCAAAAAATGAGAGCTTCATACACATTCTCACTTTAAAAATTACCCATATAAATGTAATATAAAAATGGTCATACCTGTAGTAACCCTCAGCATCATCCCAATTATCAGTGAGGGATGGATTTTCTTGAGTGTTTTTACTCTGGGGTTTTTCAGCAGTTGGGGTCTGAGAAAATATATATAACATAAAAAAAACTGTACTACTACCATTCATCAAATAACATCATCATTATGATGTCAATTAATGTATTTCACAAGCCTCATGTAACATATACAAAATAGTATTGAACTGTTTGAGCGCAGTGGCTGCTGGGACTAGTATGTCCATCTTGTTTGTTATCAACTGTTAATTTATTTTTCATATACTTAGATAGAGATTAGATTAGATAAGGAACATTACATAATATATTCAACATTTTTGTGTTCAAGGTAACCATAAAAATCACTCACATCAATGTTGCCAAAATTGTCTTGATCGGCAAACATGTCCCATTCTCTTTGTCTGTTAGTTTTCTCCAACTTTATATTTTCATGATAATTTGTACTACTATTGTCTGGTATTTTTAAATTTATTATTTCATCCGGTTTATTTTGTATAGGCGTTTTACTTAATTCCTTTTGGATATCTTTCTTCTGTGAGATTTGTTTAATTTCAACTGGTGGTGGCGTAAGTTTACTCAAATTGTGATCAAATTTGTCCTTTTCAGCTAGACGCTATAATTTATAAAAACTAATGATTAATTCAATAATTCTATATAGCACGGGTTCAATGCCCAATCCTATTAAAATTGTGCTTGCCTTGTAAAACATCCACTCGAGCTATCAACAAATGACAGCCAGAGTATGTAGAGTATAGAATATAGTAGTAGAGAATATTTTAAAGATACTCTGCTTCTTCCCAGAGAGTAAAATTTAAAATTTTTCACTTTCAAAAACAAAAAAAAACATAACTTTAACTTAGCTCAAATTCTATTACCTTCATGAGCTGTTCACGTTGTTTTCTCCTTCTCTCTATTATCTGTTCTTCAGTTTCTTCTTCTTCATCTGTATTAATAGATATGTTGAGTTCTTCATCACTTGAACTGGCAATAGTTTGCGCTACTTCATGCATTGAAATCTATAATAATGAACAATGTAAATTATATCACATTAAGCGAACACCTTTTTTCTGTAAATTAAATAAATATGTAAAAGGGTAACTCACCCTGTGTCTATGATTCGCTTTTAATGTACTGTCTCTTGAATGCCCCCTGCAGTCGTGACTATGATCACGGGATCTACGTTCAGAATACCGCCGTTCCCTACGAAACGTCGGCGAATATCTCTCTCTTGAACGTCGGTAACTTCTATCCCTGTCTTTTCGCCTACGTTCCAAAGACCTTCGTTCTCTATCACCATCACGTTCCCTTTCCTTATTTCTCTCTTTTTCTCGTTTTCTTTCACGTTCCCGTTCTCTTTCTCTCTCTTCGTGTTTACGACGTTCCTTATAATCTCGATATTCTCTTTCTTCTATTCTTTTTTCCATTTCCTTTCTATTTTCTCTAATTATGATATCTCTTAAATCTTCTTCATAGTGTCTTGGCCGATGTTTATCTCTCTCAGAAGAATGATCTTTTCTTGATTTGTGTTTACTACTCCATTTATCATCTTGTCCTCTGTCTTTTCTTATTCTTCTTGTTGTAGGTGAGCTAACTTCATCATGAATAAATATAATTTCTCTAGTTGCATTTTCTTTGGTGTCTTCTTTTTCGTCTTCACTTTTATCTGAATAACAGGCCACAAGGCGAGCCTGTAGAAGTTCCTTTTGTTTCATTAATTCTTCAAGATTAAGATCATCTTCTATTAAGGCAAGTTCTGGACTTACACAGTCTTCTTGATAATTTTCTGCTTCTGAATTTGACGATATTATTTCTAAAGTAATATCTTCATTAAATTTTTCTTTCGCCTTATTACATTCTTCACTTATTGGTATATTAATATTACTATCGCCATTCTTAGATTCGTCACTTTTTTGTTTATTTAAAAAATCTTTCTCAATAATAGGTGATGTCTGTGATGATTTTGAATTAATAGATAACTGTAGCGGTTTTGATGCTAGATCATCTATATCAGAAATAGATGTGTCACTCTCCAGAATTGGGCTTTTATTTTTTTCTTTCTTATTTTTTTTTCTTTTCTTGAATGCAAGTTCATCATTACATATACTGTTTTTTTTTCTCTTCTTATGCTTTTTGCTTTTCTTCTTCCTTTTATTCTCATCATCAAGATTTTCATCATTAGCTGATTTTTCAGCATCATTTTTAGACCTAAAAGTTTAAAAGTTATCAATAATATAGTTAATGACGCAAGAGATTCATTGCGATTTGGAGGCAATATTAGGAGAGTCTGCTCCGCCGTATTCCACTATCGGTAGGCTTCTCAATTTCTAGTAGGGAGAACGAGCACGGAAGAAGAACATCGGGCCATCCATCGTCAGTCACCCAAGAAAATGTTGCGAAAGTCGAGAATATTGTATTGAGCGATCGAAAAGTTACGATTCGATACGTAATTCAAAAAATGAGCATTTCTAATGGAAGTATTCAATCCTTATCGAAACAATCTTTGAATATAAGAAAAGTCTCCGCAAGATGGGTGCCGAGAATGTTAACCGACAGTCAGAAACAAAATCGACTTGTCATTTCGAAGATATTGTTGAACAAGTTTCGGAAAGATTCTGAAAACTTTCTGTTTCGTTTCGTAACAATGGACGAAGCATGAGTCCATCATTTTGATCCCGAGACATAACAGCAATCTTCCCAATGGAAACGGCCATCATCGCCTACCCCGAGGAAGTTTCGTGCCGTGGCATCAGCTGGCAAGGTTATGGCCTCAATATTTTGGGACTCGGAAGGGATATTGATGACCGACGGAAGGGATATTGATGATCCTGGAGCGTGAAACCACTGTTACAGGGCAATATTATGCAGCTTTAATTCCCAAATTGAGGAATGCCATCAAAGATAAAAGGAGGGGAAACTTCGAAGGGGCGTGCTGTTTCATCACGACAACACACCCGCGCACAGGTCAGCAATTGCGATGGCTGCCATTCTACAAGCTGGCTTCGAATTGTTGACCACACCCCCTAATTTATCAAATTTGACGCCTAGTGATTTTTATCTGTTACCCAAATTGAAAGAATACTTCGGGGAAAACAGGTATGAAGACGATAACAAGGTGATGGATGTCATGGACAGCTTTTTGCAGGACCAAGACAAAACTTTTTTTTGAAAGGGATTGAAGCATTGGAATAGTGCTGGACTTGGTGTATAGAGAGATGCGGAGACTATATAGAAAAATATATTATTAAGTTATCAATAGTCATTATATTCTATCTCATTCTCACTACTTTTTGATCCTTCCTCATACAATATTTTTATTAAGACTTTATTTAAAATTTTATTTGAATAGACTATGGATACAAAATAAAAGAATGTATAATTGTATTACTACACATGATTACTGGTATCTACGAAATTGCAAGTTTGCTCTAGATTCATTTTTGTTTATCTTTCATCTCTAAGAAACAAGGGATCATTTTAACAGTAGTTAAAATTGAAGTTTGTATATATATTTTTGAATGTATCATTTAAAAAAATGCCCATTTGAACTGATTAGAGTTGCCGATCATGCAAGCAACATAAGCCACATGGTTTAATAAGCTCATATAATTTACATATATTATGAATTTAATAAAGAAGTAACATCAACATGCTGTTAAGCTGTCAATGCTCATTGTAAATTTTAATTTAATTTAATTGCCATCAATACTTTATAGAAATAAATAATAATTGTCCCCTTAAAAAATGCAATACCTACTCTTTACCCATTATATGTTATTTTTCCTGATGTATTTATTTCTTATACTCTACATACACCCTGAAAATAAAAAAATCCTAATTAAAGCAAAAATTAAAACAAACAGTAAATAATTAAATTAAGCCTTTTAATAAAATCACCAGTGATATGATGAATTAACTTGAGAAATCTATAAGTTGTTCTAGATATCTTTTAAGTGAAAAGGTAACAAATATGTTTTAAATTTGTAACTAAAAATGTAAAACTAATGCAAATATAAAAAATTAAATAGTGTACAGTCTTAATATAATATTGAATATTTAAGTACTTTTGAGAGCATATTTGGAAAGGAAGCATGTTATTACATATATTTTTGTTGAAATGTGGCAAATTGGATTCTATTTATTTTATATCTACATAAATTTATATTGTTCATAAAAATTAAAATAAATTTCAATCTCCAAACATTTAACTTAAGAAATGTTGGTGATGAAATTAACAATTAATTACTAACACAATTATTTTTAACATCCGTTTATAAAAAAATCAATAAGCTGAAAGAGTTAGTTATGAAATAAAATGTCTCATGGGGCAAATCTTCAACTTAAATGCATATGAATACAAAAATTAAACATCATGTTACTCGTATAAATGCATAAATAAACAAAATGTAAAGTTTTAACAAAACTATATTCTGCAATATAAATAGGTTATAACATACAAATTTAACATATCCTCCAATAATTATTAATATAAAATCTACAACACAACGCATAGCATGAAACCCATTACAACATTGCACAATTGTTAATTGTAATAAAAGAATATAGTGCTTATAAAAAGGACAATTTTAGTGCAGTTTATGTAGTGACAAAAATTTACTCTCTTTTCATTTCTAAAGTCAGTAGTGAAAAATCTTAACACTCATAAACTGTAAAAGTTGCTTCATTCATCGGAGATAACGGTGAATGAAAAATTTTTATTAAAGACAATCAGACTGGATTTCGATAGACCGTTCGCTTGAAATAAGATAAGCTATACGCCGTCACTGCCACTTTCATATGAAAATAAATCAAATTCTTTGGCAAATAATAAACGCTAAAAGCAAACCGCGATAAACTACATCATCAAAGAACGCTAGCTAAACAAACGTGGTTAAAAATGAATTTAATACTTACAAAACATATAACATAGTAAGTAAAATAATGGAATGTGACAAAATGTTTTATTCGCCTTGATATCTAGAATTAATACATATTTTTAAGTGAATTAATTTAAAAAGACGCTAAGAAAATAACATTATTCAACGTGACATTACCCATCAAGTAAATAGAATAATTTCACATAGTAACTATAAATAACAAAGTACAGGCAGAGACATTTTGATACATTCATTTTATTCAAAATAGCCAAAGATCAGTGATTATACATCCTATTAAAAATATTTTTCTCTTTCATTACGAATTATTTGTAACAAATGTAAATAGTTGTTTTCATTATAACGAGTTCAGGAAATAAATTTCTTATATGTAAAAAGTTGTAACACAATTTGCTAGTATTCGTATTTGCACAACATCGAAAAAAAATTTTTTTTATTATTTAAGTAATACATCATTAAAATTTCAAATGTTATAGTAATATTCAAGAGAAAATACATACACATGACTGAGCGCTGGAGTGCTCGTATACCAGCCACGTATTATTACTATTAATCCTGGATTACTTGCCACAAGGTGGAACAATAATCTGACGAAGATCTTATGGAGCTGTTGGATGCAGACAATGCAAACCCGAAAGTTGTAGAGTTTATTTGGAGGGAACGTGCAGAGCTGTGAACATGTATAGTTCGATAATATTAATGAATAGATCACAGAATTTAAGTTTAATGTATAAATTATAAATTTGTGCAATGGACGAAATTATAAACTATGTGAAATAAATTTTTGTAATATTTTACTAAATTTTATATTAATTGGTTAATTGATTTGTAATATTTAATAAATAAAATAAGTGATTCAAAGACTATTCTACAAATATTTATAAACCCATTGATAAAAAAAATGCTTCAGTACTTTTACATTTATGTAATCTGCCTTGTATGTGTCATACTATAATCTGTTAGGTGATATATAAATAATTATTCATAGTTCAATAAATTATGTGAAAAGAATAATTACTAATTATCAAAACTTACTAAAATACCTGGAGAGAATAATGGCAAATTTACGAAAATTTTGTTGTGATAATGAAACAGGAGAAATCATTCCATACCAAATTAATAACGAAACTGGAGAGCAGTTGTTAAACAATCCTTGTGCTTCCCATAATCTAATTATGAATACATCTCCAGAATTTCCTTACTTTAGCAGATCCAGAAAATTTCAAGATCGTAAAGGTAATATATTGACAGATTCTAACACTTTGAGTTATAGAATGCTGCTTTTGTTACCGACTTTTATGATTTTTCCTAGTATTATTTCCGTGATATTTATATTTATTGAGGTGTTGCTTCATATAAGATGCCACAACAAGAATAAAACACTCAAAGATAGAAATTTATATTACCAAAGTCCTTTTCATGTTGTAACAAAAACATTTTGTGGAGTATGTAAAGATAACGCTATGGTTAACAAAATAGGACTGCTACAGGATAAGAGGCGCTACCAATATGATTATTTTAGAAGAATTGCGATATAGGTAATTCATATAACATTTTTTATATTGGCAAATAAGAATTTTTTGATATAACATTAGAAAACACAAACCTTCACTTCTACATAATTCTGAGAACAATGATTACTTCATTGGTAGATTTAATATTTTAAGTTGAATAAGTTTGTGATTGTAACAGATGCGAAGGTGCTATTTCATTTAACCCTAAATTAAGAGCAATATTGCAAATGAAGATATTTGAGATATAAATTGTAAAAGAAGATGACAGATGAAGAGATCATACACCTAGGGCTTTTTCCAAGTAAATTGAAGATGTATTTTAAATTCTTTTCTTAATATTTTTGTATTGTAATTTTTATTTTTTTGTAAAAAATATACAGTTACCATTTGTAAGAGAAACACCACTCACAACAGATAGAATATTTTGCATGTGTAACTCTATATTTTACAAATCGTTTTTTGGTGGTAGGTGCAGAAATGTTAATATGTCCTTTCATCTATTGAATTTTGTAAGTGTGTTAAATAGTGAAAGTTAAGTTATTTAGCTATAATAGGTATATTATTGTTCAACATAAAGCTGCTTCTGTTGTTTGTATGGGTAAAAGTGATTAAAAGTGTTACTACTGTACCACTGACCAGTATATTACATTCACTAATAAATTTTCTGCTGCACTGCAATGTCTCAGTTTGAGGAAATAAAGACCATTCAGATTAATCTTCAAGAATGTTTCTCTAAAATAATGGCCAAACTTGAGGCATAGTTGTACTCCTGTGGCCCAGCTAAGGATACAGTGGCCAAAGTGGCTGAAGAGTGCCTTGTTTTTATGAACTAATGTTCTCCATGTTGGGTCTACTTCGTAAGTAAATTAAGGAATGTTATAACATACTTGACATTACAGAGAACCAACATCGATGCTAGGCCCTCATTTTCTTAGACACAATCTACAAAATGAAATAAAAGACTACTACTGCTAGCTTAGGAATCTGTCACAGATTTACACATTATAATACAAAGTCTTCTTCTTCTTTGTCGTAACCTCATGACTGAGGGACGTGACTATGGTGCGTTGCCCTGGCCACCATTTCTTTCCAGACATTTCTGTCTTGCGCCATTTGGATGGATGATTGTAGGGTAGCTCCCATAGCATCCCGAGTTGTGCGTGTCCATCTTGTAGGATGCCGCCTCCTCGCTCTCTTTCCTTCCACACAACCAGTAATAATTAGTCTTTCCCGACTGGGTCTCGCCTGACCGTGTGTCCGAAGAATTTGAGGACGCTCTGCCTACAGATTGTTGAGAGACGTGTTGTTATGTTCAACTGTTTAAGGATTGACTCGTTTGTGCGACGTTCCGTCCAGGATATCCTCAGCATTCTGCGCCAGTACCACATTTCGAACGCGTCAATCCTCAATCTCACTCTCGCTTTTAGTGTCCATTTGCATACAAAGTATAGAAGGCCAAATCTGGGATGAGAGGTACATCAACTTCTGTCAGAGTTTCTAACCAAGACGAGGCAAGCTATTGTTGGGAAAGCCAAACAGCATTTTACTACGAAAGTGTGCTGAACACAGGATGTAGTTGTGGTAGTAAGACCTGCTGACGGCTCACAACATACAATCATCACAATGGATGAAATTATTTATCTTGTACACAAATATCCTATGGTTAATACTGAATCTCAAATCGAGGCTTGTAATCCTGGAAAACAAGGATCTTCAGGATTGATTTACAAGCCGCGATAATAAATATAAGACTGCAGCATATTCAAAATTTTAAATTAATCTGGAACTAAAAATCATGTAATAGGACAGTAAATATGTATTGACCGCAGCCTATACTGTGTATCTGCTATTGACTGTGATTTTCATACTGCCACAACTTCCTTGCTTTTACCATTATTAGTTAATATACATGCTTTTTTTTCTGCATGTTCCTTTTTGTTATACTATCAAAGTTTTCGTACTTTGACATTGTAGACCTTGCTTTATAAACATCACAAACCATTGATAAACTTAATGCTGCATATGTATATAAGTTGTCTTAAAAATGTATAAGTTGTTGTTTATTTGGTATATGTCACAACAATTGTGTATCATTATTTTTAATTTAACAATTGTGGGTAATTGTAAACAATCCTGTTCGGACACTTGCCACAGAGTGTAGCGGCTGTGTTGTATATCGACAACATTCATTCGTGATTGCTTTAACCCTTTTATTTCTTTTAACTTTTATTTTAATTTTATTTTCCTTGTTTATAAATGTAGTGTTTTTATTCCTTTCTTTCATTGTTAAGTTATACTGTGTGAATTGTAACTGTGTATGCTGGTGGGTGGTGCAGAGATAGAATGGTAGTATGTAATATCTTCTGTATGCCTATTATAATTCTTATTTGTGCTTATAATTTACATTGTTTAATATATATATATTTTAAGTATATCTAATATATTGTTGCTGACTTATATAGAATTACTTATATGTCTGATGAGGATTAATTTGATTCCTTTCATGACTCGGACTTATTATCTAATGATGAGAGTATTCACTCCCTAACTGGTATGTTGAGCGATTTTGTGCGAAATACGTTTGACCGAAGTAGGTCTTTATTAAACGTGTGTCACATTAACCCTTAAAGTGTGCTTGCTCACTACTGTTAAATGGAGGCGACATTCATTCATGTCGATATTCATGCTGTTCGGATTTCAGAGACCTTTTACTTGTTTTAATCGACTTCTCCAATGCGTTTAATGCTATCGATCACGACGTACTACTTTAGATCCCTACTCATTCAAAGATCTCTTTCGCAGCCGTGGATTCGTCCTTCCTATCTTCGAGGATGCCAACAAATGGTTCGCATCAATGGGACTTTGTCAACCTGGTGTAACCTTAATGCTGGCGTTCCTCAAGGCGGTATTCTATCTCCTTTGCTGTTTTCAATTTTCATTAATCTCATTACCCTTGATTTTCAATGTGAGTACTATCTATATGACGAAGATTTCTGTTGTATGCACAGGCTAGTGTGGATAGTTCAGATGTAGCGATAGGCGAGATTAACAAAGATCTAGAGTACATTAAGGATTGGTCTAAGAGGTTTGGACTAGCTGTTAACCCTTCGAAGTGTCAAGCTATAATACTGGGGAACCATCGGTTTATCCGTAAACTGGATTCAACAACTTTACCGACGATAATATACGATGGTAATATAATTGAATTGGCACCCTCTGTTAAAGACCTTGGTCTTCACATCGACGCAAAATTTAGTTGGCAACAACAAGTGGCGGCTGTTAGCCGGAAAGTAACCGGTACTCTTCGAGCTGTCTACTGCTTGAAAAACTTTCTCCCGTCAAGGACTAGGACAGTGATTGTACAAACTTTAATTCTCTCCATCATCGACTATGCTGATGTGTGCTATTTCGACCTGAATGTAGACGTTCTTAATAAGTATGATCGTCTTTTAAATAACTACATTCAATTTATTTTCAACTTTTGTAAGTATGATCATGTATCTACGTTTCGTCCACAGTTAAAATGGTTACCCATCTGTCAGCGGCGAAGCTTGCGTATTCTTAACACCCTATTTTCTATTTTGACTTCTATACCACCTCCTCTTATCTTATTTCCTGTTTTAAGTATTTAGGTACTAACCATGACAAAGATCTTCGCTCCTCTATGAATCCGCTTCTTTTGTGCCCTTCTCACACCTCTGATATTGTCCACTCTTCCCTTTTCTATCCAGTCTATTCTTCTCTGGAATGTCCTCTCTCTAAATATTAGAACAGTAACCAATCGGTGTACTTTTAAGCAGAAAGTACGGGAAACTCTCTTTGATGACATTAGGACTAAGTCTTCCTTGAAATAATTTTTAATATTTAGTTAATATCATGTATGTGTATCTATATATTCAAATGTAATATTGTATTTATTTGATGCACCTACCTCATCCTCTCTACATTACCCAAGGTAGACTGGAAGTTAATGCCAATGGCATTAAGTCCGCCTTCACACGAAGCGTATAAAGTTAAATAAACAACTAAAATAAATAGTATTATAAGATAATAATAAAATCTATTTATGTATCTTAAGATTAATGATGTACATTCATAAATATATAAGTTTAACATATATGTTAAGGTTATATTGTATATTTATGAATTACCATTTATTCTTTAAACTTTTAGATTGTATAACTAAAGAATTTATTATAATAATTTTATATTATTATTAACAAAACAAGGTAAATGTGTACTAAGTAGTTTTAGAAAAGTAATAATAGGTGTTTGGAGCAATTGGTGTGGGTTTGTAGTACTACATATAATAAAATTTATTTAGTATTATGATGTTTTCATTTTATAAGGAATCACATATCCTAGAAAGAATTAAAAATCTTGACATTTTAATGAGGATGGTCTATATGAATCTTCTTAGGTTGCCTTCCTGACTAGCAGAGGTTTGCATTCAGTGCACCATGTTTGACCCTGTCTCTTGCAAAGGGAAACGGGTACCATTTGCAATCCCTGTCTATTCCCTGATGTACCTATATGAGTAGGCATTGCCAAATGGTTTTCTAGATAAATTGCTGTGGATGGTATGACTTGATTCCGTACTTTACCTACTACTTGCATTCATCGTAGACTGGACACTGGGTCCTCGAATCCAGTATTTGATGTAAACACTTGAAATACCAGAAATAATTAAAATTTATATCAGTGCAGGACTGATCTTTGTGTATGGTGGATCAGATATCCAATCAGTCAGAGGGAGGTCTATGTCCAACATTAGTAGTCACTAATATTAGATAGACTTATTCAGATGTTAACATAGTAAAAAAAAATTCTTTTTCAAATTCTAATCTACACAATTTGTGAATTTTTTAATCATAATTCTACATGTTTAATGGCTTTAGTTTGTTTAGTACATTGTAAAGTAAACCATAGTTCTTTTGTTGTTTATATCTATTTGAAAAAATATATATGCATTTCTGCATATACTCTTTTGCTGCTAAGCAATATATTAGAAAATTTATTTTATCATCCTTTATTAAAGGCGAACATTAACCTATTTTTAGGAAATAATAAATTGGTATAGAATTACATCACTGTATTATTCAAGTAATTTTCACATTTTTATTTAAAAACAAAGTCTGGTTTTCCAGACTGGTTTTTATATTATTTATGTAGAAATCATTGAATTATCAAATTATTGAATTTGAAAATATATAACGCAATGGTAAAAAATATTAAGTTATTTATTCAGAAAGGAGTCTGTAAAATAAAAAACGGACCACTAGGATAAATTTGTTAGTCTGTCTAGAGTCTATTAAGACATTCTGAAATAAAAAATCAATGTACAGGGACTATTCTTTCAATAATCTTTATTTTAATATTCAATTCAATAACTCATATTTTTACTTACATTACATTCAATTATTATCAATAATTTTATTATCATAAAATTTATGATATAAGTGAATTATACAACACAAGTACTCATACATTTTTTTAAAGTTAATTATTTTAAGCATTCTTAAAAAAAATCATGCAAAGTAATAAAAAACAATAATTTAAGACATTTAAAAAAAACGATTGGTTGTCTAGAAAGGTTTGCAGACTTTTTATAATTGTAGTGATGATAAAATACAGACTATTTTTATGAGTTTCAAAAACTGTAATAATATTAATAAAGTGTATATAGACAATGGTTATTTCTAGATACTTATATCAATGCACTCTACTCATTTGATTGTGTTTCTTTTTCTTCCTCCTGCTCTTTTCCCAGTTATGTGGGGTCAGTATGTATTTCTCTTCCACATCCCTCTCTGCCATATATAAATTCACACTTTTCTTACACATGTCATCTTTCACACAATCCATCCACACTTTCTTCGGTCTTCCTCTACCCTTATAACTATCCACATTCATTCTCATTACTTTCATTGTTATATGTCCTTCATCCCTCCACATAACATGCCCATACCACGCTAACCACTTGCTCCTTAACTTCTCTGTCACTGGAACAACTTTCAGAATTCCTCTAATATATTCATTCTTAATTTTATCCATCCTCGTCACACCACACATCCATCTTAACACTCGCATCTCGGCTACATGTAATCTCCTTTCATCCGAACCCTTGGTAGCCTAACACTCAGCTCCATAAATACGACAGGTCTAATGACAGACTTGTAGATCTGTCCCTTAAGCTTACGAGGCATTCGTGGATCACAAGTTGTTCCAGTGACCTGTCGCCATTTCGTCCAACATGCATTTATTTGGCTTCTCACATCTCGATGAATAATATTTCATTGTGTGTATATTGTAAAATAATGTTAAATTCGATTATTGTAAATGACTTGTATTTACAAAAAAAAAAGTTTAAAGTATGTGTAGTACAGAATGGCATGATCATAATTTATATTAATTCATGATTTTAAAAAAAAAATGTACCTTTCCATCGACTGAAAATTTAGATTAAAAACATTTCATTGTAATGCACATACATGTACAGTGGTAGATAAAATATATTTAAGCACCAAACTTGAATGTTGTTGGAACTTGTGCAGGTACAGTGAAAGAATATCCTGTAACAAAATATGAAATAATCAATAATTGTTACTTAACATATTGTTTGCATTGCACATTGTTAATTAAAAAACTTTATAACACATTCACCTACCCCCACTTTGTTCAATACGCTTGCTGTCTTGTTGAGCCTTGCGTTGATCGGCAAGGACAAATATGGCATTTAACTGTTTCTGTTGTTCTTCGTTCAGTACACTAGTTAAAGCGCGATAAAATGCTGGCTCATTGACTGAAAGAGCTGAGAAATAAAACTAAATGTTTTCTTTAGGTTTTAGAGAAACGAATAAACTAATAATGAAATTCAAACAAATGTTTTTATTACCATAACCATAACAACACAACTCATATGGTAAAATTAGTTTTCAAAGATGGTCATCAAAATAAAATAAGTTAATTTAGTATGAATTTATTGGCTGGTTTAATGAAAGGGTATACAAAAGATGGACCAACGGTCTGGTGATGGTGAAGGGAAATCGCGGATTACAAAGGTCCCTCCAGCCTTTAGTAATTCAGTTGTAATTTTATCCTCTCCTGGAGATCTATTATTTTTCAGCTGCTGAGGGCTATACTATTCTCTGATATGATGACGTCTGGGATTTTCTCCATGCGGTGTCACTACCACCACACTACACCATACGGCCACCACTTGTGCGAGAAGTAGGTATGAGTGGTGGTTCATGGGCAATGTTAAGTTTGCCTAAGTAGTTTCTAGTACTTTGGCGGATATATCTGGCTTAGAAGCATCGAAACGACCATTCTCTGTCTTGAGAATCAGCAGATAGGCACTTCCGGATGGCCAGGCAAAAGACCTTACGGTCCTTGTTACGCTCTATCGCATCTTCGATTCGTTTAATATTGAAAATGCGGGTCTTGTCTTAGAAGTTTTCTGGTTTGTTTGCTAAAGGCTATGTATTATTGAGAGACCGGTGTCTTCCGATACCTCCTCATAAGACCTAGTCTCGCTAGAAACTTTGGCATTTTGAACCTACTTTGTGCGTAGTGTTGCCGTAATGTTACCCGCGTTTTTGTACCTATCCGTAGCCGTATTCAGCAAACTATAACGATTTTTCAATTCTATCTAGAATTTTTGAGGTATAGGATTAGTTTGATATAGGTTATCACGCAGTCTACTTCATCATTCGGGAATTTTGCAACTTAAAATAAGGGTTTGCAACTTAAAATAGGTTAAGGTGCTTCATAGAAATCAATGGTCGCTAACAGAGTATCAAACCTATTGACAACCGTTACATCCTTAAAAATACACTTCTTGTCCGTTATGATAAAGCCGGTCTCGTTCTTGGTCACTTGATCAGAGCTTTATCAAGTCCATCCCCTTTGGGGCTTCTTTTTGTAGGAGTTCGTCATAAAGGACCTTTCCTTGTGGAGAATCGACTAGCATTTGTCCTCTGCGATTTCTTGACCTTTTATGTGAGTGAATTGCCTTTGGGGCACATACTTGAACAACTTTCAATGAGTCTCTTTATGTCAATTTAAATACAGGATATGCTACCCTCCATGACAGACTACAATTTCCATTATATTGTTGATGAGAGTTTTGTGGAAAACTTTTCGCTTTCGCGATAGTGTAGACAAGTTGCGTCTCTATTCGACAACTACGGTATCCTATCCCTGTCTTCAGATTTCCCATAGTTCCAGAATCTGCCACCTAACCGATCTTAATTCTACTTTCTAAGACACCTGGAAAGAAATGGTGGCCAGGGCAACGCACCATAGTCACGTCCCTCAGTCATGAGGTTACGACAAAGAAGAAGAAAAAAACAACTGATCAGGAAAAAGAAAATCACTACATTATATAGAAGATCGTTAAGAATAATTGGCTACAGTGCAATTGGTTTGTGAACAAAGTCATTATAATTTAATCAGATTGGACTGTTTTCAGGTCTCTTTAGCTTTCTTTCTTTGTCTACAACTTTCAGAGCTCTACTTTGGTTGAACAGCGTGTTCTCCCAATCATGACTTAAGGAACAGGGACATGGTCACTGACGATAGGTGTCGTAAAATGGCATAAAGTTACTCAGCGAGCTTTGTATATGACGATGCTCGGTGTTTTTCTATGTGATTAAATCAGGAATGAAGAGATCCTAAGAAGGATATTTAGAATGGTGGGACAGAAGGACGATGATGGACATAACTTGCGAAAGGTCTAAGTTAGTGGACAACAATAGGCTAAAATGTTGATAAGTGTCATTCAGGCAATAGAATTTGCGCAATTGGTGGGGTGCACGATATTATAATTTTATTACAGTTGAAGGGAGGAACAAAAATGAGCTAACCAGAGATTTCTGCAAATAGAATCCAACTACCACCATCCTGGAGTATAAACACGACACGGATGAGAGTAGGGAACCAACCACTATGACATAAGTATATGTAGAGAAAAGTAAGTAAACAATAAACTCAATTTATTATATTTAAAATTCAATTACCTGAAAGAGTGTTCTTGAATTTTACATATTCATCAACTGGGCAGTCTTTATCATCGAGGGGAGTGGTATAGCACTCTATAGGAGTCTCATCGTGTTCATAATTATCATCATCCTGTAATAACACATAATGATGGAAATTAAAACTTATTGGTGAAAAACTACTATAAATTAATTTTAAATGAATACAAAGGATATGTATCTCATATAGTCAATAACTTTTTAAAAACTCAATGTAAATTAGTAGAGCTATTCATATGGAATATATGGAGAATACAGTAAAATCGGACAAATAACATTCTTACTTACGTCGTCACTTTCGTAATCTTCTATTTTAGCAGAAATATTTATACCATGTTGGGCACTATTCTTAACTGCCAACTTAGCCAGATTTTCCAGATAATCATTGTTCATTTCTTCTATATCATCTTCATCGCTAGAAAGCAGTTCTGTTGAAATTAAGAATTAATTAGTTATATATTTACGAACAAGCGGACTGCAATTAAGAAAAATTTTAAACTCAAACCCTCATCTTCCTCTTCGTCATCATCGTCAGACGAAGTATCATCATCGCTATCGGCTTTAGCTTCGTACGCCCGTCTTAAACCATCAAATAGCCCCAAGCAAGATGGCAATATCTTTGGCAAAACTTCATCCAGATTTGGCCTTTGTGGACCCAATTCAAGAAGTGTGCAAATACCGAGTACAGATAACTTTCTATCATGAAGACTGAAAAACATTGAATAAATAAAATTGATAAGTTGTTTTATACATACATATATTTTTGTTTTCTCTTTTTTTTTTTTTTTTTATACTATCACGCCAATTTTCCCAGTAGGAGTAGTCAAAGGCGAATAAACACCCTCTTTTCGCCTGATGTAGTCGGATTAGGTCCCATTCAGTGTGCGGGTATCCTCACGATGTTTTCCTTCACCGTTAAATAATTGTAACAATATGCACTTAGGCATTGAAAAATTGCCTAAGAGGTTCATACCCCGGCCGGGATTAGAATCCTCGTCATCTGATTGCGATGTCCGAGTTGCCATAGCCGTTGAGCCACGACGACTCTTGCGTCGTCACGACCTTGTTTTATAAGAGTATAAATAATTATTAAAATAAGAAAAATTTTCTTTCACCAACCCAAAAAAGCAATCTGTGTCCAGTATCCATTGTTTGATAAAATGCTGAGTTAGAGAGGCATTAGGAATTGATTCTTGCAGTTTGTTCAAAATTGAGAACAATAAATGCGGATTACAGTACAAAATGGCTATTAAAACCTGTAAAAGAAAATTTACGTTAAATTTATCACCAAATGTGCTTATTAAATTATATCATTACCAATTAACATGCACCTTATACAAATATAAATAAAAATTAGTAATTTTTAAAAACGCTACTACAAATTTGAAGTTCTATGGTTTGCTTCTATTTTAAAACTAATATATAAATTAAAATTAAATAAATGGTAAAGCAACCTGTAGCAACATGGTACGTAGTTCAGATAAATTGACGTTTCTAGTTAACCTGTTTAAAACAAGTTCAACAAATGATGGAAGGCAATTGTCAATTTTGCCAGAGCACTGTAGAACCATTACTTCAAGTAGTTTAGCTGCATATACTTCAGATTCATCTTCTGTATCAGAGTTCAATATCTGTGCAAAAGTATAAAAAAACAAGGTAAATACATACTAATAACATGAAAATCATGAAGAAAATCCATATATTTTTAAATCGAAATTACTATAGGGTTATTGATAAAACGTAAAAAATATTATCAGTTTTGAGTCTCATAAGAATTAAAAACATGGTAGCTATAAATTAGATATTGCAATCATTCATGGAGCAGGACATTCAACCTGTTGTAATTGATATGCTTACGCCCATTACAAAATAGCGGTAGGATTACATACACTGCACCATAATATGCTTGTGATCATCATGGTCAACAAATAGACATCCACTGTTGGACATAGGCCGAAGGTTCCTACATTGATAGGGTAGGGTTCATATGGGCGATTTAGGTCATTTACCATGACGCTGGCCCAATGCAGATTGGTGGGAGCCAGAGCTTCATTTGTTGACTAGCAGACTCACCTATGCTTGTCACTCTTAGAGAAAATATTTACTGTAACTAGTGTAAATACTGAGGTAATAAGATTCATCTTGTCTCAAGCAACGAACGCAATGTGATGCGGCAATGTCATCCTTGCCTCACATTGTTAAGAGCAGGCATATCAATTACTATCAGATAAATGCCCCACTAATATAAAAAAAGTATGTTCTACAATGCTATTTGATGGTGGTAAAGAGAGCCTAAGGTACCTACATCTCTGGTATCAGTGACTTCCTATTCTTAAATTAATGGTGACTCACATAAAGATACAAAGGTTATAATTTGTCAATTTTCAGTATGATCATTTTAATAAGAACAAAATTTTAGATAACTTCTGTGAGTATACTAACAATTTTTAGAAGTCTTATCATACACAGTGTTATACTAATGTACAGTTAACTTGAGACAGATAACATAAATGTTTTTATATTAAAAAACATCTAATTTTGCAGTGACCATTAATTATCCTTTTTATATAGAGTTTAACATCACATTGCTTTTTACTATAAGATAAGCAAAAATAAAATAGCTCGAAAAATTCTATAATAGGAAAAGTTATATATAGAATAAATGACAACTTACTGCTTTCGCCATGTTAAACATTACTAGTATGTGATTTTCATTAGATAAAAATGCATTTGTGTCTACAGTTATGTAATTGTGAAACACTGGCATCATATCAATAAAATAGTCAAAGCCTTCCTTTTCAAATGCTTGGTATAAAAGCTCCAAAACTTTCCACATGTCCTCAGATATTGTTTTTGCAGTTAAATTACACATTAATGTCATGGCTTCTTCGTAATATTCTGAAATATAGCAGTTAAAATATTTAGCCATAATGTGAGTAAAACTATTTTATAAGTATTTTAATTGTCAATTGATGTACCAATAATGTTGCGGTGAAGGATGTGTCCAACAACACGCAGGACTGTAGTTTCTAATTGTGCCATGATCTCAGGATTGTTTTCCATAACATTAAGAATAGTTTCCATCGTATTCAAAAGTCCCATGGCAGTAATGGCTTTTTCATCAGTTCCAGAATCAGTTTCTATAACTTTGCTAAATGTTGTTGCAAGGTGGTCAGTGATCTCATAAGCCATTGACATTAGTTGCTCAGTGTACATTGGTACAATTTTCTGAAGTACATTTGCTATGTTGTCATTCTCAGTTTCACGAATAATTTCAAGTAGTTTGGTTGTAACAGCCTTTACTTGAGGTTCTAGATATTTATTGACCTTTTCTTGTGCAGCTAGTAGCACTTGCAGCGCAATCGCGGCTTCTACTTGTACGGGAAGCTCAGTATCAGTTAGTAAAGCATTTACTGTCAAATGAACCGCCTCAATTACGATAGATTCACTTTTGAAGTGAACATTAGCAAAGCAATGTAGAACGCAGCATGCTCTCGCTCGCATATAGCCCAAAGGACTATGAAATTCTGGGAAAACATATCGACTTAAAAGGGAATCTATTTGGTCTTTGTAAATCTTCTTTTTAGTCAACAGATCATTCAATGTGCCAATCATATGTAGAGCTCCATCACGGAAGCTTGGCCCATATTCACCATTTTGATTTGTTAACACTTGCATACAAAGATGCATAGTGCGTTCCAACATGTCCTTCCGTTTTTTGCAACATGATATTAGCAATGACTGAGCAGCTGATACTGGTGATACAAAATCTTCAAAAATGTCTAAAATCATGGAAAACCAAAAGGTTGGCATGAGAATAAGAATTATTTCAAATTTCAATAAAAGACAATAATACTCCATAATTCAAACATACCAAATTTAATTCTAATGTATTCATGAGGATCTGAGTTCCACAATTCTTTGTCAGCCTCTGAATAAGACATCAAGGGGAACAATACATCTTGAATGATCGCAAACATATGCGGCTTCAGCAGTTTCCATGAATGTGCATGGCTCACACTAACAAATAAAAATAAAGATAATTATATATGTTTCAAAGCACACATATTGATAAATATATATAAGATAAATATAAAATAACTTACCATTGATCAATGTAACTAAGTGTTTGTTGCAATACTCGAGGGGATACATAAATCTTGTTTCGGTACTGATCTAATACTCTAAGAAGAACATCTAATATTCCTGCAGTAAAAGTGCTTAGGTACCATTCAGCAAAATGTATATATTCATCACGAGTGTTCACAGGGCTTCCATATCTAAAAAAAAACAGGAGTTTATTTACAATCAGTTAAATCTATTAATATGTATATAAGTAATGAAAAGATCCAAGATAATTATGGTAAATTATTAAACTTTTATCGTTAAGGATGAAATATTAGACTAATTTGATCAATACTTAAAACTATTTTAACTTAGATTTGACTGTTTACCTTTCAAAAATTCGAAATAAAATATGCACTGCCCACTTTTTACATTTCCACCATGGCAGTTCCACACGCTCGTCTTCATCAATTTGTAAAGTGTGTTCAGGCACTGGCCTCTCCATTATAGCTCTTAAAACTTCCATCCATTTTGTAAAGACATCTCTAGTTATTAAATCTAAAGGCAAAGCAAACTAGAAAAAAGGAAAAATTATCGCACAATGTTACCCAACATAATCAAACAATAATCCACTTATAACAGTGCAATAAAGATGTTAAAACAATTCTCTTCAAGATGTATTCCCAAAATTTTATACCTATAGCCTGTAGGCTAGTTATACGCGGAAGGCAAACAACACTGCATATGGACATGGACATTAGTACAACAATGCATTTAGAATGATGATGGTGTTATGGTCTGGGTCAGCATCTCAGGCATGCTGAGACTCGCACTGTCGAATTAAGTGCGATCCTCAGAAAACGTTGCTGCACCTTGATGTATACATTAGACAGCTCTTCCAACAGTCTCGAATGCATTGATTAACAGGTGGGACTCGTACATACTTGCACACTGGATTATACTCTTATAGTCAATCCGTGTCAAATATAGAAACATTTTCATTTTTTAGTTTGTTAATTTCTAGTATTTGTTTAATTTAAGGATTTTATATATTTTTTCACATTGTATGGGCCACTCGGCCTGAAGTATATATTTATTGTTATTATATATTTCCAATTATATTCACGTATTTATTACTTAATGAATTAGAATTTTAATGCTATTAATAATATTAGAAAAAATATCGTTTTCGACGGTAGCATTAGAATAATCGGAAATATAAAGTGTACCTAGAGACGTAGATTCGATAAGTTGAGAATAAACAATGAATCATCCGGTTATAATTAATACGTCTTGCATCAGACGAACGTAGGCCGTTCAGCGAGCGGATAATACACATTCCTTCTAAACTTTGAATCGATACCGCGATTAATTTTTATACGGGCAACACGATCGATATACGATTTGGCTAATGAAGTTAGATTTGTGACAAGCTTCTTTTATTAAGACTTTTATTGTTAAGGATAACAAACGTATCCATCTTGTTTCATTCGATCATATCATAACAAGTGTGTAAGAATGTGTTTGGGAACTTAAATGTTATTAGAATTATTACATAGATAAAGAACTACAAAATTTGAATAGGTTAAATTTTATAGATTACCTTTATAAGTCCATAAAAGCACTTTAGTATGAGTTTTTGAATAAGTACAGATTCCACAGATTCATCAGCTTGGAGATTCACAATCAAGTTATATATCATTGGTAACAGTAAATTCATTGCTTCTATAAGAGGCACTCTCTTTTCTGCCATATAATATTCATAACTTTTAATAAGTTGGTAAAGGCATAACAAAGCACCCATCCAACCATTTGGTTCAGGATTTTGTAAATATATATGGATCTTGTCTACAATCTGTGTCCAACGTACTGGAAAATCATTCTTGATTATGGTTCTCAAACATAAACACAATTGAATTCTTATTATATCTGGTGCTTGAATAATAGCATCAACTATCATATCACGAATCATTGCTCTATCTTGCTCATGAATGCTAAATGCCATTGGTTCCCCTTCTTCAGAGTCTTTCTCCTGCCAACCTGATGTTATCAAATTTTTCAGGTAAACAACACCTGCTTGTCGAACAGGAATTGGAACATCATTTAACATTATAACTTGTAGCAATGATGGTGCAAATCCAATTATTTTGTGAATCTATAAAAATAAAATTGACTATAATAAAATGAAACTAATACATAAAGTACAAATGATTATAAAGAATAATATTTGTTCTAATATATTATGTTTGTTTGGAATTTTAAAGTTAAGTTTTATTTCATTAAAACTTTTATTAGAAAGCTTATTCTGAAAGGCAAGTCTATATTATTTTTTCCGTTAAAATATATGTTAAACAAACCGACAGAAGAGGCATCAGTGGCCTTAGAATATATGTAAATGTCTGGGGCAGAAGGCACCGGGAAACCACTGCTTTTATGCTTTCTAAGAGAGTCAATTTGAACAGTCTAAGAACAGTAAGTAGTACGTCTGGCGATCCGGCTGACGCCCGGCGCCATCTCACCGGGAGAGATGGTGTGAAACGTGCTACCGGCCATGCGCCCGTGTGTAATCAGGCGCCGCGTGGAAATTCAGTTACTGATGACTCCACCAACTGCAAATCGATTCGCCATCCCCACCGCTTCGGAAAGTGGAATGTGCGCGGCCTTAACCAACCTGGCAAGTTGCGAATCGTGAAAAACAAAATGCATTGGAAGAATGTTCACCTGCTAGGGCTAAGCGAAATACACTGGAAAGGTAGAGGCCACTTCATTTCAGATCTTAGAAATACTGTATTTCTTGGGCCCAGAAGAAGATAGCAGTAGAGGAGTGGCTTTCCTTCATCGTGCCACAATCATTGAACAAATGCGTTATAGGGTATAACCCGGTTGGCGAATGTATATTAACGCTCAAAATTAACACCGTACCTTGCAAGCTTAATATCGTGGAGGTATATACCCCCTGGTCACAATCAACTGAGGAGGAAATAGAGAGTTTTTATCACATGCTGACCGCGACCCTTAAAAACTTTCCGAAGCGAGAAATAACCATTATCCTAGGGGACTTCAATGCTAAAGTTGAAGATACGAAAGACGATGACCACCTAAGGCGCATTGTGGGTAAACACGGAATTGGAGAGCGCAATGATAAAGGTGAGCGGCTCTTACAATTCTTCAGTTTTATTCTTTCTTCTTCAGTTTAATTCAGTTTCAGAGAAGGTTTAACGAAGAGTTTGAGATTTTCTACATGATATCACAGAGAGCGACGATACATGGTAATATTTCAAGAAGGTGCTAGATCATACATCAAGAGATAATAAGCTGACAATACCCGTAATGAAAAATTTCATTACACATGAGACAGCCCAAATCATTCTCTCGCGACGCGAATTTAAGGAGAAAGGTTTATCCTCGACTAAAGATACAAAGCGGTATGGACAACTTACTACACAAAAGCCTTTGAATGTGTGCAGCAGGTCAAACTGTGGAATGTGCTGCTCGAAATGGGAATTCCTGAACGCCTTAACACAAAATTTATACACGATAAACTTTTCTTACATCAAGATAGGCACTGAATACTCCGACATGTTCCAAGCCAAAAGAGTAGTGAGACAAGGTTGCAATCTGTCTCCAGCACTTTTTAACCTATATGGAGAGTACATCATGCGAAGGATCATCGATAAGTGGGAAAAGAGATTCACTGTAGGTGGAAAAAGGTTATCAAACGTCCGCTACGCCGACGACACCATTCTCTTTGTAACATCAATAGCAGATATGAGTGAACTATTCCAAAGACTCGAATTAGAGAATAGCAACATCGGTCTTGTAAATAGATCGAAGACTAAAGTAATGATAGTGGACCGAGCCGGAAAGTTAACAAATGTCATCTGCACCATTCTTGGCATTAGTATATTCGACCGTTGCGGCTATCTGGGCTCTCATATTTGTAACGACGTCAAATGTGTTCTTGAGATAAAAAGGCAAATCGGAATGGCACAATATGCTATGACCCGTTGAAACAACATCTGGAAGAGAGGAATTAGTATAAATACCAAGAGCAGACTAGTTCGAGCTCTGGTCTTCCCTAATTTCCTGTATGGTATGGAAACGTGGACAATCCCTGCCAGAGATAGACAAAGGATTGATGCATTCGAGATGTGGTGCTGGAGACGTAGGATACTTTGGACAGAGAAAGACACTAATGCATCGATCTTGACTTGGCACCGAATAAAAACTCGTTTGTCCACCATATGCCAGCAACGCATCCTTATGTATTTCAGAAACACAATGCGCAGAGGCGATGATTGTCTGGAAAAACTGATTGTCGTTGGGAACACCAAAGGCAAAAGATCATTTGGTTGTGCACCAATTAGATGAACCGATCAGATTAATGACTCGTCATCCTTTGAAATTCTACCCAATCATAAGAGATGCACTTGGCAGGCACCGGTGGAAGCAGATCGTCCGCTCCAGACAGCAACCCTAGCATTGACCACCATCCTCAGACATGAGGGAATGAGATATATTTAATTATTGCAGAATAAAACTTATTTTCAGTTGATTTAAACTAAGGTACAATTTTGAAAGATTAGCACACTAAGTAATTCAAAATTTGAAGGAAGATATATGAATGTAAGAAAAGAAGTGTGGTCGCTGTATAATTTCTGTTTTTAAAATGAAATAGTCTTAATACATTATTTATATATGAATGACAGAGTTACATGGTTCGCAAAGATCATTCTAGAGTTAAATGTAATTTTTTTTTATGTTCTTTTATGTAACATTTTTATCTAATTTATATACAATTAAATAAATATTTCCTACTAGCAGACTTTTCAATTTCGAGAGTTTTTAATGTTTTACACTTTATACCTTAAAGAGATACATGTAATTAAAAGCTTAAACTTTAACACAAATCATCATAAGGATAGAATTCAACTAAACCCCTATCTGGCAAAAGATTGATGTAAATATGTTGCAAAAATTACAACAACAATTATTATCAATGTAGATCCCAAAAATTCATCTAATGCAAGCAAGCTTGAACATATTGTTAACTTAGCCAAACCAAAAACGGATAAACTAAACAGAAACCATTTTAGTAAGCAAATTTAGCATCTTCTGCAAGAAAGGAGAAAATTAAAAAAAGAGAGGACAAGCAAAGATACTCAATAAAAAATTGCAAATCTTAGCAAAGACATTAGAAAAAACAACAATGGATACAATATAGAAAATAATAGTACAACAAGTGATGAGAAAACAGCAGGAACGAGAAAAGCTTCAAAGGAAAGAAAGATTGTGCATTCCAAAACTAACCAAAGAGTAGCAATAGAAAATTACAGAATTCTTTAATACAAACAACTACCCGAGACCGAAATATTGGCACCATATCCAAAAGAAATTACACTTACTGAACAAGCACAGGACATATTAATAAAAGAGGTAAGAAAAGCAATGTATTTCCAAAAGCTAGAAAAGGCACCAGGACCAGATAGAACACCAAATGAATTGATGACAGGTACAATGGAAGAAATAAGTTCTATCTTAACAAAAGTTTTCAACTAGATCTGAAGGATAAATCAAATACTAAGCCAATGGAGAAAGTAGTATATTATCCTGCTATATAAGAAAGAGGACAAAGGTGACATTAGCAACTATAAGCCAATTAGGCTAATGTAAATGTGTAGTATTTACAAAAAAATATATTGGAAACAATCTCAAAGCAGTAAGACGAAAACCAGCCAGTTGTACAAACTAGATTCACAATAAACTTCAGCCCAATTGATCATATATCTACAGAAAAACAGAACTTACTACATTTCACTTTTATTGACTACACCAAAGCATCTGACAGTTAAAGGCACAATTTTATATCTAGAAAAACAAGGAATAAATAAGATATTTACTAACATTGTCAAAAAGATTAACAGTAAAAGCAAAAACGGCATAAGAATAGAATCTACTGGAAATAAATTCTCAATACAGGGATTATCAGATCAGTTAGTCCCTCAAATTATTTTTAGCAGTTTTCAAAGGCATATATATTCTAAAAACTCAACTAGAATGATTTTGGACTATACATTGGTAGTACATGTATAAATCATCTCGGATTAGCCAAAAACCCAGTCCTATTTGAGGGAGAGCCAAAGAAACTTAAATACATAATAGAGAGCCTAGTGGAAAATGGTAAGGACTTGAGATGATAAGAGTTAGATCAAGCTTATGAACGATGAGACCTATGTCAGAAGACACTGTACAATATTGGATTTAATTTAAATATTTCTGTAAGTGAAGCTGTGTGGAAAGAAGAAATAAAGCCATTTTGTTTGACTGTGTAATGGAATTATTTTTTATAAGGCTAAAATGGTGAGAACGGAATGGTGGATGTCTACCAGCTGATAAAGATTTCTAATTACTAATCCTTAGATTTTTCTAATTCTTTCTAATATTTCACTGATTTATGAAAGAAATAGAAGACAAGAAAAGGTTAACCAAGTTAATCACAGAACAGCATGTTACAGTATGGACAAAGAATTTACTTAATTGTGAGCCATTATCTACTTAATTACGTCAATAAAGAATGCTGTTTATTAATTTATTACGAAAATTATGTAAAACTAAATTTATCCTATATAGTAAAGATTTGCTTTTTTTTTCTTCAAAGTATTTTTGGTGCTAGTTCCATTGACATTTTTTAAGAGTTTTATCAGGCTCAAGATTTGCGAATCCACAATTCTCACGCTGTTCCAATCTTTGCGGTCCATTGACATAATCTAAGTCTAAGTCATGATTGACAAGAGAAAATGCAAATATGCTATTAACTCTGAAGATTAAACTAAAATGTAGATGAGATTGGAGTTCTTTCCTTATAAAAAAGAAGCTCAGCGGTAGAATTATTCATTTTCTAGTGGTATTTAGTAAGGCGTGGTTTTTTGTAGTAGTGCCGACCGAACCATACACATATCCTTTAATTACACTCACCTGTGATAGTTGCTCTTCAGCTTTCTGCCTTTGATTTGGGTCTATTGTTGCTTTTAATATTTCTGTCAATTTCCTCGTATCCATTTTGGCGTGTAAATCGCCAAAATCTAAAATTAATATTTTTCTCTAAACGAGGTTCGTGTTGCAATCGGATGTGGAAGTAAAAAGGCTAGTTGTCTATGGTCATTTGTACACGTGATCAATCTATAAAACGTATTATCTGTAATATTTTTTATAAACTATATATATATATTTTACGAAGTATTGAACAAAACGAAGGTGCCGGAAAACTACGCATGATCCTATCATTGATCGAATTTATAGAATATTTTTTTTGTAATGGCAATAATTAAACTCACATCGCCATTTAATAATAATATTATTATAAATTATAAACATTATATATAATTAATTTCTTTGTATCATCCATCTATAGATATAAATTACATTGCACACTCTTCACGGAGATCTGGACCGTACTTAAAAGACAACACCTGGACCCAAAACACTACAAGCAAACATGTGCAATCGAAGTTTAGCGGCGTTCTGCAATAACTTTAGCTAGAGCCAGCGGGTCTTTTTAATGTATATTACATTATCTATCTATTCAGAAGAGGTACTTCTTATCATCGATGGATAACGAGTCACAAAATGTGACGAATACAAATATTTGGGAACCATAGTACACTCTTCTGGAAATCTGGACACAAATATCCAGCATCGTATAGCAGCGGCCTGGCTTAAATGGCGGGAAGTGACTGGCGTAACCTGTGACAGACGAATGCCAGTAAAAATCAAGGGCTTAGTATACAAGACCATAATCAGGCCGGTCCTAACATACGGCAGCGAGACTTGGGCCATAACTCAGCGCCAAACCAACGAAATCCAAGTCGCCGAAATGAAAATGCTCCGGTGGATGTGCGGAGTGACGAGACTCGAAAAAATCCGCAACGAGTACGCCCGCGGCAGTCTCGGTGTACGCAACATCGCCGACAAGCTGCAAGAGAGCAGACTTCGTTGGTATGGGCACATAAAAAGAAGACCTCCTGACTATATTGGAAATGTTATGGCCAATCTGAACATCACGGGGTCCAGACCCAGAGGGCGGCCAAAGACAAGATGGACAGATGTGGTCAAAAAAGATCCAGAGTCCTGCAAGGTTACCGAAGAGGACGCGTCCGACAGAGCGAAGTGGAAGAGAAAGACCAGAAAGGCAGACCCCACCATCAGATGGGAATAATAAATGCCACGGAAAGAGAGAGAGATTGTTATTTCATCCTACTGCTGAACCTAGACCTACTTGTACAGCAGATAACATTATGTGATACATTTCTCATAAAAAGTTTCTGCGCTAAATTAATTGCTGAAACAGAATTAGATCAATCAAAATAGGTTGACGTTTTAAAATTTTCAACTCGAATTAACTCAATACTTTCATCTAAAAGTTATATAAAATGAACTTTCTAGCTTAGATAAGTAACCATTACTGTTTCAATTTCTGAAATTTAGTTATTTATTATTAAGAAACCAACAGTGTTATTATTAAAAAAATAATACTAGTATTTAAAGCTTATAAGGCTAATATAAAGTATTCTTTGTACATCAAATTACTACCTCGGTATGCACAGATAGATAGTTAAAATAAAAGGAAGGAAAGGTTAGAATAAAAGGAAAAAAAAATAAGTTGATCGATAGCAGTAAATGTAGAAAATTAACGTCAGTAAAAAAAACTAAGTAAAGAATACAAGTAACAATACACAAAGATATATCTTAATTTAATGGATAAGTTGGTGTGCGTATAGCAACATAGAATATTATTTGTTGTTTTTATTTTCTTGTGTAAATTTTTATGTTCTTCCTATTCTAACTAATAGAAGTTCAGAACTGTTGCACTTTTACACGGGCTAGATAATGTAACAGTTTTAGTTCAGTTTAATTAAATAAACCTATGGAATCGATAATGAATGGTGGTGACTTATTTATTTAAAGATTATAGAAAACTAGGAAAAAGATTTGATTGATTTTGCTCTTATTTATCTATTATTATCTTATTAACTTAGGTTTTGCTTTTCTCTTTAGTTCATATTACTTCGAATTAGGCATGCCGTAAGGTTTTTGGCGCGAACGCCAAACAAAAACGCGTGTATAATTTTTTTTTCATTTTATTTTTAGTTTTATTGTCTTTTCCTTAAAATTAAGTGTAAATAGTAGAGTTTAGAAGTAGTGACCCTTAGAAATGGAGAGTAAATAGGGGGCGGAGATAACCCGCCCGCCTCAAATAAACTTTGCCGAGATGAGTTTCGTGGTGGTGACTCTAAGGCGGACTTTTGCGTTGACGGTGGCTGTGAATGTAATGACTCCTATTTACCTTTTTACAAAGCAAATTATAAAAGACTTTAACCGGAGAATTCTGTTAATACCGAGTTTAAAGTATTTGTCGAAGCGACTAATAAGGACAGACTGGGTAACATGAGCCCCATTCACTTAAACCACATTTTTGCAACTGAAGTTAAAGGTATGTCGGCAATTCAGAGTGAATGCCAGTAAAATTACAGTAATATTTAGAATTTTAATAAGTTTTTATTGAAGTATAAAAATTAAACCAGGGTGACGTACATTAAGCGTTTTATTAATTTTAAAGTAAGTTACAAGTATAGTAAAACGTACGTAATGTATAACAAATACATATTTTCCACGAATGGTAAACGTCAAGCAAATGGGTGCATCGTGTCTATAATTTAAAAATATTAGATACTACAAAGTATTTTGTTCTTGCAGTTATTGCGCGTACTTATATATAAATACTTGGTATTAAAACCTGACCGAGTAAATATGTCTATCTTTGCTTTAAATGTCACATTGTAAAATGATGTATAATGAATTTTTAATACATTATACTCTGATAAAGTTATATCTTTCATTTATTGAAATTTAGTACAATCTCTTCTTAGAAATTTCATTCCTTTCGTTTGATATTTTTAAACACAATCAAAATATTGTTAAAATAAAACTGGTTCTACTATTTTATTTTTAAAGGTGTGGTGGTATAATGTAATAAATTATGTCGTAAATAATGCGAGTGCATAAATATGAGATATACCAAACACGAATTATCTGCATTGGCATCTCAAACATCTCAAAATTACGAGCGTGAAGGAGTACTCGTTTTGAAAGAAAAACAGGATGGATTTTTTCGTAGATCTGAAGGTTAGTCCCACGAATTTATTTTGTTAATTTGATGTTTTGTTTACTTATTCTGCTAATAGTGCAGCATCTTTTCAAATACCTGTATCAGAGTGTAATGTATTTATTAATTTTCATTATATATAATACAGGTTGTTCGGCGCGATGGTTTCGCCTAAGAGGCAATCTTTTGTTTTATTTAAAGGGTCCTGAGCCTTGGTATGAACCTATGGGTGTTATTTTGCTAGGTAATCATAAAGTCAAGGAATTAAATCAAGATGAAAATGGATACTGGCCTTTTCACATTGGTAAATGCTTATGTTATTATTTTTTCCTTTAAATTTTATTTATTATATTTACATTTAAATGCGATCCTAAGTGAAATATCATTTATTTTGATCACTATCAAAGAAATAAAATACTAAAATAAAAAATACCTCATTTTCACAGTTTGGGATAATGGATTATGGTACAGATTAGCAACATTTCATGAATCAGAACGAAAATTATGGACAAAAGCTATACAAAATGCTCCATATAGCACTATACAAACAAAGTTTACATCCCTTAAAGAAAGACTGAATAGAATCAGACCAATTGTGGATATTGCAACTTACAGATTACAGAAAGGGATTATAGTCGGTAAATTAATTATTTGTAAATTATTATATGGAATGATTTGTATGTCTAATTTTTTTGTGAATGAGTATATGATGAGAAAATATAATTTTGTTAATAGTCGGTTTTGCATTGTTTTTTTTTTATTATTTACTAAGGTAAATTTTTGGGAACTACTATTTAGATAGATACTACTGTAATAATAACTATCTAATTAGTAGTTCCTATTGTATAACAGGTAGTTGGTACTGTGGTACCTACCTGTTGGTCAAGTAATACATGCTCACATTTTATTTTGGTTTGATGAACACTGTAACAAATTAAATTAATGAAATATGAAGACTTGTCTTAATGTAAAATAAATAATTAAATGTTGAGTAAATATTTACACTAGTATTTATAGGTCTACGGGAAAGTTGTCCGCTCTGGTTACAATCAGTTTCAACAAGTATGTGTGTGTTCCTGTGAAACATATTTGGCTCTCTCTTTTGATCGCTAACAATGTATACACATTTTCGTCGCGATGAACTAAAATGCAGTTCATTATTGTTAGTATTAAGTGAGACATGATCGTGTACCCATGGCTACCGACAAAGTTTACTTATGCCACTGTATTTGGTACGAATTCCAACAAGGAAGAAATGCTACAAAAGCATATAGAAATTTATTGAAAGTGTTTGGTGAAGGTACAGTTTCTGATAGAACATGCAGAATACATGCACATCTCTGCTTGCACGCAACAAAATCGAACCCTTCTTGGACTGGATCATAATGGGATGAAAAGTGGATTACCTATGAAGCACTCCAAGAAAAGAGGCCGGCGATGTTCAATAGATAGGACATCATGCTGCTCCATGACAATGCCAGGCCACATACTGCTTTGGGGATTCGTCAGAAAGTCGCAGAGCTAGGCTGGGAAATTCTGTCGCATCCACCATACTCCCCAGACCTAGCCCCATTTGATTATCACTTGTTTCTGTCCTTACAAAATTTCTTGCAGGGCAAACAATTCAAGAACGAAGAAGATATCAGACAAGCACTGGTTCAATTTTTGGCCTCTAGAGATAAGACATTTTTTAAAAATGGGATATACAAATTGCCATCACGCTGGCAAGAAGTCATAAATAATAATGGCAATTATATTATTTAATAAAGTTTATCCAAAGTATGAAAAAAATTATTCTTTTGTTTCATTCTAAAACGGACAGAACTTTCCGGTAGACCTAATACAATATTTTAGACTGTTGTGGATTTACCTTCAAATGTACATTTAGCTTGTCTCATCATTTTGAAATATAAAATGGACATATGCTTTATCCATTTGCTGTTGAATGAGGTGCATTAAATGTCAAATGCTATTTTACAGATATGACTGAAATTCCACTGTGTGAGTTGGCACTTTCTTGTGATAATCTTTTGTGTGATGCGTATGGGAAACCACCTTCTCCCATAATTGTAGTTTATGTAAGATATTCTAAGGAAGTGTGTATTAAATATGGCACCACAGAGATAGTAGAGGTTAGTTTTATGTATGTGCAATGTATAATTTTATATATATGAACAGGTTATATTTTACACAACACTTATAGCATAAATGTTAACATAAATTAAACACTTTGTAGACTTGCAGTAACCCTTGCTTTTCAAAAACTATTCTTTTTCGCGGAAGCGATGGTTTAACAGGTGAGGCTGTGGTTAGAATTGTTGTGTATGATATTAAAGAACGAGTAACAGAAACTGCAGTTCCAATGGGTTTCACCTCACTGCAACTTAGTACAATACAGGTAACAATTACTTTGTTGATTTAGACTTATAAATATTCCCACTAACTTGAATTAGACTAGTATATTAGGAAATGGCTAAAAACCCCCATTTGTGTGTATGTAATGAAGGCCTCTACAGCCCAGCGGTTTACAAGTAGCAGCTGGTTGCAGGCAGTGCAGAACTTATTGATGTGGAGGTCTTTGGGGGAGGTTTATATCCAGCAGTGGATGTCTATTGGCTGATGCTGATGAATAAATTTTATATTTTTGTGTATATAACTCTCTTTATATATGTTTTATTCTCTTCAACAGGAAGCACAAAGATTGAGAGTAGCCTTGACGACTCATGAAAATAAAACAATTGGCTTTGTAACTATTCATGGGTGGAGTTTAGAGCCTTCATACAGTGGGATCAGCCCTAACCATTCCAATGAAAAAAATTGTACAGATTTACCTCAAAAAATACTGCGTCATCGTCGTTCACAATCGTTACCTCCTAGATTGGGTTTGAAATTAAAGTTTCCATCTTACAGTAACCTGTTGAAACAGAATTTTGTTAATGGCCATCAAGTTACTTATAAGTTTCATTCAGGTCTTGGTGCTGATATAACAGTGCACGAGATTATGGCTGAACCAAAGCTATGTTATCAAATACCTGTTCAATTGCTGTAAGTACATGGTTTTAAATTGTTTTTTACATCGTCATAATATATTTAAGGGAAACAAAATCAAAAGTTCAGACAGCTATAAATACAGGAGTAATAGGCACAGTATTTAGCAACACTAATTAATATACTCACATTACTGATAATAATCAGCATCATTAACCTGCAGTAGTCCACTGTTAGACATCAGCTATTCCCAAGAAATGCCACTTCACCTAAACTTATTTACTTTTTTTTAACTTCTATTAAGTTATTGAATTATGCTATTTTTCACATTAAACCTTGAACTTACATAAAAAAAAAATTGTATTTTTAGAGAAATTTTTATAGAACTAGAATATGAGCTATTAGAAGAGTTGTTATCTGTTGGGGATATTGGTCAACAATGGCAAACTAAGCAATTGGAGTTAGCAAGCACACATATTGCTTTAATAAAACATTATAACCATTCTAAAAGAAGTCTAAAAATTGCTGAGAATGCATATTTTAAAGCCAGCAGTAAAAAAGGTGATATATTTTTTTTATTGTGTTCACATTGCACAAGAAGCTTAATAGTAACATAGTTATTAAGAGTACATCAAAAAACGAGTAACAGCGTTTCAATAAGTTATCTTTCTACTTTCCTGATCTTAGAAAAGTTAAGCTAAGATTCCAGTGAAGGATCTTCTATCTTCGATCTCTTAATAATATTTGACATCCACTAACCAAGCACTTAGCCTTTAATTTCAATTTGTTTGCTCGCTAGCAAGGTAGATAATTTGTTTTCACGTTCTCCTTGTGAGACAAGTTTCAGACTCATAGCGGTGGAAACTATGTAGGCTGTTTACATTATGTAATAATTGTGAAAGTCGTACTGCAGAAACATAGTTTTGTGAGGAATTTAGAACCTGTTTCATTTATAAGTGGTTAATGGCAAACACTCCTGTGAAATACTTCTAAAATGGGTTATATTTTTTTCCAGATGAGGCTAGTCTAGAGTTCGCTCCAGTTAACTTGCATTTGCAACGTATGTGGGTGCACAATGACACACTGAATAAAACTGGCTTTCATGACGTCATAACGGCAGGTGCATTTACTGCTCATACACATAAGGCTGAGAGAACTGGAGGTTTAATAAGGTTAGTTTGGATAACATAGACAACATGACTAGATGTCATTTTACAATATTTTGTTTATAAATAATAGTCTATCACTTAAGGCTGAACATGGTGAAGCATGCTCATCCAGAATATTCTTTTATATCTCAACAGCTTCAAAACAGTAATGCTATTAAGAGGGGAGATTTATAATATGAGAATTGCAGCTAAAGTGAGATAAAATAGATAATATAATGTAATAGAAATAGATAATGAGACATGCTAGATATTCATCCTATGGTTAGTGGTATGCCCATAACAATGAGACGGTAACATGGACGTAATATTCGGTATACTCCGAACAGGTTTCTGTCTAGTCCTGGCAGTGGGGCTCGGTAGCCATGGCATGAATGATCATCAACGGTAAATATAAAAAGAACCTATCCAGCTGGTCCGAGGTGTGGTACTGGCTCGATATGGCCGCTTCAGGTGAGCTCCGTGAGCTCATCTCAAATGTGCGTCGGTGGGCTGAGGGGTACAGCCTACAATATTTTTCGCAGCCGTGGTGGAGTCTTAGAGAAGAGTGTCAGCATTACGATTCGCCGCTGTCCCTACTCTCTTTAACTAAACGGTACTGTACCGTTGATGCGGCGGTGATGGGGCCGTGGGGAAAAAAGCTATTGCGTTTTGCCGCTCTTTCTATCCTCCGCAGCCGTATAATGGCGTAGTCCAAGACCATATCTGCCACAGGCACCTGAAAGACTTTTCTCTCTTGGCTCCCATGGCCTCTGGGTGACAAATTCGGGGGAGATCCGTTACTCAGGTGACGATAAGAGACCGAGAGTCGTATGTTCCGAGGTGCTCTTACGGCTGCGCGGTGTAGTAGGCGCTGGCAAGGTCGCGGACGTGCGGAAGCGTTCTCGTGGCCCCACAGTAAACCAACGAAGGTGGCACAATGTGGAGGTTCTAATCGGTGGAAATCCGACATAACCAGTCTTTGCCCCCGGGGGATCAGGTATGCGGAGATATATACTGTAGCTGCTCGCAATACCAGCAGCGCTTATTGCCTCAACATTTAAGATGTTTAATTTCAATAATTTATAAAGTCTCGATACCTCAGTAATGGTTGCACACTACTGTTTGCTGGCAGAAACATGCGCTGCGGTGGTAACCGACCACTGGTAACTTATAAATGACGTTACAGATTAGTACAACAAGTAAAAGATATAAACAGTACAAAATCTGCGTTGGGTTTGGCAACGGTGAACAAAATACAAGCTGAATATGACAATGTTGTGGCCTTAAGAAGACTTAGCGAAGAAGTCAGCATTGATATGGACAGGAGTCTAGTTCTTTTGCAAGCAAATCAGAAAACTGAAATAGTCACTGTGATTGAAGGTGAACAAATTTAATGCTTAATCTAAATATCTATTTAGAAAATAATTGTTTTTGGTAAATTTCAATTTAAGTCACAGTACACTAAAGTACTCTCATATTGTTCCCACTGCTGCGGTCCAAGATATATTCTCACAAGCAATGAGTCAAAGCCACTTATTCACCATCCTGCAGCAAATAAGGGTTGGTGAACGTTATATGTGCACGATAGCTGTCGTTCTTGAAAAATGACGGTTTCCTCTCGATATTTTCCTTCATTTTATTTCAGTAGCTTATGTAAAGTTGGATCGAACCCGTGCTAATTTACGACTTAAAACTGCTAACGAACAGCTTTAGAAAAAAACATTTTAATGTACTTGATTAAATGATGGCATTAGACTGCATTTCTCAATAATTTTGGACATCCATCAGCTGATGATGATGATGATAATGACAACGATCATTATTTTAATAATTTTAAAACAACAAAATATCTAACAGGTGTAAAGAGTAAACTTAAGAGCATTATTGCACTATGGCAGCCATGTGTAGTTGAAGAGATGTTGACTTGCATTGGATGGCCTAAAAATAGTGGTGGAAGTTCAAATAGTGAAGTAAGTACATTTTTGATTTGTCTTTTTTCTTATAATTTATTTCTTCCATGGAGCTGGTAGAGCTTAAGACGATGTACAATTCACATAATGCTTGTTGTTTTAAGTAACAAGACGTTAAACCCAGTTAACTCAATAATATCATTAGCTGCAACACCTATGGAATAATTTTCTTTGTCGGTATCATCATCAATAGCCGATAGATATCCACCGCTGTTCACAGGGCTTTCTTAGATGGGTTTTTTTTTCATTACCTAAACAACCAGAAATGAAATTATGAAATAAAAAAGTGGAAGTTCTGTGACAAATGTTATGTGTTATTTGTATATAGAATTGGTACAAATGTTAATGATCTGTATGTCTGTTGTTTGCAGAAAATGACCACAATTTTACGTCTGACAGAACAATTGAGTACATTTGATTTGGGTAGTTCCGATTGTGATACCTGTGAAGCATCATCCAGCTCTAGCTCCAAAGAGGCTTCGCCGACATATGACATTTTTCCTTTATCTACCAATGCTCCTGACGTTCGTCCTGGACCTTCAGGCCGCAAAGATTCTTTTGAGGATATAAATGACGGTGCTGAGTTGCAACTGGACAACGATGTCATTAGCGAACAACGACGGAAATTTAATCATTCATTCAGATCTGATTGTTCACCTGTTAAAGCTAAAACAAGTGATCTTAAATATTTACATTTAGAACCGAAGGAAACTCATCATGTTAATGTACAGTTTGATTACAAAGTGGCTGCATCATTTGAACAATTGTCTTATAGAAGCCTGATGCAGAGCTTAGATGGAAATAAAAAAATGGTAATGGTAACATTTATTTGATTTTAAAACTTTAATGTTGTGAATGTAATTTTAAGGTATTTTCTTTGTTATTATTACCATTGTCGAACAACTTTCATAGACACATTGCATGAGGTCAATATAGACAAAGCCATCAGCATTGGATGTTAAATAATTTATATTTTCATTTGCAAACCCTGTGAGATAATTTTTGACTTTCTTAATTATTTTACAGTTATGACATGGTTTTTTACATTTATGCATAACATATATTTAAATCTCTTCATTTGCTGATAATGTTACAGTCACTGAATGAGGGTTTTTTAAGTGCCTGACTTAATGTTTCATATCTATACTTGGCCAGTGCCAGAGATAAATTGCCTTCACTCCTTGCGAAAGAAAACCTCAAATTCTATTAGTGTAAAGACTAATAGACATTTGTTCTACTACAGCATTTGATCATTTTTCTGGCATTATTTATGTCATGCAATGCCACACTTTTTTCTTTACATTTTCTATCTTTATTTTGCGTTACGTTTTAGCGAATTTAACTACGCGTTTCTTAGTTTAAGGTATTTTTACTTAGAATTTTCAACTGTTCAATAAATGTAATGAAATGGTATTTTTAGATCGTTACGGTATATTATATTACTTGCGAACTTTACACTTAAATTTTATGTTTACCTGAATGTGCTTGGCGCCATTACTGTTGCATTTTTATTTTTTATTATCATCTCTCAATTAATTAGCTATGCCTTTAGTATTTGTTAATAGTATTACCTACTGTGAATTATGTGTGCATTGTTATATTCAACGCTGTGATCATTTAATATAATTATGGAATTGGTTTATAATGAAAATGCCTACTTTCTTGGTTTTGATCAAAAATTATGTTTAAAGATAAATTTCAATTATTTGTGCTTGTTGCGTCTTTGTCTAAGCCTTAATGTATGAACACAAATTTTGAAATATAATTACTTTAAAGCAATTATTGTTTAGTGGTTAAAAATAATATTTCTTTGTTAAAATGTATTTGTAACATATATTGAGTATAAATTAATTTATCTATCTATCATTATCAAAAATATTAAATTGCAATAGGTGTACATAAAATATATTATATTTTCAGATGTTTGAAAGGAAACTTGGGAATTCTACATTGCCAAATACATGTCTCTTGGATTCTAACTCGAGGGAAGTTAACTCAAATTATCTTAAATTACTTGGCATTAACATAGAAACATTGTTTACCGATTTCGTCAATTCTACTTTGCAGACAATAGAAAATAGCAATGGTATGTTTGATTTTTGAGTTTTTAGAAATAGACAATTTATTTACCATGTTGTCTCTTTTTGTATGTATTATATGAAACTATAATACAATCTATTCTTGTAATTTAATAAGCTGTGGCGCCTTTCAAGCCTTCTCACCAAATTGCTGTTTAGTATTATTTATCAGAATATATTGAATTACCATATATTATTGATTTATACTTATTTCCACTTAAAATGAGTAACTATGAAAAAGTTTTATTTATTTATTGATACACCAACAACATAACATATTATATACTATCTTACATTGTAGGTATAGTATACAATATGTATGCCTATAATAGACGTACACAGCTTTGGCCATAGTTTAGACTTAAAAACAACAAAGTAAAAAGAAAATTATAGTCTACAATTAATTAAAATATACAATTGAATTTTGAACAAATATCAGTTTTCAAACAATCAGCAGTTAGGTATGTACATGGTGTGTACATTCAACACAGCGACATCTCGCAGAAACCACATTCAATAAATAAGCATTAAATATCAGAGAAGTAATGTAGCAACTTATCTTTAAAAACATTTCTAGAACCGCTGAAAATGTCTAATTCGGGTATCTTGGCATTAAATGTATTATAAGCATTGCATATTGTGACTATCGGGTGGTGTATTCCAAGATTAGTTTTGTACTGTGAAATGTTAAAAATTTTGGTTATTGGGCGAAGAGGGTAATTGCGGGGTATTCTAATATTGATACTCCCAAGTATAGGAGGTGATTTAATTTTTCCGTTTAAAACCATGTGGAGGAATATTAGGTCAGAAATTATCCGACGATTGTGTAGAGTAGTCATTTTAAATAACTTTAAACGATTGTCATATGTGTTTTTGTATGAAAATCCGGTTGTCTTGTAGGCTAAGTATCTGGTGTATGCACGTTGAATACCCTCCAATCGTTGTGAAGATGTACTATACACTGGATTTCACATTATAGAAGCGTGTTCTAAGTGACTTCGTATTATAGTGTTGTATAAAATCATTCGGGTTTGGGGTGATTTAAAATCTGTAGAGTTTCGTTTTAGGAACCCAAACATTTTAGATGCTCTCCCTACTACTGTGTTAATATGGCTGTGAAATTTATAACTTCCAAGTCTCGAATTTCATTTGATTATCAATTGATAAGGCTATTCCGTTCAAAGAGTACACCATTACTATTGCATTATTTTTTCTAGTAAAAGAAATCGAAAAACATTTAGCTACGTTAAGTAACATTTTGTTGTCGCGGCATCATAATTCTATATTGTTTAAATCTGCCAGTAAGAGCTGCGCGGGTGGTTGTGGTGGTGCATGGTTGATTAATGGTTTTAAAAAGTTTTAGGTCATCGGCAAATAAAGAGCAATTACTATATTGTATTACGGCACTGATGTCGTTAATGAATATTAAAAATAATATGGGTCCAAGGTGAGAACCTCGAGGCACCCCGGATTGCGCGTAATAAATCTTAGATTCAAAACCATTTATATCAATTTTTTGTGGCCTATTGAATAAATATTATTGAAACCATTTTAATAAAGGTCCATGTATCCCTATTTTTTCTAGCGTCACTAACAGAATATCGTGACTAACTTTATCAAAAGCGCTGCTAACGTTGGTGTATACAGCGTCGACTTGACGATCTCTGTCGACCTTGCAGCTCACGATAGAAACAAATGACACTAGATTTGTAACCATGGAGCGACCGCTTCTAAATCTGTGTTGATGTTCCGATAAAGCATCATCTACCTGTTTTTATAATATAGGATAAGTTATGGACTCGAATCATTTTGAAAAGCAAGATAATATTAAGATTGGTCTATAATTTTTTACTTTAGTGTTGTCACCTTTTTTATATATGGGGACAATTCTAGCCTTTTTCCACTCATTTGGGAATTTACCAGTGCATAAGGAGTGGTTAAATACTAGTGTTAGTGGCAATGCAATAGCAGACGTGCACCTTCTAACGAACAAAGGCGGTATATAATCCGGTCCAGCGCCCTTGTATACATTAATATTAAACGGCCTCAGGACCATATTTTCTGTAAGTATCAGATGTGAACGATCATTAAATTTCTTAAGGTTAACTATATCTGTACTATTCGTGACAACATTACAAGTGTAAACGGAAGAAAAGTGATCAGCAAAGAGATTGACTATTTCAACTCCCGTCGTGGCAGTAGCGTCATTCATACACATAGTCGCCGGAAATGTAGAGAGATTACTCCGTTTTTCCTTTACATGTCGTCAGAATAATTTTGGGTTTTTACATATGTCTGATTCAATTTGACGTTTGTAATAACGGACTCTTGATCGTTTAGTTTATTACATCTAGCGCGCAGTAATTCGTATTCCATTTTATCGCGTGGGTTGCCGAATTTGCGAAAACGTTGGCGGACACGGTTTTTTTGTTTTAGAAGTATCATAATCTGCTTGTTAAATCAACGAGGGTATTTCGAATGTTTAAGTTGACGCTTTGGTACGTATTTCTCTGTTTTATCAAATAAGTTACCATAGAATGTTGAAACCATATTATTGACGTCGCAATCCTTAAATGTTTTAACCTAGTCAATAGACTTCAAATCCTCTATTATATCATTATAATTAGCTCTATGAAAATCGAAACATTCGCGGTTACCTGGTTTGAGACAGTTCGGATCTATATAAGTACAAGATAGTATAGATAATAGAATACTGGGGCGATATTCGTCCAGTCTACTTAAGTGAACATTGGGGCGGAAACAGAACATCCTTCCAAATTTGATAAAGTTAATGTATTATTGTTATTACTTCTTTAAACACATAATGATCCACATAAATGTTTACATTATATCTCATGTCATAAATTATTATTTTAGCGTGTGAATTTTCTTTCATACAAAACAAAGAAAACTAATCGCTGGTGTCCATTAATGGCATAACTAATTATTGTGAACTACATAAATGAAGAGCTGAAACGTTTATATTAATATCTCGGGAAACGCGTTTTCGATCCCATACCGAGTTTGAGCTTCCAGAGAAGGAAAACATCGTGAGGAATCTGACAAACTTTTCAACCATTACTCTCTCCTTCTGAGAGATGAGATGTATTAAATATTATGGTAATGATAAGACAGTTGTTTTTTATTATACTATTGAATATTTAAATTTGATTTAAGGTGTATCAGAGGAAGACTTGGATAGCTTGCGTTTGTTAGTAGGGAAGGTAAAGGATGAGATAGAGACGTTGGTGCGTTGGGCGCGCGTGTCGCACGCAGCCTTGCGTATACGTTGCGAGTCTCCATTATGGACCAAAGAGCATGCGGCTTTACAAACGCGCCGTGACACGTGCTTCTCTCAAGCTGTAAGTGTATTAAATTTTATCTGTATCTATATAAAATTTATTTATATATAGGATAAACGCAAATTTTAAGTATTCTAAGGCATATCTTTATTGGGCGTGAGGATAACCTATAAAGGAACTTTTATAACGAAGAGCTTTATGATCTCATACAAGAACTGCATAAACCACAGGCACACATTAAGCTGATACAAGTGATAACTCAAGAGGTCGGCTATATGCAGGGAATAGATGAAGTTAGGTTACCCTAGTGTGTTGTGGCGAGAAATCAGAAGTGTCGTGGAGATTCAAGAAGACGTAAATTTCGGTATAAATTGGGAGGCAAAAGAAGTTAGCATAGTATATTGTAGTTCTGTGGCCATATATCTATTATGTCGTGGAGATTTTTGGGCGGAGTCTATGTTCGATTACCTGATGAGGTTGACGATATTTAACTTTGTTGTTTTTTAAATCTTGTTTGATTATTTATGTTTTTTTTTGGCAGTTATCTACAACTACAGCTGGTCTTCTATGTTGGTTCAATTCTATGTCTTCGGATACCATATTAAAGCTTCTTAACTCGGACTTGGGCCCATTATGTAGCTTCGAGGGTTTACTCAGTCTTTATTCCACTGAGAAGGCTATGTGGGGAGATATGGTGGTCGCTATAGAAGATCTCCACACAGTACTGTTCACTTTAACCAAAGTTGGTCACAGGTACAAACACCTTTTTTTTTTCTAATTGCTAAATAAATTCTTCGATGCTTTTAAAAAATTATTACATTGAAGGCCTTCTGATTTAATTTTTCATAATTAGTTATATTAAATTTTTTTAAGAATGTTCATGTGACGTTAAAATATAAGAAATCGATGCTGATTAATTTAAAATATTTCAAGATGGCCAAGTCTATTAATGAAGAGTATAACCGCATTAATGATGAACATGGGCTAGTTTTATTATATAAACTTGCCATGCAATGCATAAACTTTAAAGTAATATCATTATTTGTGTTGCAGTAATAGTGCTATACCACAAGTCAAAGGAACAAGGAGTTCACTCTCTGTAAATATTCCAATATCAGATTCCCTTTATTCAAAATTTACATGTAAAGATGTAAGTATATAAGTTATTAATATACAGAGTTTTCTTTCTTTCTTGTGCTGACTTATTACATCTTATATATAAATGCATTGGAAAATAATAATGATGATGATTAAAGTAATATAGCGTAATTGTGACAGCTTTAGTAGCATAAACATTATTTTCATGCAAATGTATGAATAATGTCATTATACGTAGATTTCGTTAAATTGTCATTACATAGTTCTGATAATAATAGTACTAATAAAAAAATTTATATGAAATTTTTCAATAATTAAAAAAGTTATAATAAATTACTTCTAACTGAAAACAGATGGATTACCAAATTTTAATTAATATTTAATAAATAATGAGAAAATTGCCGTAATAGTTCTATAATATAAAGCGAACACGAGTGCTATACAAGCCTGATGTACTCGAGTTCAATCTCCACTGAGCTCGAGCTTTAGGTGAAAAAAACTTCTCGAGGACATGTTACAATAATAGCAGCATTTGTGTACACGTGTTTCAGCTCGTTTTGATTATGTTAAATAAAATTCTTATAAAATTTAACATGTTAAATGTGTACAGTAATTTTTAAGAGTACTAAACAACTTATTTTACACGTTGAGTAATTATGGAATGAAAGCTAAAAAATCTAAAGGAAATCAACTGAAGTAAAAAATGATTAACTGATTTAATTTCAGCATCTTTCCTTTACAATAACTGCTGTCTTCTTCAACATAGGAATAAATGATAAGGCTACCCTCGCAGAAGCTTTAGGCGAAACCACACCGCAGTATCATTCTAATTGTGATAACTTGAACAGATTGAACAAGTATTACCAGAAATATAACAAAGTTTTTCCAGCCGCTCTTATGACCGCCGCGAGAGGTAATGGTTGACATGTAGTATATGGAATATGCTAGTAACACATCGATTTAAGATTAATTGGACGTACTGTTTGAAGCTTAACATCTTGTTTCCCAAAGCGATGAGATTATTTTGAGAAAACATATCTTTTTCTTTGTCAGCAATTACTTAACATTTCACTTTGAGTCAGTGCGCCACATAAGTAGTTAAAAAGGTACAATTACGTAAATGGGTAATAAATTTTTAAAATAGTACCAAGTTTGTTAAAACTGTTATCACTTTAGTTATATTTTACAGCGTCTTCGCGAACGAAATCACTGGAAGAAGTAATGGAAAATTTACGAATAGTAGTTCACAAGAAAGTGCCGAAGAATGTAGAAGTATTGCATTTGGCTTCCTTAGCGACGCGACTAATGAACGGTAAAAAATAATAAAAATAGAATAAACGAACAAACCTCTTATACTACTAAAACTCGGACCTTTATTCCTATGGAGAGTCTACGCCATTTTTTCACCATGCTTGCCAAATGCGGGTGGCTGGAAGTCAAATTTCTACAAAGGCTATAGATCATAAATATGACGATGTTTTCCTTAACCGAAAAATATATAGGTCAGTCAATAAATGTAAGAAGTCATGATAACAAAGACTCATTGGTTTGATTGAGACTGGCCTTCCAGTGAAGGTAAACATCGCAAGGCAATTGATATTATCGAAGAACAACATTTTTCGTAGGCTTGTATAAATTTCTTGTATATTATAAAATTCACGCCTCCCACCGATAACCAAAAAAGGCTCACCAATAAAGTGAACGTAATTTTCTAATGGTTTATAGATGACAGTGTAATATACATAGTGGCCTAATGGTTAGAGCGTGTGGCTCTTATTCCGAAGGTCGCGGGTTCGAATCTCGACATGTACCTATGACTTAATATTTAAGTTATGTACATTTGTGAACTTAAGTAACAACAGCGAAATACAAACGGTGCAGGAAAGCATCGTGAGGAAACCCCCACACCGAAATTATCCTTGTGTGTGTGTGGCGGCCCCAATAAAGTGGCAACAGGCTCGCCCCCTGATACATGGGACCTAATCTGACCATGTCTGGCGAAAAAGCTGTTTATTCGCCTCTGCCTACTCCTACTGGGAAAAAAAGGTGTGATAATATATATACATTAAAAAATCATAAAATATATATCACGCCTCGTTTCCAATGGGGTAGGTAAGCAGAGACCACCTCTCAAAGTGTAATATGTCTGACTGTATCTGTATGATGTTGCAGGCGTTCGGTTTACTTCGTGTAAAAGTGCGAAAGACAGGACTGGGATGTCGGTTACATTGGAGCAGTGTTCTATATTATCATCTGATTATCATTTGGCTGAGCATGAGGTGAAAAAGGCGCTTAATATTATGCGAAGGTAAAAACCCCAGTGTTATCAACCTGAATAAATATTGTGTAGTTTTTGTGTATCTATTTATGATGTCTTATACTTTATTGTTAATTACATAAAGGTTGAATGGTGTGATTGAATGAAAATAAAAATATGACAGAATTAACGATTTAATAGATATTTGAATAAATACAAGATTAACGATTTTTTGGCACAAACAAAGCTTTGTTCAGGGCCCATCTGTACATAGGTCTCTAAAAGAGACTGTATTTTAATATTACTATGTAGAGTCTCTGCCGGAGACCTTATAATCATTATAGCATTATATTGATAATAATATCTTACAAGTATTTATACTAGTTACTTTTAATTTACAGTGAGGGCTGCCGCCGCGAAAATACTTTCAAGAACATCGGGGTACGAAAATATGCTTTTACTAAAAAACAGTCAATAGCCCTTCCGGAAGAATATCGACCTCCGACGGGAAGTTATGGCTCAGTGCAGACTTAATCTAGTTCTTTTATTAACACTCATAACTTATTTCATATAAATCGGGGTCACTAATACAATATTGTAATGATTCCATTGATATCGTTTTAGTTTATTTATTTTTTAGATTAAAAAAAAAATCGCATTTACGCATATGTAAATTTTTTTGATCTTCAAGTTTATTATTATTTTTTAGCATGTTATTGCACAATATAATTTATTACCTGTAATTTTTAAAACTGGTCTTGATGTCATAAATATTATAAAGGATTAATTATTAATTTTAGTATGAATGTATGTTTATCTTATAGCCTGCGTTTTGGTTCAATGATATAGTTTAGTTGGCAACATTCTTTATAAATATATTCTCATAATGGATACACGAATGTGTTCGTTTACTTAGAATGTACTTATTAGCAACATAAATTAGAATAATCAATCTTACATTTAACAGAGAATACTTAAATTTTTTACTTAACCATGATAATACTAAACTGCCAACTATTGATACTGCTAACTTGAAAAACTATTGATAATTTTACTACTTCAAATAGTTTGAGAAATTAATCATTTAAAATTTTTTTTAATTAATTTGTTATCGTTTTTTTCTAAAAAAAATTGGTTTCAACAATTTTTATTAGATTTTTGTATAGTGATGAATGTTTTATTTTCATAGGATATTTTGACCAAGTGTCTTCTCGTAGTTGCCAAGTAATATCTAATATTAACTATATATTATAACTATTTCGTGAATTTAAGAAAACTTTACGTTTGTGAGTAAATACATGAAAATGTTTATTTAACTTTTTTTTATAGTACTTATTAGAATCTGAATTAATGTTAACATTAACACAGTTTTTTGTGTTGATCTTTATATATATTAATGAGTTCTTTCAACTCGGATTTTCTCTGCCATGCGTACAGTTGGCGAATGAGCTTTTTCATATATATATGCAAATCCACATATACGCATAAATTATTAATAAACGTACATCCATTCTTCCAAGTAAACAGTGCCAAAAAACATTTTAATAAACAAGCCAAATAAACATTTTATACCGGAAATTTTTACTGGACGATTAGTATTATTATCCGCGTCGATTATATTCTATATTCCGATAAAACCGTTAGTGTTAAGAGATTAAACGTAAATTTTTTTATTGAAATGATAGTCTAGTAATCAATTGGATGTTAAATCTTAACTTCCTGATCACACCACAATAACAGAAGTCAATTTATGCTGCTGTGTTGAAAGAATATATTGTCATAGCCATTTGGTTAAAATAAATAATTTTAGGTTTTATGTTAACTGAAATTAACTTTTATGTTAAAGCTTAGATTGATCTGCTTGATAATAAATTTATAAATACTTAATAGTTTGCAAACTCCCATTATATCGTATTTAAGATAGTGCCCTCTTTGTCATTATATTTGGACATATTCAATATAGTTATTATTTACACCTTAAGTACCATTTATAATAGTAACTTCAATATACGAGTTAGATTTTAACTTAATATATACCGTTTTTTATACATTGTGTTATTTGGGTAAGTTTTGGTTGTCGCATCATAAATTACCTCGTTTATTTAGTAACGTAACAGTACTTTTTAGTATTTTTTTTTTTCGTATTTTTGTCGTGTAGACAGTTGTAAACGCCTCAAAGTACACAAATGTAGTCACATATTTTTTTGGTAATTTTTTTTTCATACAGCTAGTTGGTTGTATAGATTAAAGTTATATAAGTTCAGTTTATTATATGTATACATATTAATCGACGTGATGTCTGTTTAGGGTGGATAGGATTGGGAAAATTTTTCACTTTACAATATAGACTGTGCAAATGTGCAATTCGTTCATTACACGGCTGTACTCAATTTCTTCTTTCAGTGTCTAAATGACCACTTTTGTTTACTCCGTATTTACCAATACCGCTGCCATGTAGTGTAGCTTATATTAGTTTAAAAGTGTAGTGAACGTTAATGCGCAACTAATTATACATTACTTTTTATTTTATATATATAATTTTTAGCGTACAGTGTCTTCCACAGATGAAATCTTCCAAATTTTAGTTTATAATACTTACGAGTTGCATCTTCCGTATTTACATCGAATATCTCTTTAGGCTGTGAATGATCTGTGTGAAAATCAATATATTGTTAATTATTATATTTAGTTGCTTTCCTGAATATGTAGTTTTTTTTTCTCTATTATGAAAAAGCTTAACACTTCATCACCATTTAACACGTTGGCCACTTGTTTAATCAAGAGGATTTAAAAGGTTTCTTGAATATTTCTATTAATGAGAATAAAATTATTAATCTACACCTGTGTTCATTAGTAGATGATAAAACACTGAAATTATAATGATGAAATTTACACTATTTCTTTACATAATTCCAAATTCTGGCCCTCTGATCTCGAGTAGATGTATACTATTTAGGATATAATGAAAAGGAAAAATTGTAAATTAAAAATAATCTTCTTTTTTTAATAATAAATTACATATTTACAATTAATAACAAGTTATAGATAAAAACGACATTTAATATAAATTAAACGACCGGTTAGAAATAATGTTGGACAAGAATTTTTTAAGTTTTTCTTATATTTAAAAAAAAAACACGCTGTCAACTTTGATTGCTTGTTAAATATTGTTATTGTTTAATAACTATGAGTCCATTTTCAAAATTAAGTTTTTTATTATCAATTATAAGCAAAAATGGTGGATTATTTACTTCTTTGTATAAACTTACACGGTTCGACACATTGAAGGTATAATTTTATTGTATTAAAAATTATTTTATTAATATACATAAAGATTATATTAATGACCTTTTTATAGATTAATTTAAATGTATAGGTTTTTTAACGAGTAGTCTGAATATTTTGTCATATTGCTACCTGAAACTTACGTTGTTCCGCCGCTGTTAATCAATAATAGGGTTTATTTATTAATTTATTTTATGACTGGTTAGTATGTACTGTTTATCGCCATAATAAAAGGATTGAATGGCATAGAACTTCAGAGGCTGCGACCTTATTTGGTAACGAGTAAAAAGATAGTGCTTTCGAGTTTTTATAACTTTCAGTATGCATTCGTATGGTTAATTTCTGTATTTCAAAATTTTTCGTTATATATATATATATATATATATATATATAAATATACTTTAATATAATGACTTCAAAAATTGTTTAGGTTATATTTGTTATACATTTTTATTTAAGTAAGATTTATATATAGATCAATGTAATTAAAACAACTATTTATCTGCTAAAATACGCATTAAAATTGTTTATGTTTAAATTATGTAATTTATATATGTGATGCATACATGTGTGATAGATCATCTGGTCGGTGAACTGATGATCCAATTAAGGTCGTAGGAAACCGTTGGAGGCGAGCAGCACAGTAACATTCGATGTGGTAATTTTTGGGTAGGCTGATGTACAGCTGTGGATGTGTACCGGCTGTAATGATGATGCGTACATGCCATCACTATACATGTTGTTAAATATAATTCATGTTCGTTTTTATAGGATGGAAAATACGTTGGAACTGATAGTTACGGTAACAAGTATTTTGAAAATTCGTATTATATGTTAGGGCGCAGTCGCTGGGTTGAGTTCTACAAAGATGTAAAACTTGAGTACGAAGCTACACAGGTGAGCGGTTACTATGCATCGATGTCAAATATGAAAACTGATATCATCAGACGCGGTAAATATTCGATGATAGTAAAGGGATTCAAAACAACAACGCCTTCCATTATTCCTATAATAGTGTTGCGTCGTCAAGATTGCTATTGATAGTTAATATACGACGAAAAAGAAATACTTCATCTCACTATAGATAGATTATCTACTTTTTTTTGAAATAATAACTTTATGGTCAATGCGAATCTATTAAACGGAAAGTGAGCTTTATTAATATTCATTTAATGAGCAGCTTGTAAGGACCCTGGAGTGATTCGTGAAATGGTACTGTTGTAATATTTTTATTATCTTATTATTATTATCTTATATATATATATATTATTTTCTTTCCGACCATTCTCAACTCCTTATAGTACTAATAAATTTGAATGTTCCGTTATACGCGATCATACAGATAGACTGCAGTAATATACATGCATAAAGGAGATTATGCGTTATGTCATTAAAGGACGAATTGCTTTGTGTTTGTACGAATATTTTTTTTTTATTGATTCGGGATAGCTGAAATGATGTGAACTTTAATGTGTAAGGGGTCCCGCATAACATCTCACGGGACACAAGCCAATCGAACTTGCTCGTAGTGCATCCTGTTAATCAACAAACGAGTCTAGCTCCCACCAACCCGCATTGGGCCAGTGTGGTGGGAAATGGCCCAAAACCCCTCATCTGAACCCCTACAAACGACGGCCTCTAGTGCACGTCGGTACCGGATGCCATGCGGACTATGGAGAACTTTGGGGTAGGCCTATATCCAGCAGTGGACGTCTATCGGCTGATGATGACGATGTGCTACACCTAGTCAAAAGTAGCTTGGCTTTAATATGTTTTGTTTTTTAAAGATAACCGCAGAATGGTATGGTTGGATACATTATAGAACTGATCGGGTGCCAAACCAGGATTGTGCTAAGCTTATGCTCAAGTGCTGCTGTTGGAGTCAATGTTGGTTACAAAATCATGAAGAAAATTTATCGGGAAGTAATCTGGCTTATTATCCCTATAGCACCACACGGGACACCATAAACGTTTGGGATGGTATTTATTTTATATATTGTTTAATGATTATAGATCATTATTACTTTGTAAATTCACTTGTAACTTTATAGGTACATCGATCTGCGGCCGTCGTACTTAAAGACATTAGAATGTGGTAACAACGATTTTTTTATTTATTAGTTCACTAAATATTTCCTCTCATACAGGAATTGAATTGTATATTTGTTAATTCACTTTTAATTAGTAAAATTGTTCATATTAAATTTGGTTTATTTTTTTCGGTGGTTAAAAAAGCTGAAAAGGTACAGGTAACATTTATGTAACCCAATTTTTAGATTAGTTATATACAACTTTGATCTCTGGTGATGTTGAGCGCTTGGTAGTCATATTGACTCTAACAGCTCATCTGATACTAGGCTCGTGGACCCGGGTCTACGACTTATTTTTGAAGAAAATTAAAATCTATTGGTATAATCACATTTATTTTTTTACCATTGTATCTACTGTATTATAATAACTTTTTATTTTATAGACAGGTCCTTTAGAAGATATTTACGAATTGATCGGTACATGAAAAAAGATCATAATAAAGAGGTTAATCGGTACTAAGAGAAGTCTGATAAATAACTATTGTTTGCGCTTGTCTATTATTAATTATTGATATAAAAATGTGTACAGATTACACAAAAGTGTATAAACAATTACATGGTATGTGGGAATGTATATTTGTATTATTAGCATTAATAATTTGTCTAAAATTTTAATTTTCGTATACAAGTGCTCGAGATGCCACATGCTGAAGATGGAACCAGGTGAAAGTTTTTTATGAATCGCCGTTACGTAGACAAAGTTGAAACTGCAGAGTGTGCGTTAAGTAAAAAGCGTCGTGTTTTGTATTCTTTCGAAATGTAGCTCGTTTTTCAATTCTCATAATTTAACTTACTTTCATGTTAAAAATTTAAATCGGCGCCTTATATGCACCGTACACAAATGTTTCAATTTGCCTATCGAATGACTATAATATTTAGCAATAGTAAATTTCTTTCGGTCGGTTGCTTCACTGTTTCGAAGCTTTATCACTAGATGGCGCTTAAACATTAAAAATTATCAACGGCAATGCAACTAGTTTGCGGATCGGATATGTAAAAACGTCTCTGAATTTACTCGTTCGTTTCGCTTGCTAAAAGTATACGAATAAAAAATATCGTTAACTTTAATCGTAGAGTAAAATATTGTAATTTGTTTTAAAAACGAGCATAAGGTAATACTAGCAAAACGTCCGAAACTACAATATAAAATATAACGTAAATGTAGTACTTTGGTGTCTTGTAGTACAATCAATGAAGGAGGCTTAGATTTAGGTCATGCCTAAAAGTTGAGGACTATAATCTTTGAACATAACGATGAAATAGCTATGGTCATTTATGTAAATAAGAACAGCAGTAATCTTTGGTCTACTTTCCATAGCCGTCTGCTTTGGACTACCAAGAAGGTCTTTCCCAAAAGAGATGCTACATGTTGAACCTTTCAAATTTTTTATTATATATCATTCGCTGTTATAATTTTGAAGGTCGAAGCAAAACGCTTTGTTCTAATGCACCAAAAATAAATAACGAAGAGATGGATTCCTGCTGTATATCCTTATGTCTGATATGGATACAGGGAAAGTTTTTCTTTCTCTTAGGATCGTAACTCAGTCACCTTTTACGGCTTGTTAAGGATAGGGAAGGGAGAGGATGGGGAGAGAGATTGGTACCTTGGTAGAGGATGGGGAAAGAGATTGGTGCCTTGGTAGATGATGGGGAGAGAGATTGGTACCTGGTTTCTAAATTTTCTACCGTAACCATCGTCGAATTGAAGAAAAAAGGTACAAATTTAATACTCAGTTGTGTTTAATGCGATGAACGAAACAATTTGAATGAAATTTTCATAATTAACTTTGTTTATGGGAAGTTCAGTTAATTTTTCTTTCACGTGGTGCGTTAGAAATTCTTCAACTACTTCATGTTATTTTCCAAAAAACAGGGCTTATACGGGGTTTTAATAGTTTCTTTTCAAAATTTTTTTGTCGATTTACCGACTATTAGTAATAGTAATTTTAGCTCTTAGTTCTATACTCCTCGGCGGTTGCTGTTTTTAGTCGATTAATAAGAATAACTTAGTGGCACAGCATTTTTTTTAAATAATTTAATGAATGAAAAATATTTATTTTATGAATTTATTGACAGGGCTAATAAGGTATTAGTTTTAATACTGCTTTCATGTACACTTAATTAAAAAAATTTTACGAATTACATATAACAGAAGCTCGGGCGTATTTTATATTGGAAACTAGACCTTGTTGTTTTAGTAGTAAAGATTATAATCGCGGTTGCTAAAAACATAAATTTGTAAAGGAGATTTTAATTTTTTCGTCATCAAGAGTTGAATCGCAATGATGAGAGAAGTATAGTAGTACTTAAACAGTTTTATTTTTTCTGTAATTCAATTTGTATGCTTTTGGATTTGAAAAAAAAAGAGCTTTTAAGTGCTACTCATGCTTACTTTACGTTACGTCGGTTGTAGACATCAGGATTTTCGTCATCATAAATTTTTGTGTTTGAAAGTATTAATATTTTTGTTTTAATGAAATATAAAAAAAATTAAATACTTTCACAACACATGTTGGAGCATGAAAGTATAGAATTCTGGTTAATGTTATTAATACTTGCTTTTAATATAAACCTGCACTGATGGTGACCGACTCTAAAGCAAAAAGGTTTAAAAATAAACCTGATATGAAAACATTAGAAGAAATAAACATCACGTATTTTTATTGTTATTTAGCGGTCTCAGTACGAGTTTTTGCGATATTCGTGTTAGAACTTAATTTTTGTTTAAATATCGAAATTGAGATAAATGTATTTTAATAACAATTTCATTCAATACCAATGAGATTGCTCTTGGTGATTGGATTTGTTTACCAAATCTCTTAGGAGCTACTAAGCTGCTCTTATTGATTGTATGCATAGATTTTACCCAACATTACTATTAAAATTATTAACGATGAAATTAGCTAGAGATTCACTTGATGGTGTGGTATACATGTCTTTAACAATGCGGCGATAGTGAATGATCAATATTACAACACATTCGGCTCTTAGGTCGTAAAGTTTTAAGTTTGAAGGCTTCTGCAATTTCAATAGCTACAGCGCCTTTCCAGCAGTATCGTAGTAGTGTTTGCATACTACTTTTAGCGGCAGAATTGATACGTACTTATATGTAACCGGTCTCCAAGCAGACTTATCTATAGAATAAATAAATCTTATAAATGCGGTTGTACTTAACAATTTTTTTTATCTCATTATTACGTTGTATTGTTTTAATAACTGGTTAGAGAATTATAAAAAAAATAATATTCATTGTTTACTGGTCGTAGGTTTCTGTTGGTGGTAACCGTCTAGGTAGATACTACCGCAGCGCCTATTGCACTTGACGAACAGTAACATTACTGTTTTGGTTTGAGGGGCACTGTAGCCTGTGTAAATTACTGGGGTGAGACTAAGCATCTTATGTCTCGGTGCGGGGAGCACAATGTGGTTCAACATTTTAAGTGGTCCACCTGATGATTTACGATCAGGTGAACGCCTCGTTCGTTTCGTCGCTTTGTCAAATAAAAAAAATACTATACATTTTGAGTATGCAAAGCATTGTGTAATGAATAGGATTATTAAAATTTAAAACGATGTCAAGAGAGCCGTAACAATAGTATGGAATATAATTTGTGGATGATAAGTTACGAAAAATTCAGTTGCGGTGCGAATGAAAATGTGAAAAAAAAAATATATATAATTTGTGTCGCCGGCGCCCACCATCGACCCGGGGGCGTAGCATGGGGCGTCGCCTGGCACCTCCTGCTCACGACGTCGCGAGAACGGTCGCCGGCGCGCCAGTAGACCGGCGGCCGCGGTGCAGTGAGCATTGTTGTCATGCCACGTGTGATAGTGCTATAGTGCAGTGGGGCAAAGGCCCAATCGTTCGAAAAATAGAAAACGGAAAAATTGACCCCCAGATGGGAGTGTACGAGGAGAGGGGAGCGATGCACTGGGTGAGACTTCAAACTTTCTTAACAACTTTAAAAAAGTTTTTACGCCTCTCGATATTACTTATACCTACACATAACACTTAAAAAAAACAATACGTTAAAATTTAACGTATTTTATTATAATGATACATTTAAATTTTTTTAATGTCGCTTTAAATTTATTAACATATCACTCACTCTCTCACTTAACTACTTCTAAATTTAAAGTTTATTTTATAACATTCTAATTAACAATTTTGATAATTTTAACTAGCAAATCCAACATATTTTTAGGTATAATTAAATTTATGATTAAATATATGAAAGAATATGGTAAACAAAAAAAAAAACTTAATATATGTCATTTTTACCTTCAAGATGGGTTTTATACGATACTTTCGGATATTTTGCGTTGAAATCTTTTGTAAGCTATTGATAGCAACTTGCAAATAGTCTGTTCAATATATATTTTATTTAATTAAAATTTTATATTATTATATATTTATTCTTGATTATTGTATTAAAATCTGAATTAAATTACCTGTATCATACACGTACTCTAATCTAAAGTACTACAGTTGAAGTTAACATAGAAAGAATTATTTCCATGAAGTTATAAGATATGGACGATCTATTTAAATTTGTTTATCATGTGTTATTCAATTAAAGTTTATTATAAAAAAATTAAAAACACTAAATGAAACTTTTTATATGGGTAACAACGTTTAAAAATATTTTTATTTCAGTAACACTTTAATTAGTTTAAAAATTTATCAGTATCTTATCAGATGTAAGTTATATTTTGTACTTTCAATTTAACGGTACTTTTTTAATCATTCTCGTGTTATAACATAGCATTTGGAAATGAAAATAATTATTCTCGCTATTTGTATGTATTATTAAGAATGTTTTTAATGTCAAATATTCAATAGAAAACATTAAGATTTTTTTTTAATTCAACTAAGCGACTAGATGAGTGGAAATTCACCTGAAAGTAAGTAATATGCCCGGCTAAAACAACGCGGCGCTAGTTAGGATAACATATACTGCATCACATTGCGCTCGTAGCCTGAGAGAAGATGTAGTCTCGGTACTCCAGCAAATACACTAGCTATAGCGCTCTTCAAACCAGAACACAGTAATGTTTGCATACCTCCTATTTGGCGGCAGAAATAGGCGCTGCGGTGGTACCCACCTAGATGGTCTCCGGCAATGGACACCTACCACTAGTAAATATTTATACTGACTATATCCACATTCCCGTAGACACTATAAGAAATTTATTAGTAAGAGAAATCTTGATAGTTGCGTGTTTGTAAGAGATATTTATATTTTAGCCCCGGGAATATAAGCTATATACATAAGCTTAATATGCTTGCTGATGATGATGAAACTACCTTAGAATAACAAAAACGAGTAAGCGAGATACCGATTGTGCATACATAACTTCTAGAAAAAAGTACTTAGTTTAATTTTCGCTGCATCATTAGCAGTAAAGATTTTCTTTTAATTAAAATAAAAAAAATATGTTTAAGTCTTTTTTAAGATCATATAAAATGATGAAGGTGGATCTCATGTGTTCAGTAATACGTCTGCCCATAACAACGTGGCGCGTATTAGGGTGTTACAGCACAATATTGTACTCGTCGCCTTGATACAGAAGATGTTAAGTATCGTTACCGCAGTAATTTCATTAACTACAGCGCCATTCAAACCGGAACACAGCAAAGTTTACATATTGCTGAAATAGCAGCTGCGGTGGTACCTATCTAAATGGTTTTCGGTAGCAGAGGCTTACCAACTTTACAACAATGGAAGGAGAAGCAGAGCTTTACAATAGTGGAAGGTCACTTTCCTAGAATCTTAAATAAAACGATAGTTTTATTAAAAAGGTTTAAGAGAGAATTATTCAGTTGAAGAATTCAAATTTTTCATCCTTTGTATAATCATCGGTTTTTTTATTCAAGCGACGAGACGTTCGAACGGGACGTTTACCTGATGATAAGTGATGATGCCTATCCATGACAACCCGCGGTAGTCAGAATGGTACTACACCACATTGACGTCTTCGCCTGAAACATAAGATGTTGAATCTCGTCACCCCAGTAATTACACTAGTTACAGCACCCTTCAAACCTGAACACAGTAATGTTTGCGCTCTAGTGTTTGGCTGCAAAAATAGGAGCTGCGGTGGTACCTACCTGGACGGTGTCCAGCAACAGAGACCTACCGCCATATTTTTAAACTGGATTTATAAATTTCTCTATACTCGTATTTTCTATATAATGGCGTGAGGAACAGAAAATCTCTGTCCATGATATCTCGCATAGTTTTTTTATAAATCCATTGTTATTTTAAGATTTATTTAAAACGGCATATTTTATTTTTGTTATAATTAAATTTCTCATTATCTACCTTAACAATCGTAAATGTAAACGGAATTATTTAAAAAAATCTTAATATTCTGTATGTATTTCATAGGTTCGAATAGTTTTTAAATTAGGTTACGGTTAAGTTTTTTTTTTATATAAGCAAGAGAGAAGACGAGCGGGATGTTCATCTGGTGGTATATATACGCCTGCTTATAACAACGTGGCGCTAGTTAGAATGATACATACTGTACCATATTACGCTCGTCGCTTGAGACAAGATGTTGAGTCTCGTTGCCTCAGTAATTTCACTAACTACAACGATATTCTAACAGGGACAGTAATATTTGTACAGTACTAGTTGGCGGCTGCAATAGGCATTGCGGTGGTAGGTACCTAGACGGTCTCCGGTAACAGAGACCTACCACCACTACCACCTATTTGCTGATTTATAATTGTTATCTAAATAAACTTTAATTTACATTTAATATTAAAAAAAATTGCATAGTTTTTGTTGCGCTGCATAATGTATGAGCGCTGCGCTGATTTAAAGATACACAACAAAACGTTTTATTATGAACACGTAATTATTTTAGCGGTGCCTGTAATTCATGGAAAGATAAGAAATATATGAAAGGAAATAATTCTAGCTGAATAAAATCACTGATATATTACCACCACCGTTCCTTAGTCTCACTTCAAACAAATTTTCTTTTACATATTATATTTTACGACATAATGTAAATTGCCGTTTTGATTAATAGCTGTGAAATACTCGTAATTTTTTTTTTTTAGCAAGTATACAACAATAAAACACGTTTGTAATGTCCATATGACGTATAATAAAACTTTTAGATTCAATTTGAGCTTTGGTTTTATCACAAAGTTGTTGGACATCCGCCGTCGGCAGCGCATGAACAGTTTATGGCTGTCACAAATAATGTTATCTTCTAGTTAAATTACTATTTTCGTTTTGTATTTAATTTATATTGATTGAAAGTTTCACAAATAAGACTTTAAGTTGAGACATTTTCATCATTCACTTAACATGTGAATATGAAGTTTCATAATATCAATTCCCGCTCTTAAGCGATATTTTTTTGTTTACGTTACAAATGTCCCTGTTCCCGGAAACCGTTTAAATAAGTACCACCGCAGCTCCTATTCCTGCCGTCTGTGTGGGTGGTAACTGTGCGAATATTACTGTGTACCGCCTTGAAAGCTGTATCTAGTGTAATTACTGCGGTAACGGGATTTAACATTTTATGTCTCAAGGTGACGAGCGCAATGTGGTATAATGTACCATTTTAACTAGCGCCACGTTGTTATGGGGAAGCCGTATTACTTACCATCAGGTGACAGTTCGGCATTTCTCGCATTATTGTTGAATAAAAAAAATAATAATTAAATATTGAGTAAATAGTAAGATACATAATCTAATGAATATTGTATTACTATTTTGTGCTTTATATCTTGTTATTGTTGAAGAATCGTTGCGGAATAGGCGTCGGATTATTGAAGAGATGAGTTCTTCTGTTCAGTTTATTTTATTTCCTGGGAACGCTTACGTAGAACTAACTATGCAATTGAATTCACATGTAAGACGGGATTCTTTTTACAATCTTAATTTATGTTAAATATCATTTTCATTAGTACTTTTACAGTATTTATTTACAAATACCAAAAGCATTTTATGTATTTACCGGTAGTAGGTCTCTTTTGCCTGAGACACCGTCTCGGTGGGTACCACCGCAGCTTCTATTTCCGCCGTCATACTGTAGTGTGTAAACATTACTGCGTTCCAGATAGAAGGAGTAGCTATTGAAATGACTGGGGTAACGAGACTTAACATCATACGTCTTAAGGCGTCGAGCGTAATGTGGTGTAGTGTATACCATTGTAACCAGTTCCAAGTTATTATAGACAGGTGTATCAATTACCATCAGATGAACTTCCCGCTCATCTCGTCGCCTTATTGTGTAAAACAAATATGTAAGGCAATATGTCTATCTGTAAATGCTTGTTAAGAGAAATCAGAAAATTGTTTATGGTTTATATTAAAACAAAACAGTGAATACAGAATATTTCGTATAGGCCGAGTTGATGCCCATTTATACAAAATGTATTTTCTATTCACAGATTAAGCTTTTGTATACTTTAATTAGCATAATTTACCGAGAACAATATCATATTCTACGTCTAAGCGTGCGTTGAATGATTAACGTTATCAATTCAACAATTTGAAATTGTACATTTTGATTGTGACGGCCTTTACACCGGATTTCTTTAATATACTTTCCTCTTAATATTTAAAACGAAATCTACTTTCGTCTTTAAACCTGGAGGGGAATAGGTCTCGATGATAAGGTATGCATCGACTAACATGATACGAGAGCGTGATACCGCCAAGAGTCCGCAGGTCATTGCAACGGGCATAGATCTTTAGGCTAAGGATTTCATCTTATCTAGATGAAGAGCCGGAATGTTACGCTCTGAAGATCTCGTTTATTCCGTAACAACGATTCCGTTTTCCGTTATGTTACTGTCGGCGATCCAATATTTCTTTTTTAACTTCTAAAATTATTACTATTGAAAGAAATTATTTTCTTTCAATAGTAGTTCTTTGAACATTATTTTGTTAACCACTTGAACCTTATTATTTCAGAAATGTTTCCGTAACAGCCACTTTACGTCTCCACTGCGGGTGCACAGGCCTACTTTCAATATGAGGGCGATGGGCCATAGTCACCACGCGGGCCCAATGCGTATCGGTGACTTCACACACACCTGAGAATAAATTCTAATTCATGTGCAGGTTTCCTCACGATGTTTTCCTTCGCCGTTTGTATTTTGCTGTTGTAACTAAAGTTCACAGATGTACATAACTTATATATTAAAGTCATTGGTACATGCCGAGACTCGATCAATGAAGACCGCACTCCTAACCATTAGGCCAACGAGCTACGTTCAGAAATGTTTACTTCCTCATATTCTTTAATATAAGCTTATCATTTTTTTTACTTTATATGAAAGTATTTAGATAAATGCAACAGTTATTAGTATATACATGGAGGTTGCAAAATTATAATGTTTCTGTAATGTAGTTTAAACTTTTTGATGAAAATCTTTAGCGTTTATAATTCTGCTAACGATAATGTTATTAAAATTCGAGTATATATATGTTTATAAATTAAGTAAATAACTCATGTTGTTACTCTATGTTCGTGAATTAATCCACAATTCAGTACTGTAAGCAGCATTAGTGCTTATTAAATCTAAGTAGGAATTGTAATCAATGCTATATAGAATATATTGGTGCAACATGTCTCTGCCAAGACGTTGGCAAAGCTACAAGTCTACATTAATTAATTGGCATGTTACTGAACTCCACGAACATATGTTCCCTTTGCTTTATTGAAACAAATTAATTATGGTTATTTGTCCCTTTTATACTAAATACATTTCGCAATTGTGTACTCGAGTATGGTATATACATGGATAGTATATATATATCTACTTATTTACGCTTAATACTGTTTCCATAATGATTCCTCATTGTAATGATGTTTAATTATACGTGTAGTAAAATCATTATTCCGTTAATTTTAACCGAATTTTTATCTCATATAGCGCTTTCGTACAAAATCGTGATTTATTTGCACATTGTTATCGCGTCATTTTAATAACAGATAGTAACTGATTTCTTTATTCTACGAAGTGACAAGACCGGCGGGATGTTCACCGGATGGTGAATGATACGCCTGCCTATAACAACGTGATGTTAGGATGATATACACTGCCTCACATTGTGTTCGTCGCGCCTTAAGAAATGAGATGTCGTTTAAGTAATTTCGCCTGTTACGAGGCTCTTCAAGTCTGAAGACAGTACTGTTTGCACGCTAATGCTTGGTAGCAGAAATGGGAGTTACAGTACCACTCCACCTAAACCGTCTCCGGAACCTCTGTTCCGGTACCTCTTAGGTCTCTACCTACCACCAATAATCTTGGATAACTATTCTTTACCACCCTCTTAGATACCACTCCGTTTAGTTACATTATACTTTATCATGATCACAATTACCCGTGCTGGTGAAGCTGGATATGAAGGTGATGCTGGCTCTACTAATCTGAAATTCTTTACACAATAATATTATGGTTTACAACAGGAGCTAGGTGTGTTACGTGGGGCCAAGGAATAGAGCTAGGGACTTGCGCATTATAAAGCAAGCTGTTAGGCGTTGTGTAGCTCGCTGGCCTAATGGTTAGCGCACGCGCTAACCATTAGGCCTTCATTCCGAAGGTCGCGGGTTCGAATCTCGGCACAGTTGTGAACTTTAGTTACCACAGCGAAATACAAACGATGAAGGAAAACATCGTGGGGAAACCTGCACATGAAATAGAATTTATTCTAAGGTGTGGGTGAAGTCACCAATTCGCATTGGGCCCGCGTGATGACTATGGCTCATCGTCCTCATATTAAGGGTAGGCCTGTGTCCCAACAGTGGTGACGTAAATTAGCTGTTATGCGACGGGGCATTTCAATAGGGTAACAAAAAAAAATATTTCTTTTTAAAGAAAATAAATGTTACTCCTTTATTACTATAATGTTAAATGTAACGGTTTTGGGGCTTTTTGTAAAATAACGAGTGTATGAAAATAAATGTGACTGACGGGTGCCCTTAGCGCATCTGGAACCGATGTTAAAACCCTCGTCCCCTCCTATTGAAAGGGGGTGTAACTCCCAGAACCGGTCCATCAGTTTTCTCTCTTCTACACATATTAATCGTTACATACCTGTAAAAATTATATAAAACTTCAAACTGTTGTTTGCTACTTGCTACCGTTATGACCATAGTTAACATGACCGTATAAGATCAAAAATGCAGATTATTTATTGTATTTTTTTTATGTAATAAAGTATTAACTAAAAAACATTTATATTTATAAATAAAAATGTTCTTAGTAACTATTTAATAGCCCAAATCTCCCATATTACAAACTACTGAAAGTCGCGGGAAGCCGCCGGATGCGGGCAGAGCAGGACTGATGAATGAGGAGATCTTTGGGGAGGCCAATGTCCAGCAGTGGAAGTCTATAGGCTGATGATGATGTAACTATTTGGCATTGTAGTTACTGCTGGATTTCTAATTTATTCTATCAAAAAATTATTTATTTCAGCGCATTAATGCCGCCTACCATTGTGTTTTTTTTTTCTACGGTTTTGTTTTTATTATAAAATATTTATTTGCACATAATGACAATGATGTAATTAGATAACTCCGATAAAAGTTAAAATTTTTGTTACGTACCCTAATTACGAGTAAATATGATAAGAATAATAAATAATAATGTGCGCCAAAGGCCGACGTAATGATTATTCTCGGCTGGAAATTACCATATCCAAGCGGTTTCCATCACATGATAACTTAAATAGTAAAATGTGCTTATCTAATTTATTCCAGAAAAAATCATTTAAAAACCTTAAGGAAGTTTAACGCAACCGTTATTTGGACTCTTTACTGGTAGGCACCATCCAACACGGTATTTCAATCGCAGGCATAAAGTTTGTTAAATGAAGATTAATAAGAACAATAGAATAGATTGATAAAAGTTTACTTTTAATCAAAACCAGAAGTATTTGATAAATTTCAGTTATATATAGCTTGATTAGATAAATGTTGAAACGCTTATTTTACCAACACCAAGCACATTAAAGTTTAAGCAACTGTGTATTCTATTAATAATTTGTTGATTTGTTGTTGTTTCATTACCACAAGTATATTAAATCACCGCAATTGGTATGTGCTTGTTTATTTAATAAATGATAGCTTTATTATGATAAATGCTTCATCTGATCTATACACACTATTGCAATGTGTCCTAGTGACGAGAGTTGCTACATTTATGAAACCGTAATATGTCGGGAGAATGTACACGATTCGTAGTAGTTATAAAACATACTTTCATATAATATTAAGATTGATTATTCTTATTATAGCATATCTGCTATTATATTTTTAACTATCGTGGATATAAACTTTAGCCCTAAATAAACATAGAGCTAAGGGTCTATGAGGCCGAACATGGTGAAGCTTAGTAGCGCACTCTGGTTGTCATAGACTAACACTTGGAATAACACGATGCTGTTATCATGGTTGACTTACTATTTTAAGGGTGTAGGTAATAATAGAGGTTTTGAAAATCCTAACTAGACTGCTTAACACATGGAACCGGAACTGAAGCAGCAATGTTCGTGTGAAAAGGCGAGTGCAAAAATTAGATGAAAAGGGCATAAAAGCTCTTTTATTAAAAGCCGAGCAGAGGTAAATTTCCTTTTCAGTTTTCGTTGAAGGCTAATTAAAGAACAGTTCCCGTTCTCGTGCCTTTTGTGGGTACTTGCATGACATTATACCGGGAGGCAGGTTGAGTGAGAGACGTCGAAGATTCGCCAAGCCTTTACAAAATTTTTTTTAAAGTCGATATTACAAAAATTACTATTTGTTAACCAACACGATATATATATACTATAAGAGACTTTTTATTTTTTCACTTTTTTGTGTATTTGTCTACCTGTGACCGTTTTTATTTCGCTGTGAACAGATTTTGTGTTTAATATTATATCGGAAACATTATACTTGAAAATTGTGATTATTAAAATATATGAATTGAAATGTAAATTTTTGTTTAAGCTTTATACTATATTAAAGAATATTTGAATAGAACTATGTTTAATCTAATAGAAGTAAAATCTAATTAAACTTGTTAATTTGTATGAAGAATTGTTTATATTACGAATTTCGACCGGATAAATATCAATAAAAAGGGGGAAGATGATTTAGCACCTTTTAATAAATTATGTAAAAAGACTAACAAAGTTTTGTTTGCTATTAGGGATGAAGATGCATAATAGATGTTTATAGTTAAAATTATTTCCAAAGATTAAAATTAACGTTATTAATTAGTAGTACACAAGTATTATAGTAGGAAAAATATCAAGTATAACATGCCATCGACCGAGATGAGGAAGTAGAACTTGATTATTAATTTAGTCCATTTTTGGTTTCTAAGAAAGATTATACGCAACTATTAGGAAAGGTCAGCCCGTAATTAAATGATTATTGGATGAAGTCAGTATATATCCTATATATTCCATAAGAAATATAATTTACAAAACCATTGAGGTCCTCAGCTAACAAAATACATTGCTATGAAATCGTTTGTTTATCGTGTACATAAACTTGAGGAATGATTTTATCTGACGTCGGTATAAAGTAGTTATATAAAGTTTAATGCGATACACGTTTTTTTCATGATCAATATGTCGAGGTTTATTCACCATTTAATGTATAATCATTACTTTAAACTGTTAAAAAAGAAAGAAGTTTATTGGAGGTATAAAATAGAAGCAAATAATCTAAATAAACTTTTTAAGCGAATATCAATTGAACTATATATTATGTACACTCTCATTGTGTACGTTTCTTCAAACCTGATCTTATGCCGAATAAACGGAATAATTGATTATAACGGTTTTACTTATTGCAGCAACAGAGCGAGCGGTACTTGCCTTCGGCGTACGAGGGAGGAGGTGATTTATCACCGATTGCGCCAGCGGCATCGCCTGGCTCTCCTCGTGATTGCACTTCTTGCCGGAAACGGGAGCCGCCGGATGAACCCCCCGCGCCGCCGCCTGAAGAAGCCTGCGCCGGATGTGGCTCCAGGATCACAGACAGATTCTATTTGCTCGCTCTAGAGCGACGTTGGCACACCCCCTGCCTTAGATGCTGCGAGTGCAAGATGCCCCTCGACTCGGAACAACGATGCTATGCCCGTGACAGCAATATATTTTGCAAGAATGATTATTTCAGGTATTTATATTTCGTTATTGTAATCATACAGATTTTTTGATATTTTTATTTACATCAGATTTTTATGTTTTACTACTAGAACTTGTTGCTTTAGTTTTTTGTATTTTATTTCTGCTTAAGTAGTTTATTTTATTTAATCAATTTATGGTGATAATTTCGTATCTATATACAAGTATATGAATCTATTAGTTTGAATGTATGTTACAACCGGTTTATAACTTTTTGCAGATATCTTCGTATACTTAATCTTCTATTATTTAGTTTTATGATTTAAGTGTGAAGAAATTTTGTGTAAACTTAACAATTTCATACAGGCTTTTAAAACGTAGAATAGTTCCTTTAAATGTACTTATTTATTATTACGTATGTAATGTAGTGTATGTTCCTAAATTATTTCATTTAGCTATCTTGTAATTCAATTCCTTATTATCTCTGTTCTGGGCTTTTTATTATTTGTTAGTAGATGCAATGCTCATTAATCTTCTCAAAAATGTAAAATTTTTCAATATACGACTCTTGAAATGCGACACAAAAGGTAAGCTCTTTATATCTTTATTGTAAAATATTCCCCTACATTTTATATCCGTCGGTATACGCTTAAATTATTTATGCGTTAAATTTCGGTTCATCCAGCGGAATTTAATTTCAACGTCGACACGCCAAATTATTGAGAGGAGATCAAAAATTTAAATGGATTCGGTTTCATTTTTCAGCTCATTTTATTCTCGTGTTTATTAAACATACACGAAGGCTTCGTTTTACCTGTGTTTGTGTGCGAACATGTGATGTTCAGTAACAGTGACGCTGAAGGCGGTGAAGTGTTATCATCGTTTTATCCTATCGCTGGCCACTGGTGAACGTAAGCCTCTTTTTAACAATATCCAGCCCGACCGCTTCCATGCCATGTGCATTCAACGATTCACTGCCTATTTTTTCTATGCCTATGTTCTATCTTCATCTAGTCCTAAGTTTATCCTCCCTGCGCTTTATAATACGGCGTGCTTTATTTTTTCGATGAGTCGATGACATTAGTGAAATGTTCACCATATGGTGATTGATGCGCTTACCCAAAACAATGTGACGTTAGTTTGGGTGGTATATACTGTACCAAACAGCGCTCGTAGTCTTCAGACATAAAATGTCAAGTCTCTTTAGCCCGGTAATGTTTTCAAAGTATTGTTTGGAGGTGGATATAGGCGCTCCATTAACTGGAGACCGTCTAGGTAGCTACTACCACCTACCTAAATGGTCTTCAGTTAAAGAGGCCTACCACCAACAAAGCAAGTGCTTGTGCAGAACAGCAAGTATTTTCTTTTATGTGTACCTTAAGCTAATATATATGTAGATTTATATTTTAGCTTTCGTTTTGTCTTAAATTATCGCATACCCCGTTGTCTGTTTATTCGTGTACAGCCAGTGACCCTAGTTTGATATTAAGATTTCGGCGCCGGCCACGTCATCTCCAGCGTCACCCATCCGCAGTGCTATCTGATGTACGTTTTACAGCCCACCCCGGTCACAACTCACTTAGTATTATCGCCGCGTCCAAGTTGAACACGTTCTCATCTCTATGGCACATCTCTACGGGACGTCGGAGCTAGGAAATGGGTTCGGTTCCCGTTACAAGCGTAAGCGGTTCTTCTATATATTGTACCGTTCAACTTTATCAATCTGAAAGGTTATTTCAACATTTTTCTTTATGCTATATAAATGTAATCGACACAAACAGAACGTTCGTGCGACGGTTAGATATGCCTGTCCATTATAAGATGCCAGTTCATGGTGCATCACATTGCGCTTCACGTTTTGTTAAATAAGATGTTAAATATAATTCTTACAGTAATTTTAATAATGCATACAATCTAAATCTTTTCTTCGCTACTACGTTTAAATATTATTCTTTGGCGTCAAAAACAGGTATTGCGTTTAAGCTTACATAGACGGTCTTAGGCAATACAGATTGACAGTCATTATAATTATACATTAATATTTATGCTGACATGTTTCAAAATACATCAGCTACCAAGATACAGACAGTTTTTGCAGATATATGACTTTCGCAAATTTGCACTTGACAAGGGTTTTGGATAGCCTTGACTCTTTAATATTGGAAAGGTGGTCCCCAGTCCTAGATGTGAAGACATTGGAAACGCTGTTTTAATAAAGATTTCATTTATCATTGGCATGTGTACGGTTATAAGTAAGATTTAAATGTTTGTCTTTCAATTGTTTGTTATAATGTAAAAAACACAAATTTAACCTTTTTCTACAATTCTCTATTATATCTATGCAACAATCGATTAAGATGAGACTTTAACAAAGATGTAGCTGGAGTTATAAGGTATAACTTAGGTCTTTTAAGGAAGAAAATACAATATTAAAAAAGGTATAGGAGGTTAATCCCAAAAAATTTTAACTTGTAAAAATCTGAATAAGTTTCAGTTTAGTTTTGTTATATTGGAAAGAGTGTTGGTGAAACTTTTTCATATCTACAATAATATATACAAGGTTAGTACAACATTTGTTATATATATTGGTTTAACTAATATTACAACTAGATTTTTTTTTATATAATTAACGTTTAACAAGAAACAACTGTTCTCCGAACACTTTCAGATGAGCCGCTTAAATCTTAATAATTAACTTAGGCCTACGGGAAGGTATTAGCTAAGTTTCTTTTTTTATGTTTCTCGTATATTTAGTTTTTATTGTTAACATTGTCATCGATATGTCATATTGCCGAGATAACAAACAAGTAGTACAAATTTAATAACATAGTAAAGAATTAAATTTATATGAACATCTCTGATAACGTAATTGTATTCAAATTTTTGTTGTTACATTCGTTAATGTACGGGATTTTTTATAAAGTTTTGAATCCTAATAAAATAACAAAAAAAAAAACCATAAAAACGTTAAAAATAATGGTAGGAATAGATATCATGTTAAGTCGAAAAACTAATCTTTGTCTTTTGCTTTCTGCAGGGAATCTGAGTAATGTGTTGACATTACCCTAATTATGAAAGGGAATTTTAAAAAGAGATTTCTATCTACCAAAATCTCTTTAGGCTTTTTGTGGGTAGAGATCTCTTTCTGCTCCCTATAGTTAGTCAGTAGCGTAGTGAATTATGGTGGGTTTCTGATCTTCCCACGCAGCATTAGAAGCTTCACCTAGTCGTTATTGTATGGACATCGACTAGAGGAAACATTAAAAAATTATGAATGTTTTTATTTTGATTTCTGTTTTAATTGATTTTTTTTACTTTAAAATTACCTTTCGTAGAAAAACCAAAGTTGTATATACTTTTTCTGGTAAGAGCAAAAGAATTACAATATTTTTGTTTTAGTTTAAAGCAGAAACTTAGTATTACTAATGGGATTTAAAACATTCGTTGTTATTTTAAGTAAAAGTACCAAATTTTATAATCGAGATTAAACTAATTTGTTGAGAAAATAAGTAAATTATTCTAAGTTGTTTCTCTTAGGTTATTTGATTAAAATGAACATGGAACAAAACAGCAAATGTGAAAGGTTTTAAAATTGTTGTATTGCGCAGGTTTGCATTCGATTTATCGAGTAAATTTTGTATATACGAACGATCGATTCGATGTTTGAGATTTTAAATAACGATAGTTGAACACATATGTATAGTAGCTATGTCGACAGTCACATAGTCCACGTGACAGCGCCATGATCGGTTGACAACGCGCCACATGATAGCGCAGTTCAAAGTCCACAGATATAACATATAACAGACACTGTAATACAATGTTCATCTCGTTGGTCCTTTGACACCTTACGTCATTTAACCCTGTCTCGTCATCATCAATTTATAGGCTGCCCTACAAACCTTCACACCGAGCGATACTGCCTGAACATACCTCACTCTTCAGTTAATAGCAATCATTATATATTTTTCATCATTCTTTGGGTATTATAAATTTCTTTAGTATAGCATCATTAATATTTTCGATAAAAATCATCAAAATCAGATAGTTCTGTAAGAAGTTACGAGTAGCCATATAAAATAATGTATCATTGTAGTTAGTTAATTATGATGATGAGGTAGGTATCAATATCTGAATTCTTAACAGTTGATAAGGTTCCGTATGAAATTTATAATTCATATATATATATATATATATATATATATATATATATATACTGGCGCTGTGTGTTTCGGTTCTGATTAATCACAAAATAAACATTTGTAGTATTTCAATGATCTTTATATATCTCACTCGCTGTTACCGACCTGTTTTGCTGACTGTAATATAAAATTATATTTAAAATATTTCTTAAATATTCCTTGACAGCAACTGAAACCCCAAAATGACTTCCTATAGCAACCGTTACTATAGCGACTGCATAAATAATACGAAATGAAATTGTAAATAAAAGTGAATTTCTAAAAACTCTAAATTGATGAAGAATCTATGAAATTAAAAAAATAAATAGTATCACGTCGATACGTTCACTAGTTTTGACGTGATTGGTGAACAATGAAAACCCATTTTCATTATATATATATATAGATTTAATAATATGTTACGCGACAAAGTGTGTAGCTCAATTTGATAATATTAAAAATGGTTATAGGATTATTCATTAATTACTAGGTGTATCCAAACTATGTATTTCTGGGTAAAATAGTTCAGCCTCCCACTCTCCCGCACGCCAAGTGCAATATATTTTTTTAAACTATACATTGATTGTTAAGAATGTTGTATACGTGTATTTACAATGACCATTTTCATATTATCGGCATCGTATTGCAACCACAGTTAACATAAAACTACACTGATACGTATGTTTTAGTATTGAGCCACCGAGGTTGGTAGCACGGTGCTCAATTTCAATTTAAATGCTAAATAGACATTAAGTTCAATTTACGTATAGTCCGACGAAGTTATCAACACCGAGATTCTTCTATAGGACTACATGTTAATGAAGTACGCAATAGAATTAATAAATGGATGACCGGCAGATGTAAGTATAATATGTAAGTTAAAGATAAAAGTTCACATCAACAGTGAACATGGCGTGGGTCCACTTCATTGGAATTATATGCGTACGTATGTTATTTAATTTAAGCCGACATCGAATAGGAGCGGACAGTTTGTAACGGCATCGGTCTCGGCTTTATCTCGGCGTCCTTTACCTCTCAAATAACATTATCAGCTCCCAAACCGGGTGGAATACAAGAAACAATAAACGTAAATCGTAAACGCGTGTTATGTGGACATAAATCAAATCCCGCCCTGGCTACGAGACACTTGTTAAATTGCTCATAAAAGTCTTCAACGCAGCGAATACGCGTATATTAGAGTAGGTTTATGGCATCTCGGAGCCGAGCCATCGGTGCTTTTGATAGCTACGATACTCGGCAACAATCGCCTGCGCTTTTTTGTTTGTTTCGGAAAAAATTAAAAATGCATGTTTTAACAATATTTTACAACTATATCGTCATATAACATCGCTATATAAAAAAACCGATTTTATGAAAATTGTTTAAAAATGAATACTTTAAAGAATAAATGGTTTAGATATACGTTTATGATGACTATGGATTGTTTTGTCATCTCTTCTAGTGAGAAAAGACGCCGAGTCTTAGTGGATGGAACGGTAAGAGGATCATTTATTATTATGTATATAACAATGAATTAATCTATGAAAAAAAAAATGGCTTAAAGATTTTAAAGTTTTCATAATGATATTTTTTTATAACCTATTTACTCGAATGATTGTGGTAATGCATAAAACACTGACCTTTCATTTAATGGAAGTTTAACATGCAATTCATTAAGAAGTAAACTCTGTATAATTTTAATGTGTTGAGAATTTATTGAAATGTAGTTAAACGGAAGGTCATAGGGGATGACGGGAACAAACTACATAGACGTGGAACAGTGGCGCGGCGTCAAGCTGGGTATTGTTTATGGTCGTCATTGTGCCGTCCGTGTGTGTGCGAAACGCTATATTTTCGAGCTGTGTTATTGTTATGCGGGTGTTGTGTTGTGTTATGCCCCAAATGCAATGCGGAAGCCGCCATTTAAAAGGTGAGAAGCGAACGAAGTGAGCGTTGCTCAACTGTCTCGCGGATCATATAATTCATAAAGAAATTTATAAGAGTTAAACTTGAAAGCGCGAACTAATTACGAGCGTAACACTTGGAATGGTGAGAATTGGCCGAGAGTTTCCGTCAACCGGTGGCTTTTAGAATTAAGTGAAATATCTTTGTTGTCCACACATTTCAGTTGTTTAATTTTTATATACAATTGACATCGATTTCACATGGTCCTAAGTAACAGGCTGTGGACGGTGAACCGTGTTTACCAGAATACATTGGCTCTCATTTGTTGGCAAACGCACCACACTAGTACTGTTATGACAGATATACAATGCGAGGATGGCCACCTGGCTGGTGGATTGAAAAACCTACTACTGACAATACATTTCATAACATGTGGCCCTGGAATCGAACCAGCCATCCGTATTTCCAAACGCTTAGCCACTGCCCCACAGACGCAATTGATATTATCATTAAAAATATATACATTTTATGTACTTATTTACATTTACCTTTACATGATTTATAAAATATATAAATCTCTGGATTCGCTGGCAATCTCCGAAACGGTTGAACCAATTTCGATGAGACTTATACTGGAAGATAAGCCAAAATTAAATAAATGAAAACTAGAAAAGTTATAGACGAATTCTGTTTCAGTTGTCGATTTCACTTTACGAAGTATAGTACTTTAAGTACTTTGAAGCAGATAAATATACACTGTTATAACGTCACTACAATTAATTAATATTATAAATAACTGATGTTTTCGTTATTTCAATATGCTTATTTGAGTTATCACCGGTGTTAAAGTAACTATAAATTATTGAACAAAGTCGTCGTTTATTTTCAATATTATCAATTGTTTATTGTTGTTTATGTTTACATTGTAAATTTACCTGTTTTTTTTTAATATGTACATACATATCATTGTATTAAAATATCGCTTGTTCAAATAAAATTAATGTTGTTACATATGTTCTATACCTGGATAGTATTGGATAAAATAAATACTTTGTGTATTAAGCTCTCAAGTTATAGAGCTTCACTTATATATTTTCACAAGAGGTTCATTTCTTGAATGTTTATGTGTAAACTGAGATCGATTATAAAAAGATGTCAACTGTTAAGTATACTGTAGATAAATGTTAATTAACGTCTATACTTTGTATCTTTTATTGCTTTCCCCTGTGGAGTTTTATCTGTCATCTTGGATCTCGAATCTGTTTACATATGAAAATCATATTAATTTTTTTTTTGTTGGAATTTAGTCGTCTTTACTATGGGAATGGTTCGTTCTGCCGAATACCGCACTGAATACTAATTCAATAGAATAATATATTTTTTTATTCATATAAACAATTATTAATTTTAATTTGCAGCAACAGTGTTATAACTTGACGTTATTGTAGCGATATAGCTTAGGAATATATTCGTATATAATTGACGTATCAACAACTTGTTACAATTATAGACAATGTTACTCAAAGTAAACTGACATCAAATATATCTATTTACTTATTACAAACAGTGTTACTTAGATGTTTAAAACGAATGTAACTACGATATTAAATTGTTGATAGAAGTATGCCATAAGCCGTCTTTAAGTCCCTAGTTCTTTTCCGGGGCTATAACTTGAGGAGTTTGCAGTATGGTAAGATTTTTTAATCTGCTTATCTCCATATTGTGTGGTAAATTGTTAGAAAATTATTAATAAAAACATAATATTTAACGTTATTAGATGTAGTTCTTTTGCTAGTATTCATTTCCGTAGTGTATCGTAGGAATACTGGTGTTTGGACTCTGTTTCCGGAGAGCATCTAGGTAGGTACTATCGCAGCTTCTACTTCCACCGACAAACAGAAGCTTGCAAATATTATTGTGTTCCGGTTTCAAAGGCGCTATAGATAGTGCAATAACTGAGGTAGCGAGACTTGACATCTTATGTCTCAAGTCGACGAGCACTATGTGGTGCAGTGTATATCATCTTAGTGTCAAGTTGTTATGGACAGTATCGATTACTACCAGACAAACATCTCGTTTGCCGATGCGAGGTAAGAGGTAACACCCTCATAACTCACTTTGGGGAATTTTGTAAAATCTATTCTTAGCTGACCTCTAAAAGGTAGAAGCAATATTTCTAACAAATTTTGAATCTTTACGTCTAATAATTTTGGAGATCGCGTGATGAGTTATTAAATCGTTAGATATCTCCTATGTGTATATACTAGATTACCAATCTGAACATTGGCTTATATACTTAAGAAATAAAAAATTGATTGGTTTAATAGCGTAAACAAAAACATCCAATGTACGAGTAGGTAGATAATCGATCTGATAGTCAACTCTTTAAAGTAACTTTTTGATCTGTTTCTCTACCAGACCGTATCAGCTGTGTATAGAACAGCGCAGAGGTTTTGAATGGAAGCAACCTTAACTTTTAATTAACAGAGTTAATTTTCAGTATTCTTGTGGTGTTTTATGTTATGAGAACTCGAGTTCGTTCGGACAAAAGTTATTTTCCCGTCGGAAGCTCGCGTGACGTCACGGCTCTTGCTCCTGCGCAAAGTCTGACGGATTATACGATCAAATTCACGCGGTACACGCGAGCGTTAATTATGAATTTTTTTTTTCGGCCAAGTGTAAGGTCCGTTAATACCAGACAGATTAAGACCACCCGCATTAATAAATGTATCGCCGATTTTCAAATTCATACCATGAATAAACTCGTACATCCGGGCTTATAAATGTCTCTTAGAAAATTCTTAATTATCTCCCGCTATACTTTATATATTTATAAATATTTAACGTAATTCATAAAATTGTAAGAATCAATAATACAAAGCTTTGATTGATCTTGGTTAGTTGCGTATGTATGAATGTATTATTATAAGCAGCTGTAACGTTTTTTATAAATTACAATGTATGTTAATAACATATAACAATCAATGTAAATAAATTTGTGCTTTGTCTAATTCATGTTTATTGCGTTTAAAAATATTCTAAGATATGTTGCCGTGTGCTTTGAGAATTTTTACATTTAGACTTTAGAGATGATAGCACGTTATAAACATTGATGTGGAATGGTTGATGTTTTTATAATTTATAATCCATTGCTCAAGTATTATCCCGCCCGCAATCGCTCCAGTCGGCACAACGAAATTCATTCATAAGAATGATAAGTATCGTATGTGGGACCGTCCGTGCATTGTCTAACCGTTCTCACAGAGACGCTGGGGCGATGACCAGTAACCGAAATATGTTCATATTCCGCTATTTAGCGCCACATTATGTGTCCCATGTGATTTTTGTTTCCATAACGGAATTCACCTAACCTTCGCATGCTGCTTTGCGTGGCATATTTTGATAATCACAAGTAGATTAGGCCAGAAATGACGTGCTAGAAAATATTTAAGCATTACTTATGTTTTGAATGGAATAAAAAAATATAGAGTGGAAGATTTTTTAATTAACACTTCAGTTAGTATATACGTTGGAAATTAATACTTCAGATTGAACTTCCACTTTTATAAACTTATGTGTACATGTTGTATTAATGAGAAGGTTTAGGCACCTAATGTTAAGTCAGGTTAGTTACTATTTAATGTTAAAATTAATGAAATTACACCGTCTTAGCGGGATGAAGATTTAAATTGATGTCTAGGTATTTCGAACGCATTATTACTCAGGCGGCATTTTTGTATGTAGATTACTCAGAATACAACAGTTAGAGGATATTCCGCGGGTTTGTTATTAGTTTCGAACCTGGCACGAGTAAAACTATAAACATATAATTGTCACGCGTTGAACAGATGAAGTTATCGATATCGCGTCCGGGTCAACCGGCCGTCTAGTACGTGGTTAGATATCGGCCACAGTATACCTATACTATCACCACATTAGATATAAATCGTCGAGTAACATTAGCCCTGCGATGTATTACAAGCTAAACACCAGTGTGGTGTTACCATTTCATTATTTCACATTATTTACTCGGCCAAAATTCACACGTGAAATATTTAAACACCTTCAAGATTTTTTTAAAAAAAATTGTTAGAAGTAGCAATTGAATATTACTTCATAGACGCTAGTTAACCTCGTGATAATTTATCTACTGCAATGAACAGATTATAACTGGACTTACGACAAATTAGGCGAGGCCGTATGGCTATATTAATGAAAGTTAAAATTGCCATTGGTAATTATACAGTAAACTGAAGTAAAGAAAGAAGATTTTCATTCGAACATTCTGAATACAATGGAAACAGCTGGTGATACATGTCATTAAAACTTTTTAACACGTATTTGAACTTATGATGGACAGAATAAGCTCGATGATGTTGGGAGAATCACAGAATGAATTTTTAGTTAATATATTTTTTATTCAACAAAGCGATGACACGAGCGAGATGCGTTCACCTGTCCATAGTAATATACCGCTAGATTGGATAGTATGCACTGCACCACATTGTGTTCATAAGACATAAGATGTTAAATCTTATTAACCCAATAATTACATTAGCTACAACCCCCTCCAAACTAGAAAACAGTAATGATTGCTTTGTACTGTTTGGCGGTTGCTATAGACTGCGGGGTTACATACCTAAATGGTCTCCGGAAACATAGACATATCACCAGTAAATATAAGTATAACATTTAAGCCAGTCTATCAATATAAATGTTATATTTGACGATCTATTATATTATATCCTAATCATATGATTATAAACATAAAAATATTACAGCATATTATTATTATTATATTTGTCCGTTATACACCACATCTTAACACGATTTATTTATCAAGTTTCTTTTGATCTTTTGCGGGATGTGTAATAGCGTAGCAATAAAAATGATTATTTTGACGATACATATGTATATATAATATATGAAAATGATCTGTTTTAAAGCTGGTGTCAGTGTCTTGTCTTAGTCATAAAAAAAAATGATAAACTTACGAACTCGTAGCACGTACAATAATGCTGTACAACATTGAACTATCGGTTATATCTTGTTTACATATCGGCCCGTTAGCGCCGATCGTGAACATTTATCTGATGTTCATATTTATATACTTTCAGTACCGAAGTTCATCACATTGTTTATAAAAACAGCAGTTCCATTATATCCGTTTATTAGTTTTAAAGCAATTAACCCAGTGAACACATATTACGCCGTACATATTATGTTATCTTTAGAAATTTCTTAACGTTAGTTTAATTTGTTCAATGGTTATCAAAACTCTATACGTTTATTAAACAGTTGTAATAAAATTACTATATTTTTTTTTTGCTTACAAGCAACATAGTGTTTTTGTTTACAAAACATTTGACCCATATATTGAGCGCAGATGTGTATAGCGGTAGGATAACTTTACAAATTTGTTGTTAAAAGTAAAACTCTTATTTCAATGCTCTAAGGCTCATAAATCTCTACACTCGTATGGTTATACGCTGTGGGGATTTGTTGACAAATGAATGATGACAATTATATTGTGTGGTTGGATCCATTGTGCAATAGACGTCTCTATATTGTGGTTCCCCACGGTTGCGGTCTTTGGGTTACAAAATTTTTTTCGTCCCGAAATATTCCGGCCCTATTATTATTCACACAGGCATTTTAACATTGCCGTAGATAAACATCTCTCACTCATATCACTCGGTAAGACAAAGATGTGAAAGGTTTAACATAGTATTAAGCTGAAAGCGAAAACTTCAACTTGTCTCGCTCTAAGTATAATATATTAATATATAGATACTAGTTTGAAAATGAATATGTTTCATTCGGAAGATAAAATTTTCTTTAATTAAGATCAAATACAATCAATCAACTTTTCGCTTAATACAATTTTTTTTGTTTCGATTAAATTCAAACAGTGTGGTTATTGTCACGCTTTCAAGGGCATTGTAACAAAGTAAAAGTCGCCACAATATATTTAACTGGCAAAATAATGCGATTTACCGCCTCACAAACCATAAATACCCAAGCGTTTGTGGAACTATCAGGTTCATCGCAGCGTGCAACGTTTGTTCACATCACTACTATTTCTGATTTGTTTCCACACTCCCTTATTGTACTGAAGAAGAGTCGATAATCCCGTAGAAGCAAAGTTGTAGTTGTTTTTTTTTTATACAACGAATGTAGCAGTTGGCCGAAGTCTTTTGAAAGGGTAAAAAGCTCTTGACTGCATATATGTAAACAAATGAAGTGAGTGGTTTTATTAAAGCTTTTTCGAGAACATTCTGAGTAGTTGCGCGATTGTAACGTCAAAGATGAGTTGTTGTTACACCGAATGAGTGCTGTTGTTGTTTTGTTGTTTAGAATGATGTTTACCGTGTAGTGTTTATTGTAGCTTTTATAGTGTACGTTAAAAATATTATAAGCGTGGTTATTGATTATAGAAATACTGCGTTCTCATTGTTCCGGTTACGAGTTAAATAATTATTCATACTAAGGTTATAAATGTAATAAAATATACTAATGCATATATATCTAATAACGGAAGTTTTATTTTAAAAAGTATTGTCTATTTGAATATTGTCGTTGCATAAAGTAATGAGAATAATAGATTTTATAAGTATTTTATTTCGATTTTGCACCGAGCCTGTGTAAGTGATTTTATCAAAAATATTGTACTATTAAAGGTACCGGAACACGTAGATATGTCGATAAGAAATTCCGCAGGAGACTGCTCGACGTTTATGAATAAATAATTCACCCAGCAACAAATAGGAGGTAGGTACGATTAGTGAATTCCCATAGTCCTGTTTCCCGTTTCACGTGTGAATCGAAGTCGAAACGACAACTCGCTGGGCCACCGCGACGTCACGCTGGCTACCATTGTACGGTCCCGGTTTGCAACCTCCATTGTTAGCACGCTGAGCCCCAGGAGTCACGGTTCCTGCCGGGTGTATATTTGCAAACACAGCGCGCGCCCCCCCGGGGTGTGAACCCCTCGCGGGCTGATATCGCAATTTGTTACGAATTTAGTAATACGATACCCTGGCGTGCTCACTGCGTTCGTAAACTTTACACGCTCACACTTCCGCACCCGTGATGGGATTTATACATTTTATATCTGTTGTACAAACTTATGTATTAAATAGTAAAAAAAGATTACACTGTACGAACCCGGTCCATAACATAAACATTTAAGCATTGAAACATTTGGGCCTATGTGATGAAGAATATCCCCAAAACTAAAGATCCGTCAAGCTTTAGCTTTCTATAGTTTTTCCGCTTTTGGTCAATGAGGTGAATAAATAGCCATGACTCATTCCTGGATAGTCTCAATGGTGGAAACATTGCAACAGCGGTTCACAAGCTATGCCGCTTTTAACACTATTTACCCTGGAAAGGCATCTCATATTTGAACTGTGCTGATTCACGGCTGAAGTAGACCTAGAGCTTTGGAAATAAAGACGACGAATTACCAAAAAGGAGACACATTTTTGGTGATTCCTCGTCTACCTTTGAGTATATAAAATTCCATAACATTTGACCTGTCTTCTTAAAAATTGGTATTAATATGATAATGGTATTTGAACATGAAAAAAATTTTGGTATGCCTTTCTTGGAAAAAAAGTCATATTACGAAAATGGTAAACTTATACTTGAGAAGAAATGTTAGTGTGTCATGAAGTAGATAGAGAAGGTTTTATGAAAATACATCTATTGGAATATGTTATTATCGATTATGCTATTACAACAAAAAAAATCCTTTTCAAATGTTTGGTTTCTTTGCAGTTGCTCTAGATTGAATAGTCACAATTCAAGAGTTTAGGTAGTAACGAAACATAGCAATAAAATTGTAAAAACGGTAGTTGAATAAAACAAGTATTCAAATCCATTTAGATAAAATTGATGCGTATTCTAAAATACGAACTGTCATCGTTCTACGCCAGTATTTAATTCGGCTTAGTTTACGAGCGCCAGCCCCATTCCCTACCATCAAGAGCATTTTGGAACCGGATCATGGAGGTTTATTACACTTATCACAAAACATCCCTTCTCACCACACATTCTTAACAAACCTTCATTTTCCCCTTTTCTTATTACAAAGTGGTTATTTTATGTTTTCGTCTGTACACAAATGTTTAGCAATTTACACTGTTAGAAGGTTTTAAATACGTATGAGGGAAACTCTTAAGAAGTTCCTGAGTAACTAAACCTCATAAATTCCTCCCGTTGGTTTCAATTAACACTCATAAATGACACTCAGTTTTAATATGTTTACTCCGGGCTCCAATAAGACGCAATAAACATAAACTTAAGTATTATTACATTTAAACGTAATGTTTTATCGGAGACTTGGAAATGTTTTCGTTTCTTTCTTTGTGATCAGACGGTATCGAACTGAAGTCATTGCGTCGTTACTGGTGGTAGCTCTGCGCAGTTAGTAAAGTTGATGCAGGTACCATCGCAGCACCTATTTTTCCACTCTCCTATAGATAATAAATAGACTGCTATTTGTACAAACGTCGTTCTATTTCCTACGTGTCTTCCGGCAAGCACAATGTGGTGTACATCATTCTAATTAACGCTACATTATAATGGGCAGTGTTGTGTTACCATCAGTTGAATGTCTTGATCGTATCGTCTAATAGGAATATTTTTATATATTTTCATATTTAATGGGTTAATACTTGGCATAATTTCTAGTCGATGTTGAGGGTCTTTGAGGATGTAAACGGCCATGGATGTTCATCCAGAATACTTTAGCTTTCAAAAATATGCGTGATCCTCTTTACTATTACAACCTGATAATAGGAAACATAGTTTATATACTTTATTTCTTATCAATTTATTTAATTGTTTTTAGATAGTTAAAGTACATCCGGTGGGCATTGGAGCCGTAACTTACACTGTATATCCTTGCTTAATTTTGTCAGTTGTGAGACAGACACTATTTATAATAATTTATACGTCGTATATTGAACTTATTTTGTATTAATATATATAATATTAAATAACCTTAATTTTAGGAATGTGGTACTTCAAGTGTTAGAGGACAAGTGTGGAATAAGTCTGTTTTTGTCTCGAGTTATTAAGAACCGACTAAGATAAGTCCTACCTGCCACAGCAGGCGACTAAAAGGGTTTTTAGGTTCGCGGGCTTCGGAGGTGGGACCTCATTGCCCAAGCCAGCTTGAGTAGGCGATAAGAATGTGGGGAACTGGTATTTATTTGTTAGTAGCTAAGCGAGAGTGCCGAGGAGGGTTGTAGCCCTACGTAGGACATGCTTAGGCGTACCGCCGTGAGTCACAGGTGCGTCCCGTAAGATATCCCAGGCCACCCGCGTAACGCACTGAGAATGACCATCTAGTAGTTTTTAGTGTGATCAAATTCAACATAACCTTGTATTTCTCGCAAAAGCAAAATATTTTTTTAAGATTACCCCTTCCATAAAAAAAGCATGGAGTTGGTTTTTCTTTACTTATACTTTATATATCACAAGAAACTCTATCTAATTTTATCTAATGTGTAACCTTTAAAAAGATAGGTATTGATATAATTGTAGTTTTATAAAAATCTTAAAACCTTCTCATTAAATTAATCTGTTATTTTGCATAGTTGCTTGGCGCTTGACCATAATGACATTGGATGTTATAGCTGATGATAGTGAAGCTCGATAGTAAAGGCTTATTCACTATTCTTTTGGAGACTCTTGAGAAATAGGAGCAAAATAAATTGATAATTTTAAAGTTGCGATTTAAGTAAATGTAATTAAGTACAAGTATTACTTGTAATATAAACTGACTGTTGTGCGACGTTATCACAAATTTATATTCGCAATATTATTTATGGGTTTTAAAGTACATCTTTGTATTAATATTACGCAGTGACCATAAAGTACCAGATAAATTATCACAGTGTATGTCTGTGTTCGTATCTTCCTGTTGTAGACGGCTCTCAGACGTAGAATTCATATTACATTGAAATGTTTTTTTTTTTAATAAAGCACTCTTACATAAACTACTTTAAAAGGACTATTAAGGATAAACGTTTATAGTGGTAATTGTTTTTAACAGTAACTTTAGAACATTAGTCAAAACTATTAATTTTCATTTCATTTTAACTTGTGAAGTTTTAAAAGCTTCTTAACTTCAAGACGGAAATTTTAGATGATGCTAATGACGCTCATTTAACAACAATATTGCCTTTAAAGAACAATTAAAAAACTTCATACAAGGTGTGAGAAAATTGATTTCTTCGTGTTAATAAGCACTTCCTACTTCACTATATTAGATGTCGGTTAAAGCGACGTCGTATCATTGTTACGAACGTTTTTGAGAATTCTTACTAAACACAATTACGAGCGACGGTCTTGTTTTTTTTTTGTTCATATTTCAATGTAAGTTAAGCCAGATCGTTGTGAATTTCTTCCTCTCCACTAATTTGGTTAGAAGTGGGCGACTGATTCAAATCTACGGACGTGTCGAGATAAGACGGCATTTGCACAACATTTGTTTCGTTTACAAACGATTTGTATGCATATTTGGAGCCAAGAGAGTTCCTGAGTACGCTATAAACGTTCCTCAACCGCGTGATCATCGCAATTTGTCATATTTAATTTAACACAGCTTATATCTACAAAGCCCGTGTAAAGATTTTGAATATATTTTCATTCTTAAACATTATAAATTTTCGAGTTTTCTTTTATTATACTTGAAACTAATACGATAGGGGTGAAACGGACAAAACAACCGATAGGGGTGTAACGTGTAAGACAACTCAAGGGACTCAGGTACAACCTCGCCAGCTCGTGGTGTACCCTGCAAATTAACAAACAAGGCTCTAGTTCTCACCAACCCGCATTGGGTCAGTGTGGTAGGAAATGGCCCAAATTTCCCCAGTTAAACGACTATGTGAACATAAACAACGTCCCGTAGTGCCAGACGGTATCGGAAGTCATGCTGACGGTAAGATCGCGGGAAGCCGCTGGATGCGGGCGACGCACTACCGAGTGATGTGGAGATTTTTGACGAAGGCTTATGATTAGCAGTGCTCGTTTATCGGCTGACGATGAATGCCATAAAGGGGTTGTGGCATATATCAATAATGATACAATATATCAATAAGAAAAAGTATAGTTATTATTTGAAATAGTGAAAAAAATTTCTCATTTAGTTTTTGATTGTTACTAAATTCATTGAAACAAGTGCACTAGTTACTGTGCTAAGTGCATAAAATATTCAACAACGACCATAAAAATAAATAACAGTCAGTTCAGGTAAAACTGCGCGCCATCAATTCATTCTAATTTAGCTATGCAGCTTCTATTATTATAGCGCTAAGAATAAATCAGTTCACACTCTCCCCTACTACTCTCCAGTAAATCACTCTGTTAAAAATATATAACGATTTAAATTTAAACAAAAAAAATTGTAATAATTTATGCGTAGATAATTTTAAAAACCAGTATTTGGAGCAAATAAGAAAACTGTAAGTGATTGATATTAAATCATATGCATATAAGTAATGATATAATACTAATTCCCTTTTCTTCGCAATTCATTCCGTATTCATTTATGAACTATTATTATTGTTATTAATTTATTATGTTTAATTATATATACATAAAGTTATCACATGTATATAATACATATAGATATATGAGTGAATAAACCAGAATTAAACAAAGATTTGCTTTTTTCCCCTCAATTTATTTATTTTTATTCCCGTTTCTTTATTTATATATGTATATATAGAAGAGACCTCTAGAACCATGAGGCCTAGAGACTTGAAATTTGGTTGGAATATTTCTTCTCCAGAGTACAGGTTAGCAATGAACAGATTTTATGAAATGTTATCCCCAAAAGAGGTTGCGGTAGTGTTACGACTAGTAAAGCGAGAGGAGAACAACCAGTGTACAGTTATATTTTCAAAAGGATAACATTTATTTTTAAATCTCTTATTGCCAATTAATTTGAAAGTTAATAACTAACCGTTATTCCTTGATCACATACACAATAGATAGCAAATATAATGTTATGTATAAGTTTTAAAATAACGAAAATGTAGTGTATATTAACGTGAGTTATTACATTATATTACATAGTTATTGTCGGGCTTATCATTTATCATTTTTTCACTTAGTATAATGGGTTAGGATTTTTAACATGATATTAAGCAATACTAACGCCAGAGGTGACAAACTTGCCTAGAAAATTCTTTCTATAATATGTTGATAACCGGAACATAGCGATGCTGTCATGGTGGCATATTTACGATTCGGGGATGGCAGGCAGGCGCTTCTTATTATAGAGAGGAGTGGAGGCAATTCCCATCATGTGATGGTCTTGTTCGTTTCATCACTCCGATAAAATAAAATGATAAAAATGTACGTAATCCAAAAATAAGTTTTAGTTATGTTAAAGTTATTAATAATTATTACAAATGGTAGGGGAAGGAGAAGAGTTTCGGACTATTGGCAGCCGACACCGTGACGACTTCGGGCTTAACCTCAAACGTGCGGTGTTAATTAATGACAACAACGCCGTCTATCGGTGACGCCCTATCAATCGCGGCGACGCATCGCCACAGCGCAACGCGGCGGCGCGATGCGGCGGCGCGACGCAGCGGCGCAACGCACGACGCGCCGCAACGACGCGACGCAACGCGCCCGCGATCATTTGTAATCATCCCGGCGAGTTGCGGGCGTAAAAAGTAATAGAAAATATACAAGTTTTATTTCCATGAATTCGCTGAAAACTTTCAGACCAGTTAAAATAAAACCATCATTCTAATTCAACTTCGTTATCTTTTGTATAAGACGAGATATAACAATAAATAAACACATTTTTTTAAATGTCACTACGCTTAGAGTTTCTATACGTACCTAGGTCATAACTGCCCCTTTTATTAAATATTACTATATACACTACACACACACGAACGTTTACACATCAAGAATGCAACGTATATGAAATTTAATCACACATATACACTTAGTATCCGGTTTGAGTAGAATATTCTAGTTAAACCATCAATGCCAGTGCTTCTGAAAGAGCTCCCTTTCACTGTTGTACTTTAAGAAGAAGCACATGGGTTCTTTATTATTTATAATGATAAAATTTATAGTTAAATTAATATGCAACTGAGAGCAGGCGCAGTTTCCTGAGATACAGGTTAAATATCTATATAAGTAATCATGAATTTTACTTATTTCAGAATTATAAAATTATAATAAATTATCTTATCTTATAATGATTATTTCGATCTTTGGGGAGACGTAGGTCCAGTGAACGTTTGTGGGCTGATGATGATAATGATTCTCTTTTGGTCGTATGCGTCTTGAAGTAGGATCAAAAAAAAATCAACCCAAAATAGATTTGTTAATAGTTAATAAAAAAGTAAAAGCAAAATTGTTTGCTTATTTGAACCTTGTTCTGATCTATGTTTAAATAGGACAATGCCAAAATTCTGAAAAATTTGTATGGAGTTTTTTTTTAAACTAACGGGTAGTAGTAACAAAAGACTTGGGAGATTTGAGATAACAAACCCGCCAAATAAATCGTGACGTGGTTCTTAGCTTCTGTGTTTTAACCAGCTACTGCCGTTGAGAAGCGGTTAAAGCGTGAGTGAAATTAACTGATAAATGTCGAATTACTCCTTCCAGTATTATACATTTTCTTATAGAAACGTTTTGGTTAGTTGTTTTATTTCTATTAGATATATCTAGCTGAATATATAGGAATACATGATTTTTTATGTGCTATTTGTTTATATTATTAATATTTTAATCGATTATCAAGTGTAAGATTTCCCGCACAACAACTCACGGGATCAAAGCTAACCTTATCTGCTCTTGGTGTACCCTGGTAATCAACAAACGAGGACCTGGTTCCCACCTACCCGCGTTAGGTGAGCGTGATGAGAAATGATCCAAATGAATCCCGTCACCACGACCCGATCGATGTGGAAATCTTTGCGGGAGGTCTGTCCAGCAGTGGACGTCTATCGGCTGATGATGATGATGATGAGTCAATTATAATCTTCGCATTCATAGACGGTACCGCTAGTGTCTTTAGGAAAATGGTCTATTACTATTAATTTTTGTTTTATAGAAAGTAATAGTTATACTTTGAATTGCTCTATGTTTGATAAATCTTCATGCGAATGTCTTAATACTTGAATGATAATGGTGATGAATGCAAATATTTTTACAAATATTAATAGTTGCAAAATTAATTTTTTTTTTAATGAACTTTATGATATATATATATTGTTTTCAACAAATAAAGAAAGAATTATATACGTCTTCTATTTTCCACATTGTTTCTGTTGTCCTGATTATAGTGTTATTTTTTTTAAGAGAAGACTAACACATTTTTTATATCAAAAACAAAATAACCTATAACAACGGACGATTACGTTATAAGTATGTATTCGTTGAATTTATATCTTATTCTTTGGCGTCGGTTGAAAATGTTTACTTTCAGCCGCATTCCGGCGACGCCGAAATGTTACATGTGATGTTGTGTATCGGCATTAAGGTCGGTGAATTGGCGTGTTATATTCGTTTGGCGTGTCACATTATTAACAAATAAAGCCTGCCGCGGGCCATTGTTGGTTTCTGTGTAACGAATTGGCTCGTTTCTTGCGTGAAACACGCGTGACGTCACTGCGGCGTAGAGCCGATAAAGGGTTGCGCTCTGGACACCGAATTTTTTAATTTGATCCTCGTTAGCCTAACCTGTTGACCGCATCGAAGGTCGCCGTTCACTATTATATGTCGCCGTTGCTAATTTTGGCCGTTCAAATAAAATTTTGCATTTATTTTTTAAATTTCTCATGCTTTATTGTGATACGCTCTGTATAGATTGAAATCAAGTACATTCTTGTCCTCGTTATTTGACGTTGGCAAAATTACTACCTAGGAATTAACAATTATAAACATTGAAATTAGCAGCATGAGCCGTTATTGAAGATAATAGGCATATTTAGGTCGTCATGACTAGTCTTTATTGTCTCATATCTGATTTAATGAGGCGGTACAACATCATCGATATTGTTCAGGTAACGTAGTATACAATTCCTTCTATGATAATTTCGTGAAAACTCTTCCGTAAGTTTTATTTTCAAGTAGCTAACTTTGTCTTTAACATAACGTAAAGCGAAAATGGGTGTGAAGTTGTATTATGCTTGTTTGGAATAAAACGGCTCGCATATATTACTACGGGAGCGCAGTTGGATTCATGATGATGTCAACGCTGCAAGCCATTCGACTTTAACAGCTTATCTGACATTGGGCGCGTGGACCTGGATCCACGGCCTGTTTACAAAACGTGTACTACTTGTAGTGTAGTTATCCGACGGCGGAGTTTTTAATAACGTGTGTCTGGTTATTGGTTATTCTGGCGATCTACTCGGTCGTCGAGGGCGGGCGCGGACCCGTTCCCCGACTAACTTCGCCTGTATCGGAATGGAGCGCAGTTGAACAAAATATCATCCCATCATCCATGTCATGAAGTCAGGTAGAAAGTTTACTACTGTTTACGCTATGTTGGTAAGTGTAGCAAAAAAGCTGCTGCTTTTCTCCTGAAACGATTTCCTCTTTAGTTGGCTTTGACAACACCTCGAGGTTAGAGAAGTAATGGGCTATTATTTTGGCATTGGAGAGAAATCTTCGAAAAGATATTCTGCGGGAAGAAGTCAAGGTTATGTGTAAATTTTTACACACTAAAACTCTTCGGTGGTTGGAGGAATTAATCTCTGTTCGTAACATAATCGCGGCCGAATCGCAATCGCAGGGTGAGGTGGGTTTATTTTAACCCGCCTCCCACACGACAGTATCAATCACAACTACATTATCGAATTACTATGCATTTATATATTATTTAGATATTATAAATAGAGGTTTAGTAACTTTAGCAGCTAAGATAATAATTTAAGTAATGATATTACAACTTTGCATGTTTGTAAAGTGTAGTTTTCTTTAACTTTGCTTAAACTACTATGCATTATTAGAATTATTTAATATATGAATAATATAATGGTGGTAATAGTAATAAATGGGTGGTATCGCAATGTCTATTTCTGCGGTCGGTTTAAAGGTCGCTGTAGTTAGTGTAATCGTTTTATTAGCGAGATTTAACATCTTTTCTTCTCTTAAGATGCCTCTCCGACTAGCGAAGGTTTGCGGTCAGTTTACAATATTTCTCTCGGTGTCTTCCGAGACGTAAGAGTTGGGCAGCACTCCTGATTTTCCAATGAAGTATTACGTTGCTATAGTTCTATTACGTTGTATTACGCTGATATGGTTATACTGGTGCTTTATAAACATTTAACCGCCACCTTACTGTAAAGGTGAGGTTTATCCCTAAATGAACGACTTACTTCTTACTACGACCTACTGTAAGGTTAATTCGACGAATAACAAAACTGTAACTTGGTAGCTACACATCAAAATTTATGTCCAATTAAAAAATAAAACCTGATAATGTTTTCATTGCAAAAAATTTACGTAAAGTCGATAAAGGTATACGTCAGTCTTATTTATAAGAAAATATCAGTTTATCGTAAGCAAAGAAACAAGAACTGTATTGACCTTTTTAATCAAGCAACACAAGTGAAATATATAATTTGGCGAAACAGGAATGTCTCCGAGAAAAACTCTGTTTCTTCCTTATCGTGGTTACTGCAATAGACGCCTTGAACTCAAATATGTAAAATTTTATTACTTTGTATAACCTTGATTTGACAATGTATTAAATAATAGATTTTTTTTCAATATTTTTAATCGGTCACCTATGTAAAAATCTATTAACATATTTACATATATTATATTAGGTCCTAACATATGAATTTAGCGTTTTGTCGTACTGACCACTTTGATATCAAATATCACCTCTTTGGTTAACAATTCTAAATTCATTTAACTGGTACATTTGAATTTTCAAAACAGTCATACATTTGTTTTTTCCTCATTGTTTTTTTGGCGTCGCTTATTATTGTACAACGGAAAACCTGAAATTACGGTATATTTACGAGTACGAGTTCTACCGTGGCACCTGTATCAGTGCTGCAGAAACAGCTCGAAGGATTAATGATGTGTACGGTGCTGGTATCGCAAAAGAAAGCATAATACGTGTTTGGTTTCAACATTTTCGTTTTGGAAATTTCGACCTTCATAACCAACTCCGTGGACGGCCGGAGACCAAAGTGGTAAATGAAGAATTAAAGGCTATTGTGGAAGCGAATTCATCATAAAGCACTTCAGAGATAGCTGCAGGCTTTGGGGTAAGTAACAAAACTGTATTAATCCACTTGAAGCAAAATCGGGAAAGTAAAAAAACTTGAACGAGGGGTACCTCATGAATTCAATCAATCGAACTTGCAAACACGCGTCGGCTGCTGTATTACGTTGCTCAATCGATACAATAATGAAGGGATTTAAAATCGAGTCATTACTTGTGATGAAAAGTATATACAGTACGATAATCGGAAGTGCTCGTCGCAATGGCTAAACCTTGGAGACCCAGCCAAATCCCGCCCTAAAAGAAAATTGACTCAGAAAAAGTTACTTTTGAGTGAAAATTGACTCAGAAAAAGTTACTTTTGAGTGTTGGACTAGCGCCGGTGTCGTTCACTACAGCTTTCTAAAGTCTGGCTAAACGATTACAGCAGATATCTATTGTCAGCAACTGCAAACCGTGAAGGAAGAACTAGCTGTTAAACAACCGAGATTGGCCAATCGCTCTAGGCCACTGCTGCTTCACGACAACGCAAGACCACACACTGCACAACAAACAACCACTAAGTTAGATGAGGTACAATTGGAATGTCTGCGACATCCACCGTACTCCCCGGACCTTACCCCAACAGATTACCGTTTTTTCCGGAATTTGGACAACTTCGTACAAGGAAAAAAATTCAACTCCGATGCGGCAGTCCAAATCGCCTTCAAAGAGTTTATTGATTCTCGCCCCCATGGTTTTTTTAGTAAAGTATCAACGGCCTACTTATGAGATGGCAAAAGTGCATAGATAACAACAGTGCATACTTTGATTAATTACATATATTTTACAAAAAAAATGACTATATTCCTTCCGTACAAAACGCCAATTTCATATGTAACGATTTAATACTATAAGATCGACCATTTCGAATCGAAGTTGATGCGTAATTTTTGCTCTCACATAAATATTATCATTGAACATATTCTTTCTTTTCTTCTTTATCATTGAATTTTACCTTACCTTTGTTAAATACAATATTTGTGTTTTAAAAATCATTAAAATAATGAAAAAGTCATTTAAAGCTTCCTCGGCTGGAACCGAATCCCTTCTATCATTAGATGGAAGATAAGGACATTTATCCACCTCGCTATTCTAGTGAGGGTTGGCGGATGTGCCATGTTCACAATGCTTGTACTCCTGTAACATTGTCGGGCTCTTACGCATCATATCCACGGCAAGTTGTAAATAAGTCGTATTGATTTAGACTTAAAACCATATTGATATAAAGTTAGGTAAATAATACACGTGGAATGCTTTGGTCTTTTACATAGTCGGTCCAGACTGTGTGGCCATAGCGGCGATAAGATCGGACCTCGTGACCAGCGCCCACGACTGCTACACTACCTCGATGGCTTCATTTTAACCTTACGAAGCCGCGGGTCAGGGGATGGTGAAGAGCATACGGAGCCATAGTAATCTGTTTATTTACACTATACAATATATTTATTCTCTAAAAAGAAAAGTGTATCAAAATAACAAACCGTAATTTTTTTTAACTTGTGCGCACCTTATAAAGGAAAATGAATAATATGACAAGTAGTTAAACTGATTATAATTAACTTCATCATACTTTGTTATATACTGGACCTCCGTTATTGGCATGATGTGAAATTAAACTTCATTAAATATAATTAACAACAGGTATTTTTAATATGTAATTCATATTTGCATTGGCTGTTTAGACTCGTAGTTAGGTGTTGCCAGTGGTATAATAATAATCACGTTATATTTAGTTAACATGACAATTTTAAGAACTTCACAGTTTAGCCCTTATAGTAACACTTAAAATATTTTAATCGTTTCCATATTTTATGAAAACACTCTGCTATTCGATTATGGTGTGGCGATAGTTTATTTTATAAATACATAACGAAAACTGACCCCCATAATTTTCATGCTATATTAATCTTTATCACGTTAAAGTTAAGACTGTTATCACTTTGTGTTTCGTTCAGGTAAGTGATAGACGGCACTAACGTGACGAGAGCTCGAAATTCTTAATATTATTTAATTCCATCTCTTAAATATTTTATTTTTCTTTATGAAAATTTCATGCAGTTTTTAGTTTTTAATTAATATAAAATCCAGACTTAATTAGGAAGACCAGGCGACGTCTAGTTTTTTGTTCACTTTTTGTTACTTCAAACGTACTTTTCTTTGAAGGTATTGATGATAAAAATTTTAAAATGTATATTTATCTTAATACTGAATATAATTTAATTAAAACTGAAAAACATGGATCTATGTTATCTTAAACAATGCAAAGAGAGAATAGGTTATGTTGGCGTTTTAGAAAATAACTTTGTAAAGTTAAATCGAGATATGCGAGAGTCGTGGAAGCGGGACCACACCGGGATGTCTCATTCGGGAGTCGAACTTGCTATCTCCAATCTCGACTCCTAACCGGTTAAATTATTTAATTAAAATCGTTTCACAAAAGTCGACTCATTTGTTTACACAAAAAATAAATTCATTATAATAAATTCAAATAGTTTTATTACTTATAATATATAATCTGTGGGAAATTTATATAATTTGTATAAATTTATGTTTGTATAATGAATGACACAAGCTGCTGCTTTAGGGTAAAAAGAAACACTTGTTACTGTTACAAGTACCTATTCTCAACAAGATAATTACTATAAATCTTACCATGGTATACTATGAGCGGTTTATAATTTAAAGGAATTTCAAAGAAATTATGGATATTATCTAAGAAAGGACAACTTCAAAACTTTTGACAATTTTATAGTATATATTAGATAAGAAAACGATATTTATTACAATGGTGTACATTTTAAAGGCGTTTCATGAATTAATGAACATATAATTTGATATGAACTTAATTAAATACTACAATATTACACGGAAAAAAATCTGTTTCTCGGTGATAAAAGAAGAATCAAATATTTCACACGTTACGAGGGAATAAAAAAGTAATTGAATTTTTCACTTATAGTACCAATATTACTTGCAATCGAGATTGTATTTATAGCGCGAAATTTATGAGATAGATAAACATACACAAAAAGAGTAAATTCATGTTCTGAGGCTATAACGTTTAATTAATTTCAGTTTACATCATTGTTTTAATAAGGCAAGTATTGTATGGAGATACTGCGATTGTTCATTTTTTCCTAGAGCCCAGCATCATCAAGATGTCAGAGAACTAATTAATAGTAATATGTATTGAGTTTTAGTGATTCAAAAGATGTTTTCATTGCTACATCTCCTAAAGATGATTGACTTTATTATATAATAAGTATCGGTAAAAGAAGTCCAACTACATAAACAGCATTATGATTTTAATACTTTACTATACCCCCAAAAGAAAGTAGACTATTTAAACCTAAGCTATGTAATATTTATAACTTAATGATATGTAGTTATAATATAAACATTAAACATAAAATGATAATTGCTATCATGTTAATATTTTAATGTATAGTCGGTCGCAACGATTACTTTAAGTAATAGGATGCCGATTGTAAAAGGGATAGATGACCAATGAATGGCAAGGTTAAAGGTCTCTTTAATCTAGGTCACCTGATTCCAACGGTTCATTGTGTTATCAATGCACAGGCCAAGATCCCTCGGTGAAGTACGAAGCGGAGTAAACATTTTGATAGTAATAAATACAAGGTAAACTGTTAAAATCAACTTGACCAATGAACTAATTACTTTGTATGTTTTAAATAAATTTCCTTCGCTCCGATTGATTTTTACATAATTTAGAATCTTTCACACATATTACAAAAGGATAAATTCTAAATTTATTTGTTTAGATATTTAACGGCTTAAGTATGCGTAGTTATAATCTAATCATAATGTTTAACATACAGTTAACATTGGGAATATTTTACAATATGCATTAGTAACAGGTATTTTCACAATAGCTGTAATTTGTCGAGTAAATCTAACGAGGAAATAAATAAATACTAAGTCTTTGGGAGAAGTAGAGTGTTAAAGTCTTCCCTTATCGAAGTCACTGTATTCCGAATTAACTAATATTTACGGTAACTATAATTATTACAATTGTTACTGTAGTTTGTAAATTATAACAATGATGGCTAAAATCTATTAATTGATTTCTTGCTATAACAACCACAGACGTTGCTCAGCCATTTTAAAGAACAAACATAATACAAGTCTTGTAACTTGTAAAATTTTGTAAAGGACTTTAAAATTTATGGATATATGGAAGAATTTTGTTATTTTTATACATCGCAAGTTGATAAATTGAAGTAAGATGTGCCAAGTTATACAAAATTTAAAAGTGTATGGAAATAAAAGAAACCCATTTAAGTGATAATCAAATATTAAAATTATAACAAGGTGGATATCACCTTTATCGGTGAGAATAATTATTGCAAAAGTTAATTACAGTTGAATATATTTGCAATTGCTTGCTGAATATAATTAAACCAATTAATTAGTGCCTGCGTTTAACTGAGATATTGAGCATTGCCTGTGCCCGACTAAATTAAATTTAAATTAAGGTAAAAAACACGATTCGTTACGAATTGGCGCGAACGATAAGTATTAACCTAATTGAATTAAAAATACTTAAAATGTGTTCGTCAAAGGAATCCGTATGAATCTCCGACAGGTCTTAGATTCGGTAGGCATAGATCGGTCAGTGACATTGAAAAAAAAAAAACCGGCTTAGATTGTTTGATCTCGTTTTAGTGACGCTTAGATTCGTAATGTCATTTTATAATATCTAGTAATCTAATTACTATAATAAGAACGAAAATATTACATGAAATTTTTTCTCCAAACACCATTTTGTTTGTAATTCTTTTAAAATGAATTATAACATACGAGTACGTGTTATTGTAAAATTTTAACTTCTTTTTCTCTTCTAGAAAACCAAGCCTTATGTGGACAGCGTGGTGGAAAACCTTTTTATTTAGTCCTTGGTAAAAGGCCCGACTACGAGCCGTGTGAAAATTAAGATGGATGTTTCTGTTTGTGTGATGCCTAAAACTACATTTTGTTGAAAATTAAATACGGTTATTGTTTGTTTTAGGTTATATGGCTCCAAACGCTGTGCGCGCTGCAATACGCCGATCTCTGCCTCAGAGCTGGTGATGCGGGCAAGGGATTTGGTGTTCCACGTGCATTGTTTTTCTTGTGCTCTTTGTAACACACCTTTAACCAAGGGCGATACCTTCGGTATCAGAGACTCTGCAGTCTATTGCAGGTTAGTACTTCCATGATTAGCATGAAAATATTTTCAAATTTCATATTTGTTTTATTGTATTGTAATTATACGCTATAGTATAATTAACGGGTTATTTGAGAAAATATGGGTTCCTTATTAATGGATCACGGATATTTTTAGGCTACATTACGAAACAATGCCAGGCTATGGGAACCATATGGCACTCCCTGGGCCACCTCAAATGTGCCCAGGTTCCTATACGGGTCCACCACCGGGCTCACACTATCCGCCTTATCCTTCACCTGAATTCTCGTCAGTCGAGCCTGATGTTCCTAAAGGGCCCTTCTTTAATGGGGCTGCTGCTCCACCGCCACGACAGAAAGGCCGTCCCAGAAAAAAGAAGCCAAAGGACCAAGAAATTATGACGGCTAATCTCGGTGAGTTAAAAGAAGATTAGTTAAATCATGCGCCAGCGCGAATTCTTTAATTTATTTAAATAAATTATTGGCATATGAAACAATTCTTGATTAATAACAATATCGAACATTGTTACAATCATGACATCCTGGAAAATAAACACCACTCGCACATAGCGTCGAAGTTACAGGTAAATGCATGCCGCCATTTTGTGCCTCCAAATTAATATTGATGCAAACTCCAGGCCCGTTTTGCCGACAAAACGGTTACAATTTTATTAACACATTAAAGTCAAAACTGCACTTACCATACGAGATTATCGGCGGCGACTTCCCGTGTGTGCATTTTTTTTTTAAATAAAAAACTTTTTGCCCTTTTCGAGATATCGAAACCAGTCCGTTTATCTGGCCCGATGTACTCCGTCAACCGACACCGCGTGTATCGTTCTTCGGAAAGTGTTCCCTCTTAATTTCGTAATAAAAATGACAACGTCGAAGAACGGATTAATCGGGCCACAAAATATATCGAGAGCATTGAATACAGCATTCATTCTAGCAGATAATTTCAAATATTTAACGCTAGTCACAATCTATATTCATCATTAAACTTCTTATGTAAGAACAGCACTAATAGGGTCATAAACCATGTACGTAAACGGTTGAACAGCTTCACAGCCGAGTTATTAAAGAATAGATTTTTCACAATCGATGATTTCACTTCTTGTGCCAATTATGACGTTATACGTATCGTTGAATTTCATAGCCGTTGAATTGATTTTTTACTTTGATTAATTATTTATTTTTATGTTGCTGTCATAAGTGCAATTAAAAGTGTGCCGTATGCATATTAATGTTTTTATAAGCACAAACATTTTTTTTAGTTACCCTTGTGGTTCGTCTAAAATAGCGCAAACAGGTTCCTCACGTGTTCGCCGAACCGCTCGCGTGTCCGTCGTAATCCAAAGTTCATCATACTCGCAACATTTCAATGAACCGCAGCCCAGCCCGGCGCCTGAGCCTCTCCATCGACTAGAGTCACGGGATCGATAGAGCTGTTCAATAACACGTACTATTATAAAACTTTTTTTTATACCAAAACGTTATAATAATGTAACGACAATTGTCTGATTTAAAAAGACCTGAACAGTTAAAACTTACTTCGCTCTTTACTATTAGGTGGAATTGTAGTTTGTCTATGTAATTAAAAAATAACTATACCAGTTAGTTGCCGTTCCATATTATACACGAATATTATAATTATCAATTAATTGTAGTTTCGATACGTTTGGCAGTTCGTTGAACAGGCAACAGTGTGTCTAGAGTGTTAATAAATGCGCGTTAGATCATAAAAATATGGCGCTTGAGCCGACAACGGGCGTGTTCATGTTCAAAGTATCATTCGCGAAGATATTTACTGAGTTGTTTATACTACGATATAGAAAGCTTTCGTTTCACACTATGTTGCGTGTAATAAATTCTCCTTTTGTTGTTACTCGGTCTTTCGTTTAATAAATCTATATTTTTATTAAACTAATAATTAGTTCTAAATATTTGAACACAATATTTTGTGCAGCAACAATTTTATTGATCATCCGAGAACATTTAATCAGCAACATTAACTATTTTTTTTTTATATTCTATACACAATTTATTGCACAGAAATTTAACAGAAAGTAAAACAAATACAAGAATAAATAAATTCTCGCCGGTAGACTCACAAAACATCGCGTGGCATTAAAGAATTAAGCTCTGGTCCAAATTCAACGCGGCCTCTTTATAACCTCTTATTTAACGTGTAAAATCTAAGAAATCAATTATGTTGGAGAACAAAGCAATTTTATTTCGAATTTCTTTTTCTCTTATTACAGTATATATAGCAGTATATACGCCGTATAACTGTACGTAGAGAATGTTTTTTAATTCTATTCTAACCATTTTTGTATGGTTGTTATAAATTTTCTTCAGCTATATCAGTACATATTCATCTTGCATCATTAAATACGGATTATAAAAACTTGTAGGAAAGTCTCTCGGTTATTTTAATACTCTAATAATATTCATTAAATTTATCTAAAGATATTTTAAAAGTTTGTAGTAACAAGGGTATTATATTTAATGAACCAACTGAAACGCGGAGACAAGATATCCGAGAAAATACATTAAAGAATTTTTCCTATACTTTAGCTTATTATTCTACAATTTTATCTTAAAAAATTGCACTTTGTTTTTCCCAATTAGTGATGACTAGTCCATACATTTCAAGCTTTAATGTGGGTTTATATAAGAATTTGTGTAATATTAAATATTAACAGGTAATATAATCATTTTAATCTATAGAAACTTATTAAATATGTACATAGAATTATGGATTTTGTTCATTTTATTTTTTCGTATAGTAAGAATGTACGTGTAAATAATAAATGAGAACATAGAAGACATTTAAAATTTGGTTACTTGGTAATGTATTAAATTGAAAGTACCGGTTTTAACTTCCAATGGGGCGAGTCACCCCAAGTAATATGAAACTGAAATTTGAAGTACGCTTCTCAGTTTATGTAACGTCATAAATCTGTTACCGGATGAGGGCGGTCTTCTTTTTTTATTGTATATATTTTTTCATGCATGCCACGATACATTCTTAGGATGGTTAAAATATAGATTAGCTTTATAGAAATCTGTTTTAAATTATTAGTCCTATTTTATCTAGCCACTTACATTATTAATAAACGTGTAAAGTCGTTATTACTTAACATTTTGACCAGAACGCTAGAGAAGGAAAGGATCACGTAGAATTTTTGAAACACGTTAACACGGCGTTATTGTGTGTTAGATTACTATATGAGAAAATAGTAATAAATAACTTAATTAGTAATAATTAAAATCACGCAATAATACTTTCGAATTTTTGCTACTCTAGTCTCATGTGCTAAGCATAGGCCTAGTCCAGTATACTTTAGGGAAAAATTAAATTACTAAATCTCTTACAATATACTAAATTTCTATATTCTATTGTTTCATTAATAATCAAGTTATAGTTAATAATTGTTGTTAAGTTTTAAAATTTTATAAACGTGGCAGAAAACTTACTTAATTTTAATAATTTATTTTCAGTTTACTGTTATGAATTAAAGAGATACAGTTTTAAAACAGGTTATGGGGTGAAAAATATACGGGTTTGAAAAAATAACTAAGGTTTATAATTAATGAAAGTGTTAATTTAAAAATTCTTACACTTACTGTTAGTTTCTTAAAACGGATACTTTTCAAGGGGGAACAATGCAATAGATTCGCAGCAAAAAGCTCGTCAATTAGAAAAATTAATACTAGAATTATAGTAGAAAACCTTTCACGAAGAAAGTTAATATAAAGGAAGCCAGTTGTTAATAAGTTCGTTATGCGATTCCCTCTAGAGGTTCGTTATACATACAGAATTGTTTAAAAGTAGGTTATTTTACGACTCGCCTTAGTGTTTGACTGCGTTTTAATTGTATTATATAACCGTAAAATTATAGGAGATAGATATCAACAATTATACGTCCCGTTATGGTGCGACACTTTGTGGGCAACCAACCGCCTGGATGCTCCGCATAGTGTTACTGACTATTACTCCACGTTTGGGCAGACTTGTTTTTGCCACTGCTGCCATTTTCGTGGATCTGGCTGAGTACTCTTTTTTTAATCAGCCGCATTTGGACGCCCATGATCAATTATAAGGGAACGTCGGTTTGCGTAACAACGCGTAAGGCGGTCTGTGGGTTTTGAGTCCCACGTCTCGACGTGAGATACAGTACATACAGATCAAGTAACGAATGTGTACTTAAATAAATTAAATTACTATAATTATCGGAGCATTAAAACGATATATCATTTACAAATTAATGTTGTTCGTTGTATTATCGTATTTTTTTAATAATAGTTATAAGTAAATTTTAGTAAAGGTATTCAATTTACTGGTGGCAGGTCTTTTTTGCCGGAGACCGTCTAGGTAGGTACCACCGCAGTGTCTATTTTTACCGTCGTATAGTAGTGTGTAATACTTTGGTATAATTAACACAGTAATTGTAACTAGTGTAATTACTGGGGTAACGAGACTCAACATATGTCACAAGGGGACAAACACAATGTAGTGCAGTATATATGACCATGAAATCAATATTTTTTTAGTATTGCTTTAAATAAGGCTTTTTTCATGTTTTCTTTTCGTTCAGTTAACCCAATGCATAAAACCATCCATTTTAATATTGTTATCGAACATAATATCACAACGGCAACAACTTTCGAGCACCAACACAGTGTAAGGCGAGGAATACGTTCGCTATCAGATCGTGGGAGGTTATTCTGATGTCAACAAAACGGCTAAGTACGCACGTGAAACGATGTTTACGTTGAAATAGGGACATCACGTAGTTACAAATGCTATTTAGTTTTTTTAATAAAGATTTTTTTTTTCCAATTTAAATAAGGCACTATGTGAAACTTGAAATAATTTAGTGTACTACATCATAATCATACTGTTGGTAACTTCCATAGTAGCGGATTGCTTATAATGTATTGTTAAATTGACACTAAAAAAATTATGATCTTTAGACAAAATGGTCGCCATCTGTGTTACGTCCGTTTCGGGAGTTGTGTTAATGAATCATTAAAAAAGACATTAATGCGTTATTATTGTATAGAAATGGTTCCCAGTTGGGTGATCCTCAAAAACTTTATTAATTAAATTAAAAGTTAGTATTGAATAGTAGTAGCTCGGTGGCCTAATGATTAGAGCGTGCCGCCTTCATTCCGAAGGTCGCGGGTTCGAATTTTGATATGTGCCGATGACCTAATATTTAAGTTATATACATTTGTGACATTTAGTAGCAACAGCGAAATACAAACGGTGAAGGAAAACATCGTGAGGAAACCTGCACATGGATTAGAATTTATGCTAAGGTGTGTGTGAAGTCACCGATCCGCATTGGGCCCGCGTGGTGACTATGGCCCATCGCCCTCATATTGAGGGTAGGCCTGTGCCCCAGCAATGGAGACGTAAATTGATAGTAGATATATTTAAATAAAAATATATCAGATATTTCATTTGTATATATAATAATTTTATCACAGTTCAAAGATTAGCTGATTTAAACAACATTAAGTAATATATACTAGAAGAAATTCTATATTGGAATAAGTATTGCCTTTGCACTTATTTCTATGCATGTTGCATTTCCTCTATGATTTATATGTGCATAAAAGACAATAAGTTGGTCACTTAACTAAACTTTTTAATTTAAACCTTTGAGGATTTGGATATATGCAAAACCTTTCGGAAAAAATCACAATATTCTGTATTTACTAAGACGTTTGTTTCTAATCGTAGGAAGTTGTGTTTCGTAATATTTAATTAAGTTTCTGTTATTAACCAAACATTTAATCTATGAATTATCTTCAAAGCTATATATAGTTGATAGTTTAAAAAAGGATGTTAATCACGAGGTACTTCATTTCTGAAGTCTTCGTTACTTATCGATAATAGTTTATAACGGCACACTTTTTAATCAATCACAAAATTTTATATTTATAGTCCTTTTTGTAGAGTAGAAGTATTGTTTGAAATATTTTAGGTACTTTTGTTCTTATGTATATATATATTCTTATGTATATATATATATATATATATATACATAAGAATATATATATATATATATATACACACACACACAATTTTGGAAGTACTGTCATTACATTTTCGATTTAAGTTTGTGTTATATATAAGAGCGTTTTTTAAAACGGGACCTTTAAGTTTTACGGATAATCGGTTAGGCAATGACTTGTTAGCATGTTTAGCGTCTTAGTATTGCGCACACGCATAGTTTGCGTGTTAAGGGGAGGGGAAAGAGGGGAGTGTTGGGCGTGCCGACCGCACCCACGGTGTCATATGTTAGATCGTCACCACAGTCTAACAGTTTACATACACTTATATCATATAAGTACCTGTTAAACCAGAATCGTATAAAACATTATATCAACATAATATTCCATGATAGTACAGTTATAAAACATAAATGAATAAAAGAATAATCACGTCAAACAACTTTGTAATCAACTTCCGTTAAATAGATTTAGTGTTAAATGTGAAATATTTTTTTTGTTAACACATAACTTGTATCTATTTTCAATGATTTAAAAAGACTGCTACATATTGTGTCAGCAATTACTTTACCTTGAGGTATACGTATATATTATAATTATTGAAAAAAAAATATGAGAAAAAATCATAAGCAAAAAATTTAAAGATTAATTAATGTTAATTTATTTTTGCCTTTTTTTGTCCGAATATTTTTTTTTTTGTTTAGAATAACTATCATTGTTTCTGTCATACTTTAATGCACCTGTACAAATACTAATGGCAATTTTTTTTAATAACACGACACTTTTCTCTAATGCTTGATTTAATATTTTCACGTTACCAAAATTCCAAAAGATACGTTTTTTCACAGCGAAAACCAAGACATATAAAATACTTATGTCTAACTTAACATATCACTTAAGTGATAAACTTCTTAAGCGGCAAGTTGCTGAGGCTCGCATGCTTTAAGCACCTGTAGTGACACGTCGAGTCACACTGTACGGAATATATGTTTATCTAATTAATATCTTTAGTTAATTGTAAGTACGTTATAATGGTATATGTGCTGTGAGTCTAGTTATTTATATATTACAGGTGTATTAATAATGTGCCATGAAAACTATGTGTAGCATAATATTTTAATTGATTCTATTTTTGGTAGATGTCTATTAAATATAATGATTCCTGTATAGAATTGGACGAAAAATAAGTTATATTGGTTTTAAATGATTTTACATTGCTATAATCTTTTTATAATTCTCAAAATTAAAATCCTAGATTTCTATTACCTATAGATCTTTCCTAATAATTAGGAAAGAACATTATATTAGCCAAAGTTTTTATTCTTTCAAATACATTTGCGTCATTTCAAAAGTATTTATTATATGTTCTACTTTACAGATAAATTGTATATAACATATCTTTTTTTTGTACATATTTATTTATAAGTAACATATTGAAAAATTATATATTACCTACCTGTTGGTGATTTGATGAATTGAAGAAAAATATACACTGTCCCAATCAACTGGTATATAGCGTTTTATGTTACCTTATAAAGAGAACATTCGTAAAGTAACTTAAAAACATTCCAACAGCGCAATTATTTCGCAGTGCACTGAACTTAATTCGTACACATAATTATAATTACATACTCGCTTCGACATCGGTGAGAGCTCGTCAGATCGCCTCAACTCGAGCGCTGTGTCCATAAATTACCAGCAAACAGGCGGTTTTGTAAAAAAAAAATACGCTTCCTACTTCAATAACGGGAGCGAAGTAAATTATGCGCCGTAATGAAGTTGTCCCATCTGCTCCGCCGGGTCACTTGGTGTCACCTTTTACGTTTCCCTTTCTTTTTTTTTGTTACCTTTTGTTTTAGTAGTTTTCTATCGGGCCCGGGACCGCCATAAATTTAATATAGCCGCATCTACTACGCCGTGATTTATTTCCTGCCAAAATATGTGACTGTGTTCCTTTAATATCTTTTCGGCATCGGGCGTGTCGAGTAGCGACCGACGATCATACAGATAGGATGACCGCGCGCACCTTCGCCGACGGTAGTTGCCTCAAAAGAGAATCGATTTCTTTTATTATTTTTACTATAACAAAAAGCCTTTTGTATACTTTAAAGATTTTCCTCTTTCCCTTTGTTATTTCACTGATAAAATCATCATCGTAAAACCTCTGAAAGATGTTTATAAAACATTTAAAATTTCAACACCAAATGCATTCGCTTCAAGGACATGTTATAAATGTTACTTCAGTTAAAGATTTTTTTGGAAATATGCATTTAATTGAATATTTCTCGTATGATAGATATTTTTTTGTTATGAATTAATATCATATTTTATTTATCTGACGTAGCGACAAGATGAGCAGGACGTTTACACAATAGTAAGTAATACCTCCGTCCATAACAATGTAGCGTTAACTAGGATGACACAAATTGCACTCCTCGCAAAGAAAATTGAAAATTCAGGTCTAGTAATACTGTTAGCTATAATGCTCTTCAAAACAGTAATGTTTGCATACTGCTATTGGGCGGCAGACAGTAGAGCAACAGAGCCCTATCACCGGCAAAACTATTTGTGGTTACATTAAATAAATTTTATTAATAAACGTGTAGAGGTATCGGAAACGGTTATCCCCACTCTAGGTCCCCACTCTCATGGTCTCACTACACGTCAGTGGGCTAATGTGATATCCATGTAAGTTCGTTTTGTAAGCGCCGCTATCTCGTTCGAGACATCTGTATCAGTGGCACACCGACCCAATAGCTTTATATTGAATCTTTATTTATTACTCGGACCTCTTTCAAATTTAGAATAAGGACGTTTTGTGTACGTTGATCAAGAGGTCTCTTTACAACAAAAAAAAAAATATATTTAGAGCCCTCCGAAAGTTATACGTCCGTATAACTTTCTAATAAAATTGAAGACCTTACAAATTACAATCTAATAATATATATTTTTTTTATATTTATTAATAAATATAGAGCACAAAATTATATTTGTACAAAAATGTCTTTATCATAGATACGTAGTGATAGCGATACTATGATAGTGATATTAAATGTTTCTGTTTTTTTTTTTAAATATAATATTATTTTTTTTCTTGCTTACACTGTATAGATTAAAGATACTACTAAAGATAATAGAATTACAGAATACCTGTAAATTACAGTTATACAAGTGGGGCAACGAGTAGTATAATTAAATGGCCAATTTGTATAATGCGCGTTTATTTACCCTTAAGCGGAAAGAGTATCCCTTGAAGTATATTTCTTATAACTTATTTTCTGCGAACTTAATTGCTATAATTTAAGAATTTATTTGAAGTTAGGGGTATAATTTTTTAAGTATTACGCGATTTAAATGAAATCCGTATTGGGTTAATAGAAAAATAATTTTACATTCTTTAACAAACTACTCTACCCAGAAAGCTTATATTGTAGTGAAAAAAAAAATCATGTATAATCAATTTCAATGTATATTTTTTCACATTAATAAAGTTTTCAATGTAAAAGCAATAAACATAAATAGCAACAATCTAACGTCGATTAATGGGCGGAGTAACTGACGACTAAAAATGTATGCCGTCGTTATTCGTTCAGATATCAATCGGCGCTGTATAACTCCACAGTTTTAAGGAGTAATAACTGGTGATATACGACCGGCGCTGAACCGCTTCGCGCCGCACCACCACGTATGAATTAAAGCCACCGGTAGCACCACCCGCTGACACGTTATGTGATACTACATGCGGCTCCGTTCACTTATAATACTAAATTAATATTTTTAATCGCGTCCGTGCTTCGATTTGAAAAAAAAAATCCCATGTTCATGTAGATCTATCGGGATATTTACTTCGTTGACGACGACGATGAGTATGACGAGTTGAGGTTTCTTTTTCTCGTTTGTATCATCAAGCTTTAAATTGTTTTGCATTGTCATTCCTTTACGATTGATATATACAATCGATTTAAGTTAGCGGCCACCGGACGAGACGATATCGCGTAGGAAATCTTAGATTTTTTTTTGCCCGCTTTAAAACATGAATGGTGCGTACGATTTATGAGATCACAATCGTCTTTTTATAACTCACACGAAATTTTTTTTTTATAAATCTTTTCGTCCTCGGCGAGTTATCTGTGTACACTTCACGTCTCGATCGATTAATAACGTCTTCTTTTAACGAATGTGACGTTTTGGTCCCGCGATCTTATTTAACGATAAATGCCGGAACCGCATAGTTTGCGAATAGCTCAGGAAATAGATTAAGGTGTCGACAAGAAATACGATTTTAGATACGCTCTTTTATTTATTTATTTGTTATTAATTTAACAAAGGTGTTTGTTTAGCACTCGGTTTAATATGAAAAGTTTCCGCTTTGCGAATACTGCAGCGCCCGTGGAGATACCGTATCAAGAACCTAGTGGATGCACGAGCGCCTGAAGCAGGTCACTGGCCACCAGTTTATTTAGATCTTCCTCTCCCTTCTATTACTTTCCGGAATATACAATGCATAGGGGGATATTCGAGCGTTCGGAGGTTCTTCGTGTTTTCTCACTAGTTTTATTGTTGGCCGAGGGTGCATAAATCATGTCAAGTAAACACAAACGTTCCGTCATCGTGGCAGATCGTTGCAGCGATCCGCGCGGGCCCACCTTTATTACCTTGGCACTAAAACTTTTAGTCCAACGTATAGATGTATTATATTTTTCAATTAAGCTCATAATTTATTGTTAATATTAAACGTATATTTAAATTATATGTAAAACATGGCGCATTGCTCATTAAACTTTCATCTTTTAAAAACACACAAACTTTTGACTAGTTTTATCGTTTTTATGTCTCTATTAGGAATAATGGAGTTTCATGGGTGTATATATTATTTTTAATGGGGATTCATGGTCTACAGAAATTTTAAAAAGTATACTTTTGTACACTAATAAATTCTTCGTGTGGTTCATTGTCTGGAAAGAGGATAATCGTTTCTTAAATTATATCACGTGTCGTGACGTATTTGATGGCAGGATATGTGGTCACTAAGAATATTTGGCACATGATTTTAGTGTCGAGTAGTAACATGAACAGTAGTTTCAGTTCTGCTGCGTTGGAAAGGTAAACACGGTTTGAATGGCGGCTCGATCAAAAGCGAGTGCATTTTACGCGAATCGAGCTCAATGGCCATTAGGAGTCAAGTAAAACGTTCCAACGGGTCCTTGCATTATTACCTAAGGGATTAATTGTTCACCTTAAACAATGAATAAGAATTGTCGACGATCACAACGTTGTATGGAGATAGAAATAAATTTTACTAATAACCCTTAGATAATACTCGTATGTATAGTGAACATTCATATCAAATAACGTTTTCATATGTCCTTTACAAATTTTATTTAACTAAATAATGTAAAAAATTAAAAAAGAGATGAAGCGAAACGTTGTGCAGAATTTTATTACATTTAATTCAATCAACTTTCATGGTATAAAACTGAAACCTGGGATTATCTGATATCGTGTAGTACAAAGGGGATGAAAACTGAACCTGTATAAAAATAGATGTGTAATTTTTTGTTTTGATGATCATTGTAACTTTTTAGTAAAGAATATTTAACAAAATATACCATTCATACGGATTTATATATAGGTAGATATATTATTATTGTGAATTCATATTAAAAAATATCTATCCTTTCACAAAAGGGTTGAGAGAGTTATAATTTGAGGATTTGTTATTTCCTGTTAATAGGTTTTTTGTAATTCATTTTTTTTAATGAAAGAAATTAATAATTTAAAGCTCCCATCGGAACATGTATGAGGCGGCGGTTGTTAATTCATTCGATTCCGTTCGACTTCAACTTGTGTTCAACCCTTCGTGTTTCGGGATATTTATTGGCAGCAATCTTTATTGGTCGTTAAAAAGTCTACGCGGCAGCCGGCCTATACCGTCACGGATACGTTACGGTAACGTTGAGAAATCGTAACAGAAAACAATGAGCGGTGCGCCGCAACCGATTTACGGCTGAAAACAAAAACCAATACGGCCATTGTTTTACAGTTGTAGACTATTCTTTAGAAAAAATATAATAATTTGGGCGCTTGATTATGTCAATCAACCTTCAGTCTTGATGAGGCATCACAAGAAGAAAAATAAAAGGGAAATTAATTAATAGCAGTATCTTTCGTATAACTATAGATTTGTTGCAGGGAAGTCTGTGTTGTCAGATGATAGTTTTTTTTTAACATAATTTGTGTTATCATTATCTCAATCGTTAAAAGCTCATTGCTGGGGTTCGGTTTATTGTAACGTTTCTACAAAACACTGTTTTGCGTCTTAATAATTTAAGTAGCTACTTTTGTAGCTTTAAGTAACTTAGTCTGCTCGATGAAAATGCTTTACTTTAGAAATTGTAACCATTACAATAAAACACAAGGCAAATCTTCGATCTGGTAAAAGTTTCAGGAAAATGTTTTCTGAAAGTTCACTGGTGGTAGGTCGCCTAGTTAAAGTCTTCCCCGTCTCGTGACATTTTAGAATAAAAAAAGGGAACCGCTAGATCCGCCGTAAAACGGATCTGTAGTATTCGGGCCAATGAACAGTAGCAGCAGTATTTAATTAGTAATGTGTAAATTTGGTCTTGGTCTTGAAATCTAGAAAAGACAAATTTTACACGAGTAAGACCAAGGCCGAATGAACAAGACCAAGACAGACCTATTACGCGGGACTAATAGCAAATGTGCAATACTAAACGAGAAAATTAAATTTCCGTTGAAATGATGAAGTGAAATATTTATCACAACTTGATCTTTTCTTTTGGGAACCAAATATTTAACATATTATAAAACTGAATATGCAATACCAAAACCAAGACTAAAACAGACAAGACCAAGACTAACACCAAGATTGTCCAAGTCCTGGTCTTGTTCTTATTTTGCTCATCACTGGTGATACTACTAGATGCTGCTGATACTATTAGGTACTAGATACTCCTGATAATGATTATACACAAATGATAGTTATGAAAATATTTAATTTATGATATGGACAAAAGGAGATTAATACAAATTAAAATCAATTGCTTGGTTATTAACAATTTTACGCGTAATTACGCAGTCTAATTTAATTAATATGGATCGGCGGTTGAATGGGTGTATCATCATGTCCACTCTTCGATTTTTATGAACTGGCTATTAACGTACGGAACTAAGATCGAGGTAACTGCCGCGTTACCAGATAAATTAAACATTAAACAATTTCACTATAAAGTTTTGTCTAAGTGTTCAGTTAAAGTTGAAGGTGTATTTATAAAGATTTTGTATGTGTATGTGTGCGAATTAGCAATGCGAAATTTTATTTAACTATTCAAGCCATGAAGTTTTATAAGAGAGCGCTGTATTAATTGGCTTAAATTTTCCATTTTCTAATTGTTGAGAAATCGTTTAATAGTTGTGTTAGGCCGAGTGCTGTATTTAAAATTTGTTATATGGTTGCCTGTTTGTTTATAACCTGTCATTACATCGACAAAATGTGGAATCATTTACTTGTAATGCCGCGTATTAATGTGCGGTTACATTGTAACACGTTTATAACGGCTTCATAAAGTTGTATTGTGGCATGTTTCAGTCAAGATGTGGAGGCATCTGATGTTCGCAATTTCATAGGTATGCTTGTGGATAACTAACCATGATAAACCTATCATCGTGCAAGTCCTAATTGCATTTAATTATCATAGATTAAGCCACGATAGGTTACTTTGTTATTCATTCATTCGAATTCATATCAAAATTTTTTTTTTTTTTTGTTATTGTTTGATATTTGGAATGTGGCCGTAAATCTTTAAGTGTGTGTGTTTTTTTGTATTCCTAAAACATTAAACTATTATTCAGTTAACATAACGCATGCGTTATCAGATATAGGCATAAACAAATATTTAACAACTTCAATGTGTTACATTGAGCAGCGTGACTATTCTCTTCTCGTATCAGATCTGAATCCGGATTATTTGGAGATGGGATTCCGAGGAGGCGGCGGTCTGAGCTCCACGTCGCGTACCAAACGCATGCGTACCAGCTTCAAGCACCATCAGCTACGTACCATGAAGTCATATTTCGCTATCAACCACAACCCCGATGCAAAGGACTTGAAACAGCTCAGCCAGAAAACAGGTCTACCTAAGAGAGTTTTGCAGGTAATTTACATATAGAAAATATGTGGTATTATTTAGAAATTTATTGAAAGAAAACTTATCAAAGTAAAATGTTGTTATTGGTAAATTGTTATTGTTATTCATATGAGATGAAAATAATTAAAAATAAATAATGAAACTCTTTTGGAAATTAAATCTCTATCTTAAAGGGAAACGTAAATTTTCTAACTTCATTTGATAACATCGATTTATCCAGAAGCTAATGCGATTTTAATGTAGTAAGAATGAAGCTTCGCTTTGATACCAACACGCTTATCAAAGCTGCCGCTTTGCGAACGTTTTAAGTTAAGAAAAATAGCAAAAGTTCAATTTGAATGCGTCATGGCTTTCAGGACATGACTTAATCAAATTATTTATGAAACAATAACAAATCCGACCGCAACGAATCTTTATTGGAGATAACGCTTTTCTTTAATTTCTTGTTTTTTTTTACGAATGTTTCGTAAGTTGTTTACGTTTCTCGTTTAATCCTGAAATTGTAAATATCATTGACTTGAATCGAGAAATTGTAGTGAAGTAAGCTGTGGTTACTGTCGGAGGATAGACAAGTGAGAAGAGTTTTGACGATCATGCAGGTAAGTGAGAGCATATAAATATATGTAAATTGATCTTTGTAGTTATTAAACAGCTTTCGTGGGTGGAATTATTTTGCTACTTATATATAATTATTGAGTGTTTTTTGTTATTGTGGTCCTGGGTAATAATGGAATAATATTTGAATTTTTGGTAACGTTGCCTAACGAAACAAGTGGAATGGCCCACGTAGGCCCATCTGAGTTACCATTACCATCAGGCCGCGGGCGTACTAATAGATTGGGCACACTGCGGCGCGGCTTTACCGTTTAGAGCTTTATATTGCTTTTAATTTGTTTACCGGCTGCGGCCCTTTAATGTGGATCTTACACGGTGCCTTCAAAGAGCTTTCCTTTGTTATTATAATTACACCATATCTGATAGTTTGCTCCCTTTTATTTTGAAATTTGCCTTAAACAATGTTTTTTTTTTTGTTTCAACATTAGATCATGAACAAATTCGATAAACGTTGATGGGCAGTTTATCCGTGGTTAATGTATTGGAAATAAGAGTTACTAATATTTTAGCCAGTTTATTTAATACAAAATGTTATCGATTATATGGTAATGGTAAATAACTTAGTTTAGAAAATTATTCTTTGACAATTTCCGGCAGAGGGAGAATACTTGACGCGTATATGTATGTAAGTAAAGATAATGTCGGTAACTTTCGCGGGAGTCTTTGGGCTGGCATATACCTACAGCTACGGTTATTCGATATACTCGGGGGAAGCCTTCTTCAAACATAAGAACGGTAGGCATAGCGTCCCCTTACCATTTATCGACATACCGAGCCAAGCCGAGCTGACCCGAGGCAGATAGCGCGCGCCGCATAAATTTCCCTTCAACCAATTATACGAAGGCAAAGAGAACCTCTCTCCCTCCGAACCTCCGAATATTGATCGAGATTTTTTTGGAAAAAAAGCTTACGGCTTGCCGTCGCCATTTTGCTGAGATAAGGGCTTTTTCGTTTTGTGTATACCGACTTTTGGTTGTACGCTCCCGTGGAGAAATGTTAAAAGCTGCGTTTTATTTTTACAGATAGAATCTGACAGAGTTCAGATAAACGAGAACGGGCAGTATTTTATTTTGAAATTATTTTTTAAAATTGTTAAAGGCGAACACATTTAGCGCCTGAATTTTATAAAAGTAGGTTACATATAAATATTTGAAAAGATTTCTCATTATTTCTACCATACCATGTAATTTCAGTTACTTTTTTTATAACCTTTCATAGTTTCAATAAAAATTCACGGTTATAAAATACGTAATTAATTTATTCTCTTCTTGATTCCCAATTAAACATCTTTATCTTAAGTAAAATATTTAAAATAACATAAATTTTTGTACGTCGTTATCCATAAAATTAATATTCCGCCTACTTAAGTAAAATTTATAATTGATGTAAGAATTTATACACTTAAGTATCATTTATTATGTTATCAATAAAAAACACCTGTGCGAAACGAAACTGAGTTTTATGTGTTCCTTCACCTCAAGCTATTTACGAGAAACACTAATTGCATTCTATAGAAAATTTAACACTCATTGAAGCGAAATTAAAGCGTAGACGATGTAATTTTTCAAAGAACTTGCACTAACATACAATAGTGTGATTTCATTAAAAAACCTTTCATTAACATTATTTTACTTATATGACCTTCGAAGAGTTGTAGATATTTTAAAATCAGAACTATTCACATTCGTTAAATGTTTTGTATTAGTATATTTTTGTGATGATCTAGTGAATAAACGTAGATAAGCAGTTATAATAGGTTTAAGTAAATAAGTAGAGGAATTAAGTGAGCGTAAAAAAATATATGAGCAGGTGGATGGTGTGTGTGGTGTGTGGTGTGTGGTGTGTGGTGGTGTGGAGAGAGCGTGTGTCTAATTGCCCCGGGCGCCTACATAATATATGTGGCCGCGCCGTCTCCGAACCTCGGCGCGGGCGCATTTAGAACAAACCGCACCATATTTCTCTTCGTGCGTCCGCAATTGCGTGATTTGTCACTCGCCCTGCTCATTTTTTTTCCCTTCTCAACTCCTGAATAATGACTCGGGTTCAAGTAGCGCTGTGTAATTAGTTAATTGAAAAAGTACCTTCCCCCAGTTTGAGCGTGACAATCAATCGCTGGCATACATAATATGTATGAACATAAAAAAATTAGCAAAATTTTTTTAAAGTTGCCAAAAATAAGCGAAAAAAATTTGACATCTGTAAATTTAGCTACTGATGTTCAAGATAGTTATAATTTAAAGTACTAAATAATAAATTTATATAATTAATGTTAAATTATACAGTTCTTAATAGTATATTGTTATTCATTGACACCTTAGTTTCGATTTTAATAGCACTTAATTTCGAGTTATGTGTCTTTTTTTAATAAATTTATTTCATAAGCATGTATTTTAAATAAACTATGCGCTTAAAGATGTAATAAAGATGCTTGCAATGGAACAGAAATAATTCGAAAAATGTTAAAGGCGTCCTGGAACCGGCAATTAGTATCGGATGGTCACACCTCGACGTTTGGCCCGAAATAATTTTACATTCTAAGTACATTTGGTGACAATAATAAATGTTTAAATACAAACAAATATTGTCTTAGTTGTGGGACATTTAAGGTTCACATCCCCTTGGATTGTGTCGTGGTGATCACAATCAAACGCTCTAGTAATTAGTACCAACGCATCGCCTTGAGACGCTCGGTTGGGCAGATAATTTCCGCTTTGATTTCAAAAGGCATCCATTTGTCATTCGGTTGCGCGCACTCGCGCCGGGCGGACGTCTCGCGTCTACCCCCTAATTTATTTAAATATTATTTATATAAGGAAACGCGACCATTAATCACACCTCTAAAGTTTTTATTTACACTGTGCGGAATATTTGAGCGCTTTTGATCGCGGTGTTTATTTAGATGTTTATTACAGTTTTCTTTTTTATTCTGTTTACAAGTTTCCTTTTGATTATTTCGACGAATAACGTTAACATTGAATAAGTTTTTTTTTTCCGCAACATTACTTCATAAATATAATGACGATCACATCAGCTGATTGTCGACCACTGCTGAATATAGACCTATCTTACCTATTTCCAGCGTGACTTGAGTTTGCGAATTGCTTTCAGGGAATTTTCATCAGGTCGTCGGTCTATTTGGCCGGCGGTAGTTTTACTTGATTTCCTCTCTATGATCTCAAATCTTGTGACCGTTACGTGCTCCGCCCATCGCCAGTTTAACTTTTACTTGATTACTTAGCACATCATTTTTTATACAGGTTAACAAGTATAAATCACTTTAATTTTAAATACGTCAGATTTAACCCTTAAATGCTATCAATTGTTTCATTTCAAATCCTATGCATTTTCGTTCGGAGTCTAATTAAATAGATTGCCAATGATTTGGCAATTAGTATAAACTAAATTATTGCGGAATATGAAACAGAACAGTCATTAGCGCTGTTTGTACAGGCTAAATACATTATTACGCTACCATTCCTGTTAATATTTTGTGAGGCGTATTCATATAGGCACAGCAATTATTACCATTTCTAACTTATTAGTAAACACTTATATTTCTCTAAATCCTAGTTATAGTTTAACTATTTTCAATACAAAAACTAGATTATAATTCAAGGCGTCGATTAATTTACGATTATTTGATTTCGGATTCTACGTCTCCAAAACAAAAGTTATAAAACAATTTATTGTTATTTTGTTTAACGTGTTTTATATGTTTATTAAATAAGATCGTAGGTCAACGGCATAATTACCTCGATCTTTGTAAAACGAGTTCGCTATCGAAATTATACTTATATCACTTACGGCTGAAAATGAAAACGTTTATAACACGAATTTATTTGTTTAATTTAGGTTATTCATTGCACAAAAAGTTGGAGCCAATTAGTTACGCACGGACAGAAAGATTCCTTAATATTATAGATACCGCACGAGCAGGAGTTTTTTTCTATTTCTTAACTGTACGTATAAAAAGGTAGAAGCGTCCGTGAAATATTATTCGGTAAATTTCTTTGAAGCACTGTAATGCCGATTGTTATATATCGAAGAATCTATATATCTATGTAGAAAACTAGACTATTCATTAGTAATGTGGAACTATAACACCTTGGCAGGGTAACTTATGGTCACTTTCGTAGACGATTTTAGGTACCTTAACAATGCTTCTGACCTCACAGAGCAAATTGAGATGTGTAATTTCTAGCGAAAAGTTGTTCTTGATCTTCAACTCGTCGGAAGTTATAAATAACTTATCCCATGCCACAACACACTACAAACTTATTAAGTCTTATTGCAATATCGTGTAGGAATTAATATGTTAACCGTTTAAAGTTCAAATAAAAACTTTTAAGAAAATATTATGAAGCTCAATTCACGTATTTTTTTTCTCCTAACGATGACATTATGCAATTGGTTTTAAACATTCAATAGATTAATATTGCGAATGTTTAAGTTGCTACTAGAGATATATATAAATAAATAATATATAGGTAATTAAATAAGTGTTAATAAATCGACTAATAGTCCTAGCAAAATTGAATGTTTTAGATGATTTAAAAGCGTTTTAACCTTAATCGCATATAACGTTTACTTCAACGATAATCAGTCATCACTGAATCCCATGTCCATCCCATGAAGCCTGTTCGACTCAAATACTTTAGCTTTTAGTTTTTTGACAATGAGAACAGTTATGCTGTTATGAATACATATTTAGTAATGCGAGTGATGGCTAGTCAGTTCAGAATCTTTGCCACCATTCAAATTTACCATCTATGTGACCTGAATCGAACCAGAGATAGTGGTATTATGAGTCCAACGATCAGCCTCTGCGTCGGAGACGATAAATTAAAAGAAAAACATAACCTTACTTTTTAAAGTAACAAAATAGGTTATTGTAGGAATACTAGGATTAGAAGTGTTTCTTATCTTATTGCTTGGACGCAATTTATTATTATTTATTTAGGTTTCTCTTCATAAATTAAATCGTGAACAGAGTTAAAAGCATTATAATTTAAATAATGATATATAGGCGACGTAAAAAATGAATCATTCCCTTTTGAAAGTACCTAACCTGATTGAATGTATTAAGTATACAAATTTATTGCCTGTATAAACGATAAAAAATATTTATTATGCAAAATACGTTCTCGTACTTTTTGATATAAAATTAACATAAAAAAAAGGATGCTATATTACATTACATTCAAATGAATATTATAATTTAGATAATGAATGTTTGTATTTGAAGCGCTTTCCGCATTAACATCGTTATTAAGATTGCAAAAAAAAAAACTATATCTAATAAATTATTAAAGAATTTAATTCTAAGCATAATTATTACGTTAATTGAACAAAAATATATTCGTTTAAAAGTATTACATGCGTTCAATTTTATTTATTTGAAACTGTATAAAATATGTACATGGAGGCGGACTTAATGCCTATGGGTTTCCTTTCAAAACGAACTTGAGGTTAAACAGGGAAAATCGAAAAAAATTTAACATACAAGTAATTCATTATAACATGAATAATAAGATAACAGTATGTTAGTTCGTGAATAATTTTTATTCTTTGATAATATATTTATGAATGTCTAAACTTTTTTAATCTTACAGAAGTTTCCGATGAAAACTGTTGAGAATCTAGTTATTGTTTGAAATTAGGGTTCATTTAATTTTATATGGATCGTGATTCGAGCTAGTTTATTCATTCATAAAGACTATATATTTGTTGGGGACCACCGTGCTGTGGTCTTATCTCGGTACGACAGCGACGGTACGTGTGGACACGGGATCATCAATCGTATTCGTGTCCACGTCGTCTCCCGCGCTTTTCGCCCATTTCTCATCGGTTAGCTTTGAGACGCTATCACTTGGCTTCTCGAGTTATGATGAATTTATGAGCGCACTGATAGAAACGGGCTGGGTAAAGAAATTAGGAGTAAAAAAAATGCCTTAACAATATCCTGAAGTCTCAGTTTCGTTTTGGACGAAGCTTTATCCTAACCGTTGAAGGATGACATATTTGTTTTATAATATGCACTCGGCATACAAATAGTCTTTACGTTGTCTATGAAATGAGTCCCAGCAGTGGGAATAATAAGAGCTTAGTTAAGTTTATATTACTTACTTACTCCTCTGATGCAGTGACCCAAAGTGAGTCAGCCTCCGACACAAGAGAGCGCCAGTAGCACCGAGTTCATATTATATGCCATAATTAAATTTTGTTAAAAATATAGCTCTTCTCATAAAGCGGTCTTGTCAAGTCAAACTAATACAAACGGTTAAGGTTATAGCTTTTTCCTTGATATCCTTCAATTGGCAACACTTTTTCTTATATATATTTTATTAATTTATTTTATAAACTGCTATTGCGCAAGGAGGCAAAAATTGTCAAAGTAAGAAATTCTTGAAATACTTAAATACCCTTAATAGCTGAAAGTTGTTTTAAATCGATAATTAAGTCTGAAAACTTACATTAAAAACACCGAACATCTGACGTTGAATATGATTAGTGATTTCCATATTTATGAACTACTTGCTCTTCTTGGCTTTATGTTTTTAGCGCTATTCTGCGGCACTACATTACGTACCACATTTTTGTGCTTATACGGGCGTCTGATGCTATTGCCGATACGAAACGGATACGAAATGCAAATCTAAATTTGGCATTAGGTAGCACTCGAAGCGGCCATTTCGGGCGGGGCGGAGCTATCAAACGGCTGCGCGTCATTGGCCATGGCACTTATGCGCATTGGAAACATTAAATGGTCAATTTTTCAATTACAGCGTAAACACAAAGGCTACCAAATATTTAGTATAAAAGAAATCAGTTTCTGATTTCACTATCAATAGGCAAAACAGATTGTAGCAAACTTGTTTGCAGAAGAGAGATAACTTTTTAAATAACTAAATATCAATTGTCTTTAATAAAGTTTATTTTTATGTACTAAATTAGTTAGGCATATATTTAAGTACATTGAAGATATATGAATCATCAGTGCGTCAAGCACGCGTCAGAACTGGAGCGCTGATTGTACTCGTCAACCACCGGATGCAAAAGCAACTCGCCAGCGGCCGAAGAGGAGTGAAATATTCGCGCAGTGAACTGCTTTTAACAAAAAAACGTTTCCTCATTGAATGCAAAACTCAGGTGAAGCGGAAGCTGAGAGCATCGACCACTGTCGGCCAATCGTGACGGAACATTGGAAGCCTTAAAAGCGTGCACCGTGTTTTATTTGGATCGCCGCCGCTCTGCGACTCGTATTCTTTTTATGGCGAATCGACTTTTCATTTTGCTCGCGACATTTCAATGCGGCGCGCTTGCATTATTCTCCCGGCCCGCACCAACCGTGTGTTTTTTGTTCGCAGGTGTGGTTTCAGAACGCTCGCGCGAAATGGCGGCGAATGGTAACGAAGCAAGAAAACAAAATGGTGGAGAAATGCTCGCCGGATGCCTCGCTAGAGATGGACATGTACCACGGGCCCATGTCGCTGCCACCTCACAGTCCGCCTTACAGTGTTATGGGGGGACCGCCCAGCCCCAACTCCATGGATTGTCCATAGCCACAATTTTGCGCTTTATGAGCGCTGTAAAACTGGACAATACGTTGAAAAGTGCAACCTCCACGGGCGCTCTTCATCAATCATGTAGAAAGCTAGTGGACATCGTTATGTGTTGGTAATTACATTTTTTAATGTAAGTGGATTTTTTATAGGTAAATATGTTTCCAGTTAGCAGACAATTGAAATTGTTTAAAGTCGTAAATTAATGTTAACACATAACAAACGTTACTATTATCAAATTGTTTCTATAAGCACAAATAAAATTTGTCTGTATAGACATAATTGTCACAAATATGCGAATCTCTCTCATTCTCTCATATGAATTTCATGTTTGATGATCCACTTACATCTATAAACGATAATGTAATTTTCAGTGTTGTTGAAATTTCGAATAGCAATATACGAAAGTTTTAAATTTCTGTGTATAAAATTGTAACAGATGAGAAAACGTAAGTTAAGTCTAAAATACAACATTTGTTGGAAATATACCAGCGTGTATAAAGAGAGTACATTGTTTAGTACATGCGATTGGTAAAACAGGTTAAAATAACTATGTTATGTACGTACGTATACACGAATAAACCACAACGACGGAAATCGATTTATGGTTAATATATATTATTTATTTATTGAAAATTAATATTTAATATAGTGTAAGCCTCAATACATAAGTGGTAGGTAGTTGTGAATTCTTTTCCATAGTATAGTTACTATCATAAGTTATTTAAAATTGTGATTAAGACAAAGTTTCTGAAGTGGTACGGACGTAAAATTTTGTAAACACGTGGATTTATTCCTGTAATAATTGTATTCGTGCACTTTTATAATAGTTTTTAAGGGATAAATTATAAAGTTAATCCAGCTGAATATGCGCACTTGTAGTTCCTTTTTGTATAAAAATTAAATATACATTAATGATGTAACAACCTATAATAATAAATATTTTAGTGACAGCGAGTAATCAAAATATCCTATGCATGTAGATAAACTATTAGTGTTGTAGTGAAGAATATGTAATGTAAATTTTAATCTTAGCTCGATCGGATATCACAGATCGAACGAACAACCATAATACCTGGGTAATGTATTCCTTCGACTAAAATAAATTATAATGATCTGTTAATAAAAATATTTCCAACAGTAACCACGTACTTTTATTTAAATATACATCCAAATAGCTTTACTATTGAATAATATTAAGTACACAAGGTCAAGGCCTGACTTACATATAATAGTGTTACTAAAGAAAATTCAATTCTGACCGGTTCGCCGACTAAGAAACAAGTTAGTTTTTAAACCGGAAAAGTTTGTAAGTAAGGTGCACTCAAGGGTTACATTGACGGAAGTAACATAAACTAATAAGTTTATTTTTTGTAGAATTGCTAATCTAATGCATACTAATTGATGTAACTTTTTATTAATTTACATGACATTTATGATACGGGATAACATCAAAAATTACTGTTACAAATTAGTAATTCATACCTAAGAGTGATATTATGGCAATAAATCGAGGCCAATGTATTGTATTTTTAAAGTAATGTCTATGAACTTAAAGTATGGTTAAATTAGGACAGAAAATTTTGGTATTTATTAGGCGAACAGATATTGCTAGGTAAATAAGCTTTGTTTTATTTTAATGGTGGATGCAGTATAAATAAGATGAAACTAACAGTAAGAAAAAGAATAACGTACTGGTGCTTACTAAAAGAATGAAAAGTTAAAAATTCTACTATATAAATGAAGCGTGGATTGGACCCCCAGAAAACGTGTACGCGTCGTTTACTTTGTGGATTGCGTTCAGAAGCTAAAGTTAAAAATTACGAGATGTCACATAGGCGCGTTCAGGAAAGGAGTCTGAGTTATGTTGTTTTAATTAAAACAATAAATAAGCAGCGGCAGCTGGGCCTTTGGGTGGTCCCGTCCGGTCCTTTTTTTATTTGAAAAAATTCCGGTCTTTATCGCTAACTCCAAGATCAGTTCTACCTTATATACCCTAAATGAGACTATACTTACCTATCCTATGAGCCATGATACAGTCAATTGTAGTATGTTTCGAAGCTGTGTAATGAACCCCATAAATTATTTTTAATAATATAGTATATATTGTTGGAAGCAGCCGTGTTTGTCTGACGCTGTTTTGGGAGACTCCCAAGAAGATGGACCGACGAACTGGTAAAGATTGCGGGAAACCGCGTGGACACGGGCAGTGCAGTAATAAGTGGATTGGAGATCTTTGGCGGAGGTCAATTTCTAGCTGTGGGACTGTGAGCATCTTTCGGCTGATGATAATGATCATATATTTATACATACTAATCGTTACCAAGTTTACTGCCCTCCGTTTTATAAGACTTCCCATAGATAAGTCCAATAGTCGTAACACAGTGTTAATTTTTAATGTGTGATAAGTATAAATATTTAAATAATTTTTAGTGTTTAAATATTTGATATTAGATTATATATTCATAAAATGTATAGACAATGAATAAGAATATTTGATAGAGCAAATTTAGTTAAATAACTGTCTTTAAAATACTGAAAAATTGTGTTTAAAAGCTCTTTACTAAAACGTTGATAGTTCTGCTTGGAGTTTTGTATAGTTGAACATTAAGCCTTACCTTAGCTTAAGGTAATAACCGAAGCTCGATTAATAGTAATGATTACTACATATTGGTTACTTAATGCTTTTAGATAAAAACTGCTGTAATTGTTAGGAGGCTAAAGTGTACTTGTTAGTAAATAAAATAATTAATGTAAAGGCACTTGGTTTAAATGTTTTACTAATAAGAAAATCCGCAGAGTATATTTTTATTATACTTAAACGCAGACTGCGGATGTGAAATGGCGTCCCAATAAATTTTAATTGGTGACGCATCTACGTATTAGGTATGAAGGTTCGCCTTTACTAAAACTTGTTCTTATATGAAACCGGGGACCTGAACGGCATGTGTAACACCATTGTTCATTTCAGGTATTTTCACTTATTTATTTCTCAATACCTGGACTCCCATCTTCGTGAATTCGGATTCTGGAGGCATGTCTTTGTTGTGGTAACTGCACAAAAACTGGTCCCACGCTTTTGCGCGCCTGAAATCCGGTAGTAACCATTGAAGAGTGAGGGGGACACTGCTATATATTTATAATACTTAATTGAAAAGGACGGCAATATGAAGTCACATAACGGGATGGCTGCTTTTGGATTCAGGGTTTTGTTTTATGTCTAAAATATTATTCTCGGAAGCAAATTAGTAATTTTTATATAACATATTACATATTTAATGGTCAAACTTTACCAATGAATTTATAGCGTAGAGCGAAAAGTCATTGAAGATCGGAAGCGTCATCACTTAAGCATACATGAACTGTAATGCAGGCCTTAAAGAAATGTCTAGTGTTTAAACAAGTTTTTAAGTTAATAAGAACTTTCAACATCTAAGTTGTTTTATGTATAAAATCTTCCTTATTTTATGGAACGGATGCTTTACCAATGACTTCAGTGGTGATTGAAAAGATATGCACTTTTTTTATAACTTCTGGTCTCAGTAAAAAGCATGAAGGCTTTAAATATTATTCTATCTTTATATTTTATTCAAAGAAATGAAGAGACGAGCGAAAGGTTTATCTTATTGTAAATGATACATCTGCTCATAATAACGTGGCGTTAGTTAGGATGATGTGCATAGCACCACTCGTTGCTTTGAAATAAAAATGTGTATTTTCGTTACCCCAGTAATACTTGCATACTACTATTTGGCGTCAGAAATAGAAAATGACCTAGCTACCTAGACGGTCTCCGGGCAACAGAAACGTATGACCAGTAAAAAGACGAGTAATATAAAGTTGTTTAGAATATGGAGAGATGTAGAGATGCAAATTTTAAACAAAACTATATGATCTTTATGATAGATGTTTGATTTTAAAACTCATATATGATAAGTTGAGTTGAAAAATTTGATATTTAAGTAATCAGTCGGAGGTATAGGCGGTGCTAGTGTTAGAGTGGAAATAAAGGCTAACATTATAATTTATGACATCCCTATGGCGTGCATGACTCAGTTAAACGTTATATTATTTTATTTTTTCGTTCTTACTTTCATAAATTACAGGAAAGCGATTCCGTGTGCATTTACAACAAACACGCGTCATCGCGGGCTAACCTGGCGGCTTTGTAATGCGTCAGGAACGCTAATCAATAAAACATCTACGAAATAATAGCGGTTATATGTTAAAGTACTATTTTGTGAATACCAATTGGATTTTTTTTTAACTAGCGACGAAGAAACGGAATTTTTATATCCTGATAAGTGATATGATGAACTGACTCCCAACCTCTTCTAGTCGGAGAGGCACCTTAAGAAGAAGAAGGTAAATAATACACTACTTGCTTGTAACGTGTTACAATGATAAACCATATTGAGTTCGTCGATTGGAGATACATATTGTTAATTCAGTAATTTTACACAACGCCCTTTCATTAATTATACAGTAATATTTGCACATTTACTGTTTGGCGGCAGAAATAGGGAGCTGCAGTAGTTTTATATATCAGCAGTTTTATATATTTAGATTTATTATTAAAAGGGTCAATATCGGTTTAGATTTAACTTAATTTATTTCAGAAAAGTGCGACAATCGTTTTTAGCTATAATTCAAAAAATGTTTTAGCCGTTTACTTAATAAAACCTTTTAAATATAATTAGAGATTTTCACGTCTCATTAGGTTGTGTCATTGGAGATGTAAAGATGAGAAGAGCAAGAGGTCTTATTTTTTTAAACTTTACATTAATAAATACTTAGTACCCGATTATTTTAGAGGACATTTACTTTATGGTCTTTTATTTTGATTCAATGCCATAAAGTATATATAGAAGGAAACAAACAAATCGTAAATTATAATTTAAGTTTTTCTTTACGAGGTATTAAATAAAAGAGATAAATAAAGAAGAGATGCTAAAGCATCAACAGTTTCATTTTTACAGAATACTATTTTACTACTTTTTTCGGCAAGAAAATAGTTTTGAGGGAATACTATTCTTTTTTACTATTATAACCAGTAGATGGCATTGGACCCGTGCATACGTACAGTCAATATATGCGAGAGGGCCGATAAAGTTGTGTACATAAAAAAGCGAACTTCCCTCTTATTTTCTAATAATTTAATAAAACAGTAAATATAAGGTTATATTAATTAAGGGTGTGTGGTTAAATAAATTATTGACACTAACAAATGTAATAGATGATTGTACAAATATTCTCTTGATTTCAAGCGAAAGTCTTTTACGGAGAGTCCGCTGCTTTATCGGTGCAGAACGGTGGGAGCCAGCAAAAACTGCACGGAAATAGGTCGTGCCCCCCCCCCTTTGTTATTCTCCCCTACCGTCTAGTATTACCGCATCCGGGGGCAAATGGGCCACGACCGTGGGCAAAAACGCGGGCCGCGGTATGCGCGACGCGATGCTTGCCTTTCGAGCCATGTAATCACTAAAGCATTGTTAAATTTTCATTCTCACTTCTGTACTTTACAAAGTTAATATATGAAGTATAATGTAAAATATAGTATTTTATTATATATGCTTACTAAACAAATAAAAATTATATATAAATAAACATCGGCGATATTCAGAATAAATGGCAATTAGTCAAGTCTGATAACATTCGTGTGTGGTTCTGATTTTCGTATTTACTCGGTGCATAACTTGAAATGTTTTATTAATAACTTAAACTTGTATATGTATAAGCTGAAGTTATTTTTTTATTTGACGGAGCTATGAAAAGACCGAGACGTTTACCTCATAACAATGTGGCGTTAGTTAAAATGATATACACAACACCACATTGTGCTCGTCGCCTTGAGCATGAGAATTTAAATCTTGTTATTCTATTTCATTAAACACAACTTCCTTGAAACCGGGATACAGTTTGCACAAGGTTTGACAGAAGAAATAGGATCTGCGGTAGCAAATACCTAGACGTTCTCCGGCGACAGAGATCTACCAACAGTAATTGACAATTAGACTTGGCTACTTTCAAAATAATGATTACACATTGTAGTGTCAGCACAATACTTAATAAATTATCTGATAATTGTTTGATAAGTACGCAGTATAAAGACAAGTAGTCATTGAAAGGTATATGTTGACGGAGATAGTCTAAATAGATAGCACTGTAGTGCTTATTTCTCCTGCCAATCTGTAGCGTGCCAATATTAATGTTTCACTTTGCAGGGCGTAGCAATTGAACAGGCAGCAGCAGACATAATATTTCATGTTTCAAGGTGAATATTGTAGTCTGATGTCGTGTAAACATCCTAACTGATGTTCGTATCTGAAGGGCATCTTGTTCGTAATGATGTTTAGGCGTATTAATCATTTAACAAGTTCTCTTAATTCATTAGTATTAATTCTATTGATTACTCATCAACTATTGCAGCGAAACTGATAAAAATCATTAACTTTTTTTTTTGTATTGTACTTAATCGTTTAAAGTATTTATGTAAAGTTTAAAGTTTTTTAAACTGATGCAACGGGACCAGCGGGATGTTCACCTGAGGGTAAGTGATACGCTCGTCGCTTTGAGACAAGATGTTAAGTCTCCTTACCCCAGTAATGACCACTAGTTACAGCGCAATTCCAACAGGGACACAGTATTGTTTGCACGTTACTGCTTGGCAACAGAAATAGGCGTTGCGGTGGTACCTACCTAGAGGATATCCGCCAACGGAAATCCACCTACAGGAAACCTTAAAAAAGGGATCTGAGATATCTCAGCTAAATATTAGGAGGGGTTAGATGTGAAGTCTACTTATCTATATTGTAGGTGTGCAGTTCTATAAAATAGACACCAGAAAAATAGAAACAGTAATAGTAACATCATTCGACGACTATCCTCTTTCAAGGTTTGTTTTTAATAAATTATCTCGTTTTGTGCGCTGTACGGGCCGTTGAACGTCATGGACACTAGGTTTTTAATAATTTGGCCCCAGGCAGATAAAAATCTAAATCACAATATTTGGGAGGCGGCGAGTGACGGCGATATCTTCTGTCAGGTGTATTCAATGAATCAAACATAATTGATCGTTCGCCGGCGAGATCGCTGCGGTGACGTTGTCAGCCCTGTCAACTCATACACGGCTTTTTGTCACTTCCATATGACGTGGCCCGTGTGCCTTCTTTTTTATTTAATCGATTTCCCATTGCCCTTTTGTCCCGTGTTACTATATGAATGGACGAGGAAGTGATATTTAAAAATTTACGAAGCTAACACATCGACAACTTTTTTAGCTACGTCAGGTACGACGAAAAATCGGATGATTCTCTTAACGCTAAGTATTTTTTTTTCTGTTGAAATCGTAACTAATACTAATATAAAGTAGTGAAAAATATGAAGATATTAACAAAACCGCATATACTTGTTAAAGAGCCTTCACAGCTTAATGTGAACAATAAAAGTTAAGGCTTACCTTAGATAGTCTCTTACGACTAGATCGAGTAACATAAAGAGCCTACTTATCTATAGTCCGTAAAACTAATGTATATATATATATATTATACATTAGTTTTATGGACTTAGAATAGAAATTTAAATTTGAGACTTGTTAGAAATATTCTCGTCCGGGGGCAATCCGCCATTTCCTGGGCCTTTTCTCGTTATTACCACCTTCACAACCGTTTTAAGGGGTAACATTTCGTAAAGTCCGTTCATAGTTGCATATAATTTCGGTAAAAGAAATATTCCTATCAAATTTTACGTTCATAGGCCTTGTGGTGACGTTCGATTTTCGAACGCACCCCATGACTGAAGTTGAATTTGGAATTTGGATGACTGACAACAGGCCGAGAAAAGAAAGCAAGAGCGGCGCTAGTCAGAAAGTCGAAGTCGGTAAGACAGAATATACCCTCCGTATCACACGAGTAATTATTAAAAAACTAAGAACTAAAAATGCTTTCATTTGGATTGGACACTAGGGTCGACTACAGCAGCCTATTTACCGTCATACTTTTCTAACATCCCGTATTGGCGACCGCGACGTGATTGAAGCATAGAGTTGGCTGCAAAATCAGGCATCCTAAGTTCATAAGGAGCAATCTCAAGCGCAGTCTCCGACTCGTCGCAACCTTAGTGCTTCGTCGAGGTTATATTTTTCCTTAATTAGTGTCGACAAAGGCGTTCATTATGAGCTGTCATCAGATGAATCGACGTGCATCGATCTGATTGGCCGATAACTAGCTCAAGCGGTTTTTTTGTGTGAAATTGATGGACTAACATTTTCAAGAATCTTTAGGTTTTATATGCGTCCAGTGGACTAAATTTAATTTGTTACTCCTAATAAGACTTGGTATTACTATTTTATTTTTATTGTTGTTTGTTTTGTGTACTGCATTTTGTGTTTGTATCGCATCTTTGTGTAAATCGCAGATTTTTATTACTAACATTGTATTGTTTGATTGCTGTTCATAAGAAACAGCCGTTATTGTTATTGTTGCCGTTATGGTTAATGTTACTTTTAATTGTATGTTTTATAGGTGCGTTCGGAAGCTGAATTACAACCTCAGTAACCTTACAAGTTAGACCTAACATATTTTTTACTTACAACTAATCTTATACTATTTTACTCACCTCATTAACCCAACGATAACTGACCAATAAGGCCCTGTATCTTCAACCGTCGCTTAACAATTGAACATCTAGCAGAAAGAGATTGAAAATCTTGCTTCTGAATTCTCCAATTTCCGCCGGGAAAATTCGCTTCTTCGCACGCATGTTTAGGGATATGGTCCTAAGCCAGACCTAGACCTTCATCCTCATGTTTGTAGGGTGTCAGTGAAGGTACCTCCTTTTTGGTACCAAAGACCAGCTTTTTGGTTTACTCATGTCTAAATACAGTTTCGAGTAGCAGGCATTACTTGTAACCAAACGAAATATGACCATGTCGTTGGTCAACTAGATTTTAAAATCACAGCTGAAATCGAGGCCATCGTTATCAACTCTCCTAAGAGCGAGAAACATGAACACGTTAAAAACGAAATTATCAGGCGTTTATCACAGTCTGAGGAAGAACGAGTTCAACTACTGACCTATGAAGAATTAGGTAACCGCAAACCATCCCAATTTTTGCGTCACTTACGTTCGATCGCCGGTAATACCTTGACAAACGAAAGCATCCTACGACAGTTCTTCATGTTCCGACTTCCGCAACATCTTCAGGTTATAATGGCCGGCAGTGCTGATACACTTGATGACATCGCAGTCCGCGCTGACAAAATCTCAGACGTAGCTCCTAATATTGCGACATCTTCTTCTGTTCCTAATGCATTCCGCTACTGCCTTAGGATTCGATCCCTTCGGGATTTGTGCTATTGCCGCACAGGTACAATTACTGCCGCTAGTGTCGCAGCACTCATGCCTAGGCGAGAATGCAACTGTGGCCGCAGTACGAAAAGAAAAACAATGTGTGTGTGTGTGGCAAAAGAATGCGCAAGTACTGGGCGTGCATATCCAAATTTTTTGAGAATACCAGTATGGCGTCCACGTGGGGAAAACAAAAGTCGAGGTCGCGCAATACCGCATCCTTAAAACGCTGGAACGTTGGTTGTATGCCGAAGGTCATAAATGGTAATTCATAAACCAAAAGTGTTGTGATCGCTGTCTTGCACACGTCTTCTTCATTGACTGATATCTGTTGATAAGCCGAGGATGGTCGCCGGGTGGATAAGTTCGAGGGTGCTGAAAACAGATGAATCAGCGATTCTGTGGCTGAAATCCCCGATATGATGTAGCGGATACTGATCTGGAATGGTCCGCGCGTTGAGTCCTCTGTAATCGCCGCATGGGCGCTATGTACCAAGTCCTTTTTTAGGCCCCAGTTGCAATGGCCCTTGGGCTTTTGGATGATCGTGCGTGCCGGTTTTATGCGGTGCGAGACGATGGGAACGCCAAGAAACTGCAGGACCATCAGTGGTTTTTATGTAATGTATTGTAGAATATTTAATTTTCCTGTGCAAACCAGGTGGTCAAGTAATGGATGGAAACTTAGCGAGGATATTGTGAAATCGCAACTCGTTATTGACCGAAATGGTTTTCACGCTAGCTTGTTCAGTACAGGCGAAAGAAGTTAAAACCGAAATACCGGTGATGCTGTTCACAAGATGTCTACTACAACAGTCTAGTAGGTAGCAAATGATAATGCGGCAGAAAGTCGGAACCTATTATGGGGGTATTGACATGACAAATTGCCATCGAAATTCTCGCCGCAGCCCTAAATTGAGGCTGAGAGAAATGTTACCATACGTTTTAATGGTGCTACCATTAGCTGCGCTAAGTTGGTAGCCAGTGGGAGATACTCTATTACCCAACAATATACAACAACATAAATCAGATCGGGTATCAATAAGGAATCTGACTTTGCTGGACTTGTTTGTAATAAAAAAACGACGGCCCGGTTTTGCATAGTCAGTTGCCGTCGCTACTGACTAACTAACTTGGCGGTTTTCCAGCTTGCAAGAGCATGGTTAGCTGCACTTGCTGGCTTTGTTCTTGAAGGATTTATGAATTTAGGATACCTGATTTTGCAGTCAACTCCATGCTTCAATTAGGTCGGGGTCACTAATATGGGATGTTAGGAAAGTATGACGGTAAATAGGCTGCTATAGTCGACCCTAGTGTCCCATCCAAATGACAGCATTCTTAGTTCATAGTCTTTTAATAATCACTCGTGCGATACGGATGGTAATGTTCTGTCTCGCTGACTTCGACTCTCTGACTAGCGCCGCTCTTCCTTTCTTTTTCCGGCTTCTTGCCAGAGCTAATTCCGAATTCACATTCAGTCGTAGGGTGCGTTCGGAAATCGAACGCCGCCACATTCTTATGGCTGCAGAGATATCGTGATAAGTTTCTTCTTTCTATCTTTGCCGGACAAGTTTGATTTGCTACAGTAAATTTTTTGCATTGTTTTTATCAAAAGTGAATTAATATAAAAATTTATGGAAAGAGGATTTGATATTTATCTTTTAATAAATAATGTCACAATTTATATTAATATTATATAATTACAAATGTATAGTAATAAAAGTAATGTATGTAGCCGCGGATAAAATGTCTCGTATACTGTTCGTCCTTACAAACCTTAATAGTTTTACCTATTAAATATCTCTGGATAAATAAATATAACCTAATGAAGGTATATCCCATTCTCTATCTACTATAGAGAAAAGCATATTATTCTAGAATGAAAAGTTTATAAGTTGTGTAATGAAGTCAATTAGGTCAACTTATACGAAATAAAGCCAATAAAGTTTATTATAAGTAGTGACTAAACTACTGTAATAATCTTATGGAATTACGGTTAACAATGACATTATTAACGATTTATACATGAATTGAGGAATTGAGGAAGCGAGAGACGTGGTCTCTGCCGACCTTACTGGGCGTGATATATATGTTATACATGTATATTTGATTAACAAACGTAATATTTATTATCTGTAAATAATTTTACTATAAAAGGATACATATAATATTGTCCTAGTATTAGTATATACATAACGTGAATAACAAATCTAAAGCAACTAAAACTAAGCGTTAATGGCGGTGCATTTGTGTAAAATAATTATGAAGTTACATTAAAGTGTTAGTATACTAACATTTCATTAAATTTGTGTAAAATTTTAATACAGATTTACCACTCACCCCGTACAGCGGATCGGGGTGAGAGAGCCGGGTTTCACTGAATTAAATTTAATATTTCCGGAGAGAAATATTTATACTTCCTGTAAATGAAGGATACGCTCCGATGATTATAATATAAATACTTTATATGTAGCGATGTATGTAAAAGTGTATATGTATATCGACGTATAGATATATACATAAATACATGTAGATATATGTATATATATTCTTTCCCGATGAAGCGAGGAATACGTTCATCTGAAGATAAGTGCTTCATCTGTCCACAATAATGTAGCGCTAGTTAGGATGGTTCACACCACATTACATTGTGCTCATCACCACTCAACACCACCTTGAAAAGTAAGATCTCGAAATCTAAGTAATTTAACTAGTTACAGCGGCCTTCATACTGGAACACAGCAATGTCTGCACTGTTTGGCGGTTGGAATAATTGCGGTGGTACTTACTTAGACAATATCCGGAAACAGTAAAAGCAAAGTTTAACATAAGTACGTTTGTTATTTTCTGTTATTGAGAATAATCGATATACGGATTAGAAATAACTTTATCATTAACAAAAACTGTTTCTCTCTGTTCAATCTTCTTTAATGAATATATAATATAATGAAATGGTAACCATTTAGAATATTTACCGTTCGATTTATAAAAACAAAGAGATATATTTAATAATTAAATAGCGTATGTAGCGTCTACTTATGACGTTAAGTTAAAGTTGATTACACAATATACTTATAATAAAACTTCCCTTGTCTTTAAAGTTACTTTATTATATCCGAAGCTTAAAAGCTTTTGTGAAAGAAATATTTAAAGGTTTTACTCTACCAATACGTATTCGTAGTTTATCAGTAGTATAAGTTTAAGATTTATTAGAGTAGTGACAAACTTCTTACGAAGGTATGAAAACTTATTGAAGAAACAATTATCCGATGTTATTAATGAAATTAAACAAATTTTTCTTTTGATTTACATAATTTATTAGCTTAACATTATTAATACAAATCAATATTAGATAAGTAAGTGAATGAATAGTACACCCGCGCGTTAGTGAATACGACCGACACAAAATTAGTTCTAACTTCCGTAGAATTAAGTGAACAGTCTAAAATATAATTTGTTAATAAACTGTTAAGGTCTAATTTGGATGATTTCGGTCTGGTTTAATGGCGAGTCTCGAGTTCGGGCCACGTGTCAGACCCCTTACGGCCCTCTCCCGCCTCATTGTTAAGGTCAAAAAACAAGCCAAAACTCATGTACCTATCGTATCGGTGGAACAAAGGAATAAGTGTGTTCTTGGGAAAAAGCGCTGCACTTTTTCGATGGTATTATTAAAGCCGTGCTTTTTATTTTTCCCGTGTGTTGTTCATGGGTGAGAGTTTCTCTAGGGATTGACTATTTGGTGGTGTAAATCTATATTTCATATTACTTTATTATGAAAACTGTCCGTCAATTAACTAAGTGCGAAGGAAATCAGTAAAAGAAGGACAACGCAAATGTTAAGAAAAGGAAACCTTTCTCATCTCAGTTTCATTCATTGGTCTCTTTTGAAGTTACCTGGCTTTAATGGTTAAATCGTATTTTTGATTTTAAGTTGAACTTCGAATTTGTTTCTAAGTACATTTAGGTACGTACATGAAATAGATAAATTATTATTTTTAGCATCTAATTCAGATAACATAGTTTACAAAGTAAAAACTGCTACATGTTAAAGATACGATAGTTTACGCAATGAAGTGCTAGGTTGATTATCACCATCACCTTGATATTAGTAGGTTGTCTCGTTACTTCAGTAACTTTATCAGGAATAGCACTTATCCGAGTACAGTAACTTAGCACATAAATAATTGCAAAATACCTACAAAAAATTAATCAGTTTATTTTTGTTGCTAGCTTATTAACATAGTAATTCTTTAAGCTTTTCACGTGTAATCCAAGTTAGGAGTCACAGTACTCGGTAAGTTTCCATAAGCAAGATCTTAAATAGAATGTTTATAAAGGAAACCATCCAATTAAGTTAAAAGGCTGCTATTTAAATTTAATATTTTAAGTTTTATAATGCTCTTACAAACATCTTTGTTCGTGGAGCAAGGTTCAAATCTTTTGAATTTTTAACTATTAATTAAACAGCGTTAAGTACTTAGTTATAATGAATTTTATATTATGAAAATATTGTTTTCTTAAGTTTCCTGTGAAAATATATTTTTATGAACGCTATCATCTTTAATATTATTGACGGTTAGTATAGACAATACATATATATATATATATATATATATATATATATATATATATATTTACAATTATTCGGATACATAAATGTATATGTATTTATGTACTATATGTCAAATTTGCCGTAAAAAACTGGTGAGCTAACATTACTGTGTTCAGGTTTGAAGGGCGCTGTAGCTAGTGGTATTAGTGAAGTTAGATATAATGTTATTCTCAATGCGGTGAATACAATGTGATGCTATGTATGTCATCCCAAGTAGAGCCATGTTGTAATGGGTAGTTCACTTACCATCAGGTGAATGTCTTGTTCGTCGGAATAAAAATAAACTGGTGGATTAGTCATGATATACGAAGTAAGAATTTTAAGGTAATGTATATATGCAGGAGGAAGCTATATGTTGGTAGGGATTAATATTTTGTATAGGGTGATATCTTCGGAAAGATTGCCACTATTTGATGGTGAAAGAGACGCCGCCCATAATAAAGTGTATCGATAATTAGGAAGTTCGTACTATGCATGCACTAAACGTGCACTTCTTCACCTTAAAATTAAAGTTGATATATAATTTAGATAATGTCATGAACTTCAGCTCGAGCGTTCCATTTCATAGAAAATAGATCTTGTGGTATCTAAACGGTTGCCAGCAAGAGAAACTTACCACCGGTACAAATAAAAAAAAACCGTTTATAACAAATGGTAGCTACCTTAAATCGAAAGCACCTGTGCCCCCAATGAGCATGGTGTATCCCTTATGCTGTTCAGTGGGTCGAAATAATCTCATTTGATTCGAATCGAATATCATGCGTAATGAATAACCCGTATTGTTTGCACTTGCATTTTAAATTTAGAATATAGGTTATTTTTTTATAATACTTTTAGATATTTTCAAATGTCTTGAAAAGATATGTTTCACCAATAAGACCATCATTAGTGTTACAGGATTTTATATTATCTTAATATTATAGTCCAAAAAAAAATTAAATAAAAATATTTTATGGACTATCTTACCTATATTTAGAAATATTATTATAACTGAAATTTGAAAAATTATATAACTTTCGTTCTGTGTTAAATAAATAATATCCTATTCCATTCACTGTAGTTTTTGTGCCTCTGTATATTTTTCTTTCAAGTTATAAGTTTATTTAAACTTCTTCGGTTTAAATAAATAAAAAGACCATCTCACGAAACTTTCTTAATCGGTTTTAAGGTAATTTTTATTTCATTCGCTGTAAATTTTTTATAAAGTATTAAATCTTGTAATAAAAAGAAATGTCAGTAGTTAATGTATATTCATAACGAATCGGCGGGTGTTAAATGTGTATCAATAGCGTAAACATGTTAAATCCGTAGGTAAAATTTTGGTAACAAAAAGAATAAATAACAAAAACTATCCCTTAACAAACATGTTAAATCACGTAAAAACAAATAGCCGTGTGTAGAATGGACCCTCTAGGGCGCCGCGTGTCCCGCACGCGTCCATACAAATCCAACTTGATTTCAGGCGAGTAAAATGTACAAGAGCACGTTTCCTAGGCTCGGGTGAATGCGGCTAAAGCTGACAGCCCTTTCTAATAAGCGTGCGCCTTCCGGAGGGACTGTGAAATCGCATCCGTTGAAAGACTCCCCGCCGAGCGACGCCCTCCTGAAACGCGCTTTCCTGGTGCAACGGCATCAATAGCATTATTTGTCCATGCCCACATGCAATTATAATTTGCGTATCCCACTCTTGATATATGTGTGTGAGACAATTTTTAAATGATGCTGTAATACTTGCTGTTCATTATATTTTTTAAATAATGTACAATTTTACATCGAACAATATACTAAAGACAATTTATTTCCAAATAAGTTGATAAATCAAGCGCTATATCTAAATAATTACGAGCATATATATCATTAATTTTTTTTTGATATATACAAATATATTATGAATAATTTTGTAGATTATTTTATAATATAAATGTCTTTCATTAGACTATAGTGAAGATTCAGAGGAAATAATACATAAGCGTTAAATTATCTGTATTAAAAGATTACTATAAAAATTTGCGAATTAGAAAAAAAAATAATTAATAGTTAAATTGATAAATAATTCGTTATCTAGCCATTAACCTTTAGACCCTATAACCCCACTAAATAGCATGTTTATGTTGATTGAATCACATATCGTTCGCGATCGGATATTATGTCAACGGTTCTCTAATCCTCGCCCTATTTACTTTACGGGATCCGATTACACGGACCGAAAGGAGTTTATCGAGAAAAAAAATGAAAACCACGATAATAGACACGTGGCGAAAAATAATAAAGTTGGCAAAGAGGTTGGTAATGAACAGGGGCGCGTGTCGCGGCGCGTGCGCAGCCCCCGCTTCCTCGTTACGTACCCCGACCGCAGTCGGACGCCCGGGGAGGTCCGTAAGTGGTGCCCAGAGGATGGGCGCGACCTATTAAATTCAATTTATTTAAAACACACTGTATACAATTTTTGTTTTAAAAAACCCATCCCCGTAAAGTCCTAACACTCATATATATTTTGTAAATTTCTTATTTATGTTTTTATATGCCGGTCCAATTTAATGGACTAATTTTGTGTTTGAAAAGAATATATAAAGTCATACTCAAAAAACTAGTTTTATACTTGAAATTTCTTTAATAGTTCAAGAAGTATTATACGAAACTATAATAAAGTCGCTATGCACTCATTACTTTATACATTTTCTTAATATTTTTAAATGTTAAAAAGAAAGTCACTGCGTTATTGTGAGGAATGTGAATCGAAGATTTCTTTATCGTGGATAATAATCATGTTAACACATCCTTTCAAGAGATCAGTCCCTCCATCCGATTCAATTTAAAAGCTCGATTAATCAAATATTGTCACCACGTATTGGCCGACTTCACCACGGTGCTCTCTTCAACTCTGTTCATATCGAAGTTCTTATTACAAAAGAGCTTAAAGGCGATGATGGATGGTCCATCCTATGTCAGTAAGTAAATAATAGTTCAACATTTGGCCATTAAAAGTGCGTAACCGATTATAATTTATATGTTATAAGACAATAACCTTTGCCAAGAAGTAACTATGGCATACAAACATTAAAATAACATAAAAAAAATTATTCCTATTTTATTCTTAATACAGAATATGGTCTTTTGTTCCTTTACATTTATAAATACGTTGTATAATTTTAATTGTTACGAATATATGAAAAAAAAAAATCTAACTTTTTTTTTATAAATTAACACACAAAGTATTATAGGTAGTAAAAAATTTAAACTCTTGTTAATGTGTGTTAACGCTATCATTGTATTTCCTTGCCCAACTTAAAGGTGTATCCTCAGCTCCTTTTTTCTGGTATTAGATACAAACGGACATTTTGTTAGCCCAGCGGTGCGCCTTATCAGTATCGGCGCATCTTCGAAAAAAAGGATTATAAGTGTTGTAAGCGATGATGACAGCTCGCCACGAAATTCATTCACACGAAATGTGATAAGGTCTTATAAACATTTGTTTAAATACAGCAGACTGAGGAGTAGTTTGATTCTATTATTACAATTGTACCGATGGATATTAAGATGTGAACATAATTCATATTTTAAAATAGTATAAACATATATATGCAGAAACCTTCAAATGTTAATATATAAATTCAAAATATTTCAATTGGTTTGCTATCGGCGAATCAGAATATTTATTAAAAAAGACGTCGCAAAAAATTGTAATGTTTACATGGAAATTCATTTTTGTACTATATACTCTACTTGTAATTATGGTAACTGTCACCATGGGTAACTGCGTATTTTATAGTCTCCTTCGATTGCCACGTTGGTAGTGGTAGGTTTTTTTGAATAAAACTTTGCTGTATTCCGATCATAGATAGCTACGGCTCAATTGTCATTTAACAACAATAACCTTTGCCTCTATAATACTCGTAGTGCAACAAAAAGAAACATTAAACATACTAATTTTGTTTATTTTGTTGGAACAGTATTAAAGTTCCCCTCTACGATTTCATACGCCAGTAGGGCCGTGCAATTGATAATATTTCGCATTATTTGCCGACTTATGATCTTCAAATACTGGCCATTGTTTCACCCCCACAGTTTTATATTAACGCGCCGTGTAATATTTGTTTCTGGTAAGTCCATAAAGCACAGACGATTTGAAATTCCAATGTACGTTGTATTCTACGTTAAAAAATTTAAAAAAGTATTAACATACAATACCATTTCACAACCGCCGGTAAACAGAAACTGATAAGAAACGAAGATAAAAGATAGATAAGATAAGATTTTAAAGAAACGAACAGATTAAAAAAAAAATCTTCGTTTGGATTTATTAAATTAAATACGTATGGCAAAAATTTCGTCGAATTGAGAACCTCGTTCTCGAAACCGGTTAAAATTATAGATAGTTTGTAATTTAAACAGTTTTCAGTTTGTCTAACAGCTAACCTTTAGACATGATGAGACGCGACGCGAAGAAGGTAACCAGGCCTACGTTGCTACCGTCAGTATATTGCCGGTAATGCGTTTCGGGAAAACCTGTTAGCCGAACTCTACAACTTGTGGCCCCTGAATCAAACGAGGAACATTCATGTCAAACGAAAGCAGTTACATCTTCCATTGCAACGCTAACAGACAATGGGTGCTATAATAGGAGAAGGAGTAGTCCCTAAGTGGGCACCATAGAAGACGACATGACTGTACCGCCGGTTTAGTCACGTGGTCTATAGAGTATTATAATACCAAAAAACAAAACTTTATGTCGCTAATTTTTTATACCAAAATAATTATTATTCGCTTCCGCTTAACACTTAGTAACGGTTATAAGATATTTGCAAATGCTTAGGTGACGTTAAAATATTAACGTAAGGGTTGATTTGTTTGCCTATTGTTAACATAAAAGCCCATGTTTGTTTTTTTTTTGAGTTCTTGTTTTTTTTTTCGTTTATTGCGAACAAACTTATAACAAAGTTTGAAGAGTACTTACTATTAACACGGATTTATTTGAAATAGAGAAATTTTGCATAGTAGATATAATAGGGAAAGACAACAAAAAAACTTTCTGCTGCTTATAGCAGATTGTGTATGGGGTGGTTCGAACGGTATATATTTCTTGTGTTCATGTACATCGCCAAATGCCAAGGGTAGCACATCCCCATCTCCACGTTCGCATCGGAGTGCCTTAAAATGCGACTGAGGAGTAAATAATATCATGTATCACTAGACGTGCCTACTGCAATTACTACGCCAGATTACGATTACCTTTTTAAAAAGTTCAGCAGTGGACTTCGATAGTATGGGATAATGATGGTCAATAGATTCACTATTGAAAGGTGGATTTTGGTAGATTAATTATCAATATATGTCTATTGCAGTGTAAACAAAAAAGAGATATAAAATGTCAATCAATGTAATATCCATTGGTATGGTATTGAACTGTTGCAGGTGGATTATAGATTTAAATGCCAGTAAACGATGATAATTAATAGTAATCTTATTGATAAGCTAAAACCAGAGGGTGTAATCCCCTCTGGGCGTCCCTTTGACATTGCTAGGCAACTCTGTAATTGGCAAGGGGTAGCGAGGGATATGATCATTGACATATGTCGCGTCCCCTATGCTGTTGTTCTTCTGTACATCATTATCTTATATCTTTTAAAATATTGCGATTTTGTCCGAGCATGATTATATCAGATGCTGTTATTAAGTAGTATGTGAAAATAACGTTTTTAAATGTTTTATTTAGTTAACGAATTAACCGATGCCCAAAGCAGACGTTTATTTGATAGGTAAAAATATTTGCGAAATAAGGATTTGCTTACAGCTTGTTTAATTTTGTTGAATATTTTTTATTTCAGAAAAACTATTTCACGTGGTTCGTATCGAACAAGTTATTTAAGCTCTAAAAAAAATATCTGTTGAAGCTTTGTTGTTTATAGTACTTATTTATATTCAGTTAGATCTTTCATGAAAATGTTACTATATTGTATAATATATTTTATAATTAACGTAACGCCTTCTTTGTGTTAGATATTCAGCAATAATATATATATTCTTGTTTTCATCGCCAACATAATATATCGTTGTCGCATAGATTATCGCCGAAACTTGTCTGCTATGTATGTACATTAAGTATGTCATATTGTCATGGTGTAATGCCGCTATAATGGCACCATGGCGATGTTAGATAACGGGTTACAATGGGGATAATCAAGCGACAGCCAGAAACAAATTAGTCTCACCATACGCCATGAGAAGCGTTGCGAACCGAGCAATTTGTCACTAATGAAGTTATTGTCGCGACACTAACCGAGCAATTGTTCCATTCAGTGAGCCCAACCCCAGCGTTACGACTATATGGCATTCGCAGTCCGATATGATAATCATTCTGTTTGATATATTGCTTGTCAATTTGTGTTCGCTGGCGCGCCACTGATGTCTGTGGGGTTTATTGCCGGCTTCCGAGGCTCGTTACAAACCAAACATCGTTATCATCAAACTAACAAAGTGGGCAACTCCTAAATTTTGTTGTTAAACTATTATGCATTTTCTTATTTACAGCGTTCCACTACATCATCATCCTGCATCAGTGTCAGCCTATTGTCGTCTACTGCTGAACGTCGGTTCTGTTAGGTTCCGACTGTTTAGATAGATACCACTGCAGCTCCTAGTTCTGCCTCAAAGTAGTAATGTAAGCATTACTTTGTCCCGGTTTGCGTTGTAACTAGTGAAATCACAGTGGTAACGAAACGTAACATCTCACAGTCTTAAAGCAGCGTCCACAATGTGATGCTGTGTATATCCTTCTAACTAGCGCCCCATTGTTATAGGCAGGGAAATCCTATACCATCGGTGAATTCGAAAGTAAATCTAATTCCGTCGCTTGGTCAAATAAAAAAAAACTCTTTAATAGATCTCCTGTAGGACGCGGCCATAGCTCTTGTTCGTTATTACTTATATTTCATAATTAGTTAAGTAGATTAAGACAAAAATTTTGTTCATGATGCTATTTCCCTACATTAGTGTCAGTCAGTTAAAGTAACAAATGTGTCATGACAAGTGATAGTATCATTGGGCAGGTGATATCATAGTTGTTTTGAATTTAAAACAGTAACAGGTGCTGGATCAAAAGCCGGTGTAATCTTGGATCATAAGTTACATTACAATTAAATACCACGGGGTCCGTAACGAGAGGCGAGGCCCTGCGCGATTGCGACCCCTCAATGTAACAGTCAAGCGTCACTCGAACGAGATTTTCGGGATTAGCTTGGATTCAATTGCTCCCCACGCCACCTGATCGCGAAGTATAACCGCCCCGTAAAATGACCAAGGAATCATTTGCACGGGTAAGCTTTAAGGGATTATGATAGGGATAGCAAATATATTTTAAATTACTAATTCAATTTTTAATGACTAAATATATTAAATAGTTTAGCTCAAAAATATATACAAATATGTATTGGGTATAACAATTCTGTGCATAGTTACTTTTGTTACTCTTTTTGTGACTTTGAGATTTTTTATAAAGCTCTCTGTACCGTTCGTCTCAGGTCATCCTAAATTTATTTTTAGTGATTTTTATGGACAAATAAATAAATTACACGCAAATGGTACATTGCTAATAGTGCAGAAGAGTAGATGTGGTGTGATGCAAGTTATTGCACTGACACAGAAGAAAGTAAATATCTACGAAGTAAAGGTGTATATATATATAGTTGTACGATTGAATGTACCCAATGTATATAATTTATTTGAATTTTTTATATTAGATATGTGATATTGGAGAAATGGTGAAAGAAACCGTTGAATTTTTAGAATTAAAAATGGAAGAGTAGGAAAGGGTAGAGTAAGAATAATTTTAATAAAATGTATTTAACACAGAAGGGGAACATTTTAGGTGACTTGATAGAGATAGGGCAGGTAGAATATATAAAATAGGAAAATCGTTGCGTTTATTGTTATAGAAAGGGATATACTCGCATGCAGAATATTCCACCGACAAGAGCTGAACCCATAAAATTTAGAGCACTCACACACTCGACTTAAATATCAAAAATAGTTTTTTTTTTTTATTAAAACGGCATAGCAAAATAAATCCGATTTGTTTTAGATTTTTTGTTGTGAGGTTTAATTTATTTCATTCTAAAATGTGATATATATTTTTGATCTTCAATGTAACTTGGAGGAGTGTTCGTATATGAAATTGGTTGATGATTCGTATTTTTTTTTACCTCCGAATCCGGTAAGCCCTATTGAACTAGTCATTTCACACTCGTAGAAAACACACATAATTATATTATTCGACAGTCTTGGTTTTTTGTTAGCTACAAATTATGATAGAATAAAATTATCTCGAGGAGGCCATGATTGTAGGCTGGCGGGTGACGTTGCAAGTTTATATTGTTGCGGGGTGTTATTCGGCGATCCGAAGAGAAAAAAAAACTACTGTATAATGGATTAGTGGTTAGTAGTAGTAGGTAGTCTTGCTACTGCTAGTGCGCTCGACTATTATAGGTTCGATCTATGTATGTCGACTTATGTGTTTTGTCACTGAATTATATACTTGATGAAAATCTGCTAACGACCAAATGTAACAAACAACAAGAAACCAAATGTTCATAACTCCTTAAGCGAGAGTTACAGAAGTCAGACTTAATTCCACAGAAGCTTAATTAGTGTAAAATATAGTTTTAATTTTTTGTTAATGAATTCAGGGATAGAAGCCACGATATCTGAAATCGTAGGGTTTAGAGTTGTAAATTGTTGAAAATATTCCATTTACCAATCCAATTCCATTTTATAGTATAGATCCAAAATGGATTTTATGAAATGTTATCCCCAAAAGGGATTACAGGTGTGTTAATAACGGGAAGCCGCCTCGGGGGCGGCTGGTTGCTGCTAGGTCTGACAATTTTCATGTGTAAATTTCATACCTAATTCTCTATAACGGGTCACAGCTAGTTTTTTATATATATCGAATCAGGTCAAGCTACTACAAGATAGAACTACTTGAAGAAGTTACTGCAAGACATACGTGATCATATTTGATAACGTGAACGAAGGCCCTATTCATGAAGTACTTTTTCAAGGTTTTAGGACAAACTAAGTATATAAATTTTTGTATAATAGCGACTTTAGATGAAAGAAAGCTAGTTTGAGAAATGTATAGATGATGAAAAAACCTATAGTGTGTACTAACATTATTTAAAGTAATATCTTAAACCGTATTTTGTGTCGAAATTTAAAAATATCTTGGTGTTGGTAGGACATGGTTTACGATGCCTATTTCGCAGCGTTATAAACCTGAACGAAAACAAAACTCTTTGCACCAACAGCGACATTGCCCACGCGCGGTGCATTATCTGGCATCCCGGGTGTATAAGGAGCGGCTGATGGTCTATCCGATGCCGGGTCCAAGTGATTTAGTGTCGGGCGCTGTGGACGGTATCGCGCTTCCATCGCGACGGCAACGTTCACGTTGCCATCCCGCAACGTACTTTACGATAACGCGGTGTACGTGCGACAGATATTCCGCGTTTTGTGGGAAAAGGAACGAACCTCTCCACCATTTTTTTTAAAGAAAAATGGGCAAACGTACAGCTGGTTTACGTGGTGGTAAGTGACCGTTATCCAAAGACAGTCGCAGAACTTCAGAATTAGCAGCTGCTTTGGCCGGCCTTAGAGAAGTTAATAAGATTTTTTTTAATGTCTCCTAGTTTTACCTTAAAACTAAAATTTACTGGTGGTAGGTCTTGGTTGCCGGGAACCGTCTAGGTAGGTACAACCGCAGCGCCTATTCCTGCAGCCAACTATAAGTGTGCAAAGATGATTGTGTTCCAGTTTGAAGGGCGGTGTAGCTAGTGAAATTACTGGGGAAACGAGACTCAATATCTTATGTTTGAAGGCAACGAGCGCAATGTGGTGCTGTTTACAACATCCTAACGCCACATTGTGATGGGCGGGCGAATCACTTACCGATAGGCGAATGTCTTTCTCGTCTCGTATTTCTTTGACATAAAAAAAAACTATGCAAAGATTTAATCGTGTAAATTTTATAAATATTTCGATATATGTCTAATTTGGAGAATATATATTTGTTTGAAAATTTTTCAATTTTTGTTAGACGTTGCTGATGAAAGACCGTTTCGCGGTCAACAAGTAACATTGACCTCTTAAAAAACCTTAGAAATTGGAGTAAAGGTATAATTAACTTAGAACTGTTCTCATTTATCGTCGTATCTTTTTCTTTGTGAAGATATTTAACAATGAAGAAATTTATTCCGTTAAACAGCTGAATATTTTTTTTAATTATAGCTAAAATACATTCGGTCGAGCGAACGTTTCAACAAAAACTAGTTAAACATTTGACCAGCCGTCAACGGATATAAATGCCGTATCCACTAGTATACTAGTACGTAACCTATGCGCAGTTAAACATGCCACATTACTTTTTTTTATCAGTGGTGAAAAATTACAAGTGTTATTAGCAGGCATTTGAACAGTATATAAAACAGTAACAGTATAAAGAAGGGTTACGAGCAGGATATTCACTTCATTGAAAATAATACTGTGCGTATCAAGTAATGCTTGTAAGTGTATTGCAAAATAATTGTATAAAGAAAACTAATTATTAGTGCAACATGCTATGTCAAGAATGTTACTCGAATAGTTTCAATGACACTGCCAGTTGTCGATGCACTAATGTTAACTTCAAGTACATCGAGTATAACTTGTAATATATAAAATAGAAGAAAATATATTATAGTAGATATATACTGAAAATTTTTGTTGCTACAATGTTTAAATATATCGAAAACTTAACATTGAGAACTAATTTACTTCATACTGTATACCTGCTCATATAAGATGTACTTGTAAAAGTAAATATATAACTCTCTATCAAATTTTAAATATTATATGTAAGAACTTCAGAAAATATATTTGGTATAAGTTTTGTATATATTTCCTCATAGTAGATGGATTTGGACATTCCCGTGGTCACTCGATCCTCGGCGTAAAGTGCGATCAAGGAATAATTCTAGAGAAGAGGTGGTGATTATAACAAATATTATCTTTTGTGACCTTTGAAGTGATGATAATGAAGTTTAAATAATTTATGTCGTTTATAATATCAAGGTGGATATATAATAATTATTTTTCATAATAAATAGCTATTTCTAAACACAATGGTTATTATTGTAGAAAAGGTATTTTTTTCTACTACAACTTTGTTTAACGCAAACGAAGGTTCTGTGCGAAGGTTTGTCGTCTGTCTATTATATATTTTTTTATTAAATAAACCCAGGTTTAAAACGGAACGGATATAAGTTAACTCGTAACGAAATTATAAATTTAGTATCTGGGTCAAAGCGCACCTGCTGCGGTTAAAATATTATTATTTATATAATGGCAACCTTACGGTGGTTGTTATGACGGTAAGTTTGTAACATTTTGATAGCCATATTTGTTATTAGCTAATTTCGCGATGAATTTCAAATTTTTATTAAATTTCACGGATTTAAGATAAATACAACGGATTTGATTGATTATCTCAACCGGCGGACGTCCATAGCCGGACATAGGTCTCTTGTAATGTATGCGACTAAATTGTGCTGCTTAAGTCCAGTCGCTTCCTGCGACTGGTGGCTTTTAATGTCTTCTGTCCACTTAGCCAGGACGCTTACACTGTGCTTTTCGGTGCGGGGTCCCCTTTCCTAAGTCCATCACCTCATTGGTCCTTTTATGTCCCCTACCTATTTGCCACTTCAGCCTCAGTAATTATGATTTTCTGTGGACCTCTCCGTTTGTGACTTGATTTCACAGCGACACTCCGAGCATCGCCTATAACTTAATATATGTTACCAGTTTTATCAAAGCATCAAACAACGATTAAATAAATATTAAAAATTTTATGTTAAATTATAGTAGTCTTTAAAGTGATCCGAATTTAACTTTGCATGTCATTCTTTGTCAGTATAAAAAGCACATAATAAGAGAGTCGAGGCAACAGTGAAGCAAGACTACCAGTCTTACAGGAACAAAGAGAAGTTCAGCCCCGTCAGAGTACTCCGTGATTGCGACTTGTTCTTTCACAGTCAATCAACAATAGATGAGTATTGTTGTATGGTTTAAGGTATAAAATTATTATAATTTTAATTACATTAATTATACAAATGAAATATGAAAGAAAAAATTTAATTTATGTCCCGATTATTACATTCATTATATATTTGTAAAACTAATAAAATACAAGTCTCCATTATAATTAAGTCTTTACGTCTGTAAAATTAAGTTATATTAATGTCAAAAAAAAAAATTCCGATACTTCTGCTTGTCAATTTGTTTGAAGTAAATCATCGGAACAGTTGAACCGAATTTGACTTTCATTGAGATGCTACTTAAAATACGTTGAACAGAATAAGTTATTTTGAGAAAACATAATAACGCAAAAATTTCATTTGTCTTTTAAGACTTTTAAATATACACATGAATAATATCAAATTAGAACAAGAAAAGTGAAAAAACACGATAACATGCCTTTCTATTTATAGAACAACTTTTATTTATAGAAATAACTAAATATGAATCTGTGTAAAAATTGTTCAAGGATCAATTTAATATGAACTCGCAATTATAGACAAAAAAAAATTATATTTCGCTTGTTTTCTTTTATTTGAACCAAACATAAACATTTTAGATTTAAATCCGATTGAATATCACAAATGAAGACGCGTATGCTCGCGGGGCTTAAAATAAGTAGCAGTCGTAAGGTCATTTATCAAACGCCAACAGAATATGACAGCTCGGTTGCTTAAGAATGAAAAAAAAAAAGTGTACTCGTCGGAAACTTTACAGAAGTGCAGTTTAATTTTCAGAACAATAACCTCGTGTTTACTGTAAATTGAATTCATGTCCCATTTACTGAAACTATTACACGTTTGTAACCGTTTGTAATGAGTTTACAGGTCTAACTTAAAATAATTAATTTAAGTAACCACCTTGGCTTAGTGACTGAAAGAAACATGATTACATGATAGACATTTAGGTTTGAATATACAGAAAGTTTTTTAGACATTTTTCGTTATATTTTTTGTCTTTAGTTAATGTTATAATATTTACAGTTTTCCGCGAGTGCATAACCAGACACGGTTTTATTCAAAGAAGCATGGTTTGTGTGATATGTAAGTTAGAACCTAGATTAAGTTAATTTTTTTAATCTATTTTTAATAAGTTTTAAAATTGGTCTTTGTCTGTTATTCAGATCAGCTCATAGTGTTGGATGGACACGGTTTAAGTTGGCGGATATTAAGGTCTTTATTGACGTGAAACTAATGGTGGTGGGTTTCTGTAGGTGATCGTTTGTTTGTGTTACAACAATAATTGTACTTAATTGATGCTTTGTATTCTGTCACCAAACAGTAGTGTGCAAACATTATTGTGTTCCCGTTAGTTAAATTAAGCAGCGATAAAGACGTCTAAAAACTTACTTACTTTAGATACTTGCTTGTAGACATTATATTTAGCTAAATGTTTTTGTGAGAAATAAAATTCAGTAGTGGATTATAGGGTGCTGTTTTAATGTTTCCGTTCCGAATGCTTATAACCAAATATGGTATAGTTTATCGAACGTAACCCATCCATTACATCACAGGCAACTTAAAGGGCATCACGTGAGATTTTTTACACTCTTGTATAAAAAAGGGCCCCCCCAACCACAAGTGTGATGCGAAAAAGTGTACAATTGCAAAATTTTTCATCGTGCATCAAGTTCCACGTTGTGTAAATAACAACACAAACATGTTTTGTGAAAGCGTGAGATCTTTCAAGCGTATATTTCGTATGTTTAATTACATTTGCAGAGCGTTTCGTTTTTAAACATCGCCTTCTTACGTTCCGTTAAGTAACCGGCTTGTGGGCGACAAAGCTATGTAAGGAAATGGGGTGAAGAATCACTCCGAACATACTTAAATAGATACAGGAGTGTTTATTTATAAAGATCTTAGAGGTTATATCTACTAATGTTCATTATGTCTGACTGAGCTTGAGTTTTCGGTGAAGGAAGAGTCATGAAGAAACCTCTATGTTCCAAAAACGGAAAATTGACGTGACGTCACCAAACCGCACTTGAATGACATCGTGGATAAACTGTTTTACTTTATCCTTGTGACAAACGAATCCGATTTTCAGCAGCGGGAAAGCGATAGCGTTAATGTTTTGCGAAAAAAGTGAAGGAAAAATTGGAAAAATAACGGAAGGATAATCAATTTCTTTTCTCACTATAGTTAAATATTTGTCTTTCTTTACAGTCAAAACTTCCTGATACGATTCGTGATGATAAGAAAGGTCTGGAATCAAATCTATCTTTAGGAAGTAGGAAGTTTAACAACTTCAGTTAGGAAAAGCCTCGCATTTCCTGTTCATTATACGACTGACTACCATTAAGATGTTTTAGGTTACTTTGCTAAATCATAAACTTTTGCCGAATTATTTCACCGTGAAGCTTTAACAAGTATATTTCTCTTGTAATAAGGTAACGATTCCATGACAGGTCCGTGGGTCGGGCCCGCCGTGACTCGGCACTCTAAGTGTAGATTGAAACGTTACCGCTGACCACTTGTTCTTGGACCTTTGTAAGGGTTGTCAACACATGCTCCATCAACGATAACTCAATTTATTTTCTTAATATTTTAACAAATTATCTATTTCTGTATAACTTTTGACGATAATAATTCACTTTGAACGGACTTGAATATACTAAATTATGCTATCAATAACAAATACTTGAATTTAATTAATAAATTAATTTCAAAGCTTGTGTTGAAATACTTAAAAATTTTATACTTTGATAACAACATATCTTAATTATAAAGGTAAAAAAAAAATTGACATTACCACACTTTCTTGAATTTTTTTCTTCGTATCTGTCGAGAAAAGACTTGGATGAAATAAAATTTTAAAGATGAGCAACGCCGCGTGTGAAACTTTATATATGAATAGTGCGCGCACTTCCCGTGTTGGCGCATTCATCCACCGCCAGATTTAATGATAATCGTTATTGATGATTGCGAGAAGATATCTAAAGTTCTTATTGCTCCCAATACGGTCCAAGTTGAATTTTAATCGAACGCTAAGTTAACCACATTGCCTTTTAAACAATTCCATTCATAATTTTAAATCTCTCTCAACACTTCTGAAAGCCTATTATCAATGTCTAAGTGTTAAACAATTTTATTTATATATTGTATTCATAATAAGACATCTAAGTATAAGTAGAGATATGATGCAATAGATATTAAAAACGCCCATGACATAACATTCCCGTAGAAGTGAGTTAAACACTAACAACGATAAAAATACTTATATTGTTTTATTACTTTATAAGACAATTACAGTATTTGTATCGTTAAGCTAAAAGCTAGATAAGCTGTTAAAATTTCCATATTCGACGTCCTCTATGCTCTTATGAATTAGAACGTGGTATAGCTCAGAAAACATGCCAACTCACTGCGGTTTCGGTCGGCAGCCGCTCGGTTATTCTGTACTTCCATAGGAATCCTTCATAAAGAACTAACGCGCTGGGCCGTTGATTAAGCGATTCATTCACAAATAATTAACGCCAAGGAAACCGATCGAATAAAGTTATGTTTGTATCTTCGTTCAGAGGTTGTATAATCTCAAGTCATGTGACAGTTTCTTTCTAATTAATTAGTTTACGGATGGTTCCACCGCAGCTCTTATTTCTGATTCTAGACTAGGTTTTAAGGGCGCTATAGCTAGTGAAATATTGGAGTAACGAGTATTAACTTCTTGTGTCTCAAGGTGAGCATAATATGGTGTAGTGTACCATTTTGCTCTCAATAGATACAGTTCGCCCGAAAATCGAATAACATTGTTATTTACTTCCAATTTTATAAGAGGGGTCGATGCGAGCCCTCTACCCTTAGAACCAATGAACACCAAAAGTTAGCCGATTCTTTGACAGATGAGGGTTATAAAGATAAGTAGATCTAAACAGGTTGTAGTAATATAGACTTACTAGAAACTGCAAGAAGACAAAAGAGTTCTTTATAACGGTTTTAAGCAAATTAAGCCGAAAGTATATCGTAACATAAGCAGGCAGATTGTTTATTAAGGAAGCAATAAAACAGTTTTTTTTTAATCAACACAGGATTGTTGCTTTTAATAAAATTCTGCTTTATTATCATATTTTTTGTCTGAAATTATTTTTTATGCACAATGAATAAACAGTTTTGTTTACTTATACATTTGGGTAATGGAGTTGACAGTGTTCAGAATCTCACCTGGTTAGCTACCACCATTATATTGTAAATCTACCGTTGTACAAACTCTGCACCTTCTTTATCGTACTTGTTATATAACACGATATTTTTGAGTAAAACCAAATATAGAGTTAAGACATGTATTAGAGTAAAATCGGAGCAAGTATCTTCCCATTGCAATCCATCATAACTACTGCTATGAATAAAAACTATGGTCTCTACACGCCATAATAAATGACCAATAGACAAATAGAACAACAAGTTACTATTACGCCTATATTCCTTATTACTTCTGCGTTACAGTCTATATTATATTGAAGTTAAGTTATATCAACGCATATTTATATTTGACGAGTAGCAACTTCTTTAGAAAGAAACCGAATCCTCCGTTAACCGTTTAGGTTCCTAATGGCATATTTTTTTTCCCTCACGACGAATGTATCATAAATTTTGACATGCAACACCCACTCTTTGACGGAGTTAGCGATACCAAGACCTCAATCCCTGTCTCGTGGTGAAATTACCACGGCCACTCGATACTTATGTTAAAGTTAATTATTTTCTTTATCGCAAACTGTAGACCATGAAACGATGTAATTAAAAATTATACCGCGATAATATATTTAATAATTACACAGTAGATAAATTTATTGCATTGTTGGATTAAAATAATCAGTGCAGAATGAGACGGGTGAGTCTTTAAGTTTTTTGGTTTAATTCCATTGTAAATGGTAGAAAGGCTACTGGAATTAACATAGCAAAGTACACTTTGCAAACATTAGGGTTTGATATTAAATAATTTTTTTCGAATTTCCTTGAATTTACTAAAAATATCTGAAATATTTCCATTTATTCACCTTAATAAAATGTTTCATATAATTAGAATACATCTTTAAATATCTACTAAGTTATTCGTAAGCGCAACGAAAAACATCAAAGTGGAATAACCACTCAAATTATGTACAAAGTAGAGCGTCCGTGTTGATTTATTAAAATGTACAAAAATATGATTTCTTTGTTGGAAACTGTTAAAACTAACGAATAATTCTAACAGTTCCGTTGTACCGTTGTCCAAAGTAATTATTTTGTAAAACATCATCAGGGTACATGCAAACTTGTCCAATTGATGTTGCAGCTCGCATCCTAGTTAGATCCGCGATAATTATCAAACTTACAGTCTCTCCTAATTTTAATCTGAATATATTATTGTACAGCGGCATTTGTATTTAATATCTAACAAATTTCTGATGTTGCGGCTACTAATAGTTAATTTACTCTGCCTTGTCAGTGTTTTATATTATTTTTAATAAGAGAACAATTAACATTTTTATAACCTATTATCATTTAATTAAAGCTGACCTCATGGTTTTTGTATCTACTTTGTTGTGTTAAATTACATGGAAGAAACGTATTTTTTTTGCATTATTATTATAAATTGTTAGTTTCTCATTTTTGTGTGAAGTAGTATATGACAAAAAATTCTTAATACATTACAAATAAATCTTAGATATAAGAATAAGATTAGACATAATAGATAAAGTTGTACTAGCACATAATCGTTTGTACTGCTGTATCCATTTTCCTATAGCTAAAGTAATGTTCAAGTTAATAATACTAAATAGTTTATTTTTAAATATAAACTTGTCGATTATTTAGTGTTAACATTTTCAATATTTTAATTATTGTCCTTGAAAATGTAACAAACCAAAAGTTTATTTGTAACAAACAAGAGTGTTTCTTAGTACAGTAAAACATTTAAAGCACCTAAGCTTCGTTAGCAAGTATTTTAAAGATAATAAGCAATATTAAGAAACATTACACTAACCACGAAAATCAGATAAAATGATAAGTTCCCTGTATCTGAAGGTGGAGGTGGTTGTGGGTGTAGTTAATAGTTTTTGATGCAGTAGTCAGAGACGGGACTCCAGCATCTTTCTGCACTCATCAACTCGCACGCCATGTATTATCACCATGGCGATTACAAACGTAATATGTTAGATAAGTAAAAATAACGTAGTAACTATGTAAGCTTTTCTATAAAAGAAGATTAAAAACTTAGCGCTTATTTTAGGTTGTAACTATGTTTACCGTTAAGTTTATATAACTTAATGGACATCCACCCATTGTTTTAATATTATAGTTATAATAAGTAAATAATAAATCATCTAAGTTATAGTAAAGGGAAAATATTGATCATATTATCGTTATTGGTCTATACCTTCCATTATGTCAATATAACACAGCTTAGTTTCATGTTTATTAGACGTAAGTGATATTCTTTAAATTCTTTTGCCACAACCAGCGATGGTCTTTGCAAGTTAACAGCATCCGGATAGATACTCCCGAGTTAATAATCAATCGTAATTGTCCTTGTGAAATTGAAGTCAAGTGCCAATGCGGCTATGGATGATGAAGTATGAATGCCGCGAATACTCTGGCTTTCATTTGCTGGCAGATATAACACAGCGATGCTGTTATCGTTGGGACATTTACGATAGGATGTTAACTGACTAGCTTGATTCGAAAAAGCTTTACCACCAATCACATGCTGCCCCGGAATAAACGCATACAAGGCGAGAGGTGAGAGCTTTTGCGTCGCGGAGAAAGTTAAGGCTACCTTCTACTTCGTAAATTGCACTCTTCTTTTAAGACGCCTTTAACCGACCTTAAGTTGAATTGAAAAAGTACAAAATAAACAATTTGTTGTCAGATAGAAAACAGCATTGTGTTATGACAGCAGATTTTCAATAGTGGTAGCTTAGGGTTCTAAGCATCAAGCTTTCAATCATAATCTACAGCAGGTTACTTGTTAAACGATTAGTCCCGTAGTCATGGGCTAACAAGAGTAGGGCCAAAGTTATCCCTGCCTATCGTAGTCGACGACTAAAAGGGTTCTGCGGGTACTTATCGCTTAATTAGCGAATTCAAAACATAGAGGGGCACCTGTGCTTTCTTCGCGTGAAGCAGACCACCGGGGTTTTTCTCAGTGTTTTCCTAGAAGTAGAGTATCTTTAAAGGATTTCACATCAAAATGAATGTGAACGATTATCCAATACGTTATGGTAGCAGATAAAAAGTTTTTTTTTTTATAGTAAGAGTGGACAAACGAACGCACAGTTCACCTGGTGCAAAGTGATCAGTGACGCCCATATTGTATAAGAAGTTCTTCGGAGAAGCTTAAATGTGAAGCGTGATGTAATTATTTTGTATTATGATTAAGCTAACTCGCACTTGTGTCGCTTACGAAATGCAAATGGTTGGGGGCAAGTTGCGGGCAGCCCTTTGTAATCCGAGCCATCGGGACGAGGCGCCGTCGCCGCGTCTCCGCTCATGCGGTGCGCGGCAAAAACACGACATATCCTCAAAATAATCGCTCACAACTGCTTTTTTTTCTCCTGCACACCCCACGTCAGAAACTTAGCTTTATGAATGATCATTTCGCAACTCTATTTCGACGCCAAATTTTTTTTTTTGAAAAATAATTTTATATCCGGTTCTCGTTTGTAGTTTGTTCATACATACCAAGATAAGAAGCCCCGCGACACGGCTAATAAGGCTATTAATCCACGGGTGTGGGTTTCTGGGCAAAAAATCACTGCAAGCTCCTTAAACCTATCTAAATAATAATCTCACAATTCACTCAAAACATACGCAACTATTCTAAATTCAACGTGGTAAGTTAATTTTTAGATTATAAGCACAAAGACTTAAGTATTGTATGCTTTGTATACCTTATCCCTTACCGAAAGAAATGGTTTGAGAACATAAAGGAGTAGAATGGGGTTTAAATATCATCAGTTAAAAACAATAGCTGAGGATCGAATTGGTTTTCTCAATTTGATCGCCAAGCTTCAGTTTGAAGTGGCATCTAATGATCATGATGATGATGATAGTTTACCCGAAATTTCTGTGTAAAACATTGACAAGGTGCCGTGTAGTCAGCTCCTCACACAGAGACCACTCTTTCAAACTATTAACCATAATGTCTATTTTTAACTTAGATTAACACTATTCTCTATTTAACTTTTTTTGTACAATTAAAGAGAAATATTATTTGTATTTACGGCTTTGATATTTTTCTGTATACAAACAACTCTTGACCCTAAACAATGCTAGTTAAACAAGTTTAAGTTATTTAACAGTATATTTGAAGTAAATCATTTCCTTAATTTGTTTTTTTATAATCACACGGTGTAGCGATAGAATTAATCTACATATCATTAGCTTTATAAAGAGTTTGTTTTACATTATAAACAAAATTTTATATGTACATACATATCATAAAGCTTCTTTCCTACTCTTCCTTCTATACTCTTTTCTCTGTATGTTGAAAAAATGTTTCTCTGACTTAAAGGGCCATCACCGTACTTCTCTACGTATTTGCTTCATACAAAGAGTTCCTAAACTTATCCAGGTTTGTTTTCTCTTTGTCGCCTTTCGTATCATTTCAAGGGTAGATTTTGTTTGATCAATATTAACTTGGGACAATCCAGATTTATGATAAATGCTACAAAGTCTTTCTTGAAGAAACTACTATATAACATAGTTCTACATACTACTGTCACATTTGGCAAAAGACGAATGAATGTATATAAACTTAATCCTTAAGATTTTAAAATCTATAACTTTTGATATGTACGATTTTTTAGTTTTATTTCTATAAATACTTAGTAGTAAAATTTATATTGAAAATATGTGTAAAAGAGGAGACAAGTCCTATAAGTTAGAAAGCAGACAATGTACGTGAAAGATTGTATTCAAACATTACATCATCTCTGGGCTGTTTTTGTAATTATTGAGATAATAAGAATTATCTCAAATGATGAGGAAAGTCCGGAGCAAATATGATATTATATATACATACGAATAAGCTAATCACTTTACTTTGCATAGGTGATATAATTTCAAAGCAATTTGTTTATATATAAAAAAACTATGCTTTCACGTAACTTTACATGTTCTTGACAACTGATACGAACTGTCGATGAATATAGTTTTATCAAATTTTAGAAATCGTTCATTTGTATGATTTTATTTAGTTTCTGATTATACAAGGGCGCTGTTTTCATAACCCAGATTACATTAAAATTTATAATATTTTTTTTCCCGCAAAGCGAGATTATTTAAATTGCCTCTATGCACGAGTATTTACTTTATTATTATCATTTGCATATATTTTTTCTCACTAAGTACGCACGATTTAAGCAGCAATTAATGTTTACAACGGTGCACTAAATAATTTAATATCATGGTCTAAATAGCCGAAAAAAAGTTTTTTTTTTTAACAAAGCAAACTTGCTGGAGAAGTTGCTTTGTTTAAATAATAATACAGTTTTTATTGTTTTATTATTAACAGTATAACTGATTTCATATTCATGTGTACATTGTGAGATGTATATACAACTAAATTTTAATAATATAATTAGTTTTATACAAAGAATTACTTTGTGAAAACGGCCGGTTATATATCTTGTAATATGATAAGCTATATATTAGGTTAAAATATATACGCAAACATACATATACAACAACATAAATATTTTATGTTAAATAATAAAATAAAATATGTTAATGGCTACAATATATAAGGTAAAAGATTGCAAAAATTTTTAACTTTAGTATTAAGAAATAAGTAAGTAGTTTCCTTCGCATTTCATTAATATAAGTTATATAGATATATGAAAGGACGGTAATTGTCTTCGAATGGACATTGTTTTTTATCTTCTTCGGTATTTAGTAGCGGAACTGCTAACTGCGCATTCCGAAGCCAACTAGGTACAGCCCTCATAATCCATTTTACATGAGCAACAAATTCGACTATGTTAAAAAAAGAAATTTGTGATTTCTCTTATAAAGTAACTGTTATGTAGATGAGAGTTTTAGGAATTTAAAAATACATAACTTTAAAAAACCCTGTAATAGACTGAGAGAATCGAAGAAAAACTTTTGATAACAAACTATATTTATATACCAATATTTTTTCTCCGATTTTACTGTTCTCAAGTAATAAAAAGGGGGTGTCCTCGGAGACAAACGTAGAGATAGTAATGATATTAAAAACATTAATTATCGAATTATGTACATATCAAAGTACCTAACATATTTTTTTTTTTATTTCAATGGAAAACGTTGCCAAAAAGGAAGCGGAAAAGGAGGTAAAATCAGTATGATGTACGTAGAAATTTTTACCGAAATACGTTCACCGGTTTACTTAAAAAATAATTTAAGGCAAAACTGCATAACGTTAAATATTCATAGATAATCGGGGCTCAATGCGGTGTATCAAATGTTAAATTTACATACGGAAATGGTGGCTACAAAAAAAAAAAATATTATGACAATTATTATAATCTCCACACGGATTATAATAGATAAGTCGTATAGATAAAGCGACGGCGCATTGTGTAATAAAATTTCGCTTAATGCCTCGAAACACTACGGCTTTACTTATTTGACTCTCTTCACTTTAATTTTATTGTATTCGCCTTACATTTAAGTTGAGCTAGATATAATATACATATTTATTTTGCCTAAACTGCCTGCAATTATACGCCGATTTGTATATGCTATTCTAGTTCTTATGAGTGGTTTGATTTTGATCTATACAATGGTCAACTGTATGCTATGAAGTAGTTAATTTGATGTTGAGAGGTCATGACACATGATATTCGGGTATAACTTTCAAATCAGCACATTTGTTATTTTTTAGTACACAAGACATTTTTCGGGGTCAGAAAAAAGGAAAAGGAAAGTAGGAGATGGTTTCCTAAACAGTTTAAAAAGTATGTCAGTGACTTTTAACAGTTAAGTAATAAAGTTGCAACGTCACATTTCTGCTGCGCATGGCACTCTGGATCGATACAGTCACTTATTAATCATTAAGTATGTAGCTTTATTTATGATCGAAAGTTCTTGCTGCAGTCTGCTACTCCTGCCAAATAATACTGTACAAGCATAATGTTCCGGTTTAAGCCTTGAAGCTAGTGCTATAACTGAATTAAGCAGGCTTGTAATTGTTCCGCCGAACCAGAGACAGAAAGGACTGTACCACGGTGACCGCCAACCTTCACTAGTCGGAGAGGCACTTTGGGAAGAAGTAGTATAAATATTTACTATAGTAAATATTTAGTAGTAATATAACTATTTACTTCCACAAGTTTTCATCTAATAATTTTCTAATACTTTAAAGTTTTTTTTATTTGATACTTTTCTAGCATTGCCGAGATCAAAAGAAGTAACAAGACAGTGTAAAAAAAATATTATATTAAATAGAGTCAAACAGGCGTAGCCTTGTATACTAGAATTAGACATATTCATAGACAAATCGAAAGCCAGGACACATCTAGATCAGCATGTATGAAAGTATTTATTATCACTGCTGCGAGTACAGTCATGCATATTAGCTATATTCAAAAGCGTTGAAACTTTACTGTGCGAAACAAGTGTGGCTTTTGAAAAGTAAGTACGGATTTTTCTACTTTCATGAAAAAAAAAAATTAAACGTTTTAAATTCAATAGGGAAAGGTAAGGTGTAATTCATTAACCTTGTTTCTCTTAAAAAACAAGCCGCCGTTGACATAATTTGTGTCAAGTGATCACACGTCAAAACTGAGCTTTAATTCATTTCTAACCTAGATCTATGTGAGTGTGGCACTTAGCCTAGTTTGAATGTCAGCGCTTTTTGAAAAAGCGCATAAATATCTAGTAATCGTTGCTAATGGTTCTCTTTTGAAACGGATGCATGACCTGGTTGCTATCCTTACATAACATCTTGGTACCGTTGTTGAGCCTTTGTCTTATAAGACGGAAGGTCCCTACACTATTAGACACATTTAAGGTTTGGCTGGTGGTTGGCCTTTGTTCCATCATCGTTACCTGTCAAACGCCAATTGGGGAAAATAGGCTTATCTCCACTTCAAACGGTCCTTCAGCAGATCGACGGTCTACCATGCGGGGTACGCGGTTATTAATCATTCAAGCAATGTGACCTACCAATGAAGTTTAGTAATTTTTAGTGTTGTTGGTGATCTTAATTCATCTGCTGATTTTCAGCTATCAAGATGTAATATAACAGCTAAAGTGTGCTCAGCAACCATGCTTAACCACTCTCTATTCCATTGTCTTAATTTTTTTTTTACACCTGTTCTCCTCGGGCAATTTTAGGCCTGGTCTTGCAATGCGATTCAACATTTCCTTTATTTATTACCTTTATTCTTTTCTTTCTTTCTTTTCTTAGCTTTCTTTTTGTTTCTATTTATTCCTCTTTCTTTCTCCATTCCATATCCTTCTTACATACTTCGCATTCTAAATAGAGAGAGACAGCTGTTCATTATTTTTTCTTTAAACTTTTACAATTTTTACTTATTCTATTACATTACTCATTTTTAGTTTACTTTATTATTACATTCTTTCTTATTTATGTTTACATTCTCTTGTTTTGTTTGCATTACATTCCATTTGCTTATTCTAACACGTAAATTAAATTTTTTATCTTTATTTATTACATTATTCCTCTTTTTTATTTATCTACTTTCTTTTCGTTTATTTTTATGTCTTATTTTCACTTATTGTTTTTTTTATGATCTTTTTGCAATACCACAAAAAGATCGGACGGCTGCGGTCTACCCTCATCAAAGAGGCCATAGTACTGTCATTTACTCTTCCTCCTGTTTCTATCTCTATCCCCGTTCGCTGCGCTCCGTATACGGGGCAGTCACCGATTAGATGCTGCACGGTCTAGTCCTTACTCGGGTCACAGGTATACTAGGGACTCTCCTTGAATTTAAACCTGTAGAGGTACTCCGAGAATCCCTTGTGTCCTGTGAGGATTTGGAACATGTACGGTTCTAACTAGGTCGTTCGGAGTACTTTGTGGGCTCCATTGTTTTTATTACCAGAAACCGTCCTGTTAGGTTCCACCGCAGCGCTTATTTCTGCCGAAAACATTAATGTGTTCCGGTTTGAAGGGCGCTGTAGCTAGAGTAATTACTGGGTTATCTTAGAAGGCGACGAGCACAATGTGATGCATTGTACACCATCCTAACTAGTGCCACGTTGTTACGGGCAGACTTTTTACTTATTAACAGACGAAAGATTTTCTCTCCTCGTCGCTTCCTTGAATAAAAATCTTTATTTGACAAAGTACTTAACTTGTAACTGCTATAACTTGCTTTAAAGTTTCCAGAAATAAAATTCTACGAAGTTATTGAAAAAACTTTATTTACTTATGATAATATTCATCACTCGACGTTGGTTGAGAAGACGACGCTGTAGTTAACTGGGAGGGGATTGCGCATTAGTTGTGTTGAGAAAATTTAAACAAACTTCACAGAACTAATTTTTATATTGCCTAGTATAAACTTGTATTTGCAGAAGTAAATTCCATTGGTGCAGAGAAAATAACAATACTTGGAATTTTCTCTTAGAGGGAAACGTTGGAAGCGATTAAGAATTAATGGCGTGAATGATTTTCTCACTCAAACGTCCATTTCGTAGAATCCTGAGAAAATATCGTTATATGAAGAAAAACCTATATTAGTTAAGTAAACGCTGATAAAATTTAATTACATTGCTAATAATTATTAAAATTATTATAAATATTTTTGGGGATAAACTGTATAGTAAAATCATTCATCAAATCAGCCTACATCGCCCGTTAAGATATATAGACCTTCCTAATATAATTCCAGCGCAACCAGTTCATAGACTTCATTCAATGTCTTACTGCGATACTTACCAGGTCCTCCATTTACCTGGCGGGTACGCGTCGGACGCGGTCTTCACTCCAGGGTCTTTCTGTCTGATCTTTCCACTAGATGGTCAGTCCATTCTAACTTGGCACTTCCGACTTTCGTTTTTATAGATAGCTCTAGATGAATTGATAACTAATTACAGATAACAAAGTATTCAGTTATAGTACGCTTACCAGAAATCTTTTTGTATTTCCGCAAAAAGTTACTTCCTCCTAAAGAAAATCATAAAAGAATGGCGTAGAGTTCACAACAAAAATTCATATATTTATTGATCTATGTTCGCTTGATTATGACATATTTTTCTAATGTTAGTACTAAGTACCAGTGCTCGGACCTGTGTAATTACAGGTATATTTAATACCTAGTATTTATTATCAATACTTATATCTTTTAGTTGTTTATTTGTTTCACTATGTATTGCTTATCACAAGGTCTATTCTCGTCTACAGATGTTTAGAAAATTATGTCAACGGGCAAGAATTTTTTTGTAGCCTCAAATTATGTTTCAATACATATTTTAATTTAATATTTTATCATTAAAATATTAACCTTGTACTAATAAGTACAACTAATATTTGTATAATTACTTGGAATTAATTATTAATTTGTTAGCATTAAACAATTACATTGCTAAGAGTGCAGAACAAAGATATTGTTGTAAAATGTTCTTAAATAGGATATTTTTTTTTTAATATTTTCTCGTCTAATATAAATTCTTTTACTGATATTTTAATTACGGAGAGGTCAATAATTATATCCAGTTCCATAGAACCAATGCAGGTAGATGAACGCTCATCGGCCTCTCGGTGGAAATTAAAAACCAAACAATCAAATTTTACAGCGTACCAAAATCGGATCGGATCGCGGCGTTTACTAACTGACAATAAACCGAAGTTAATAAAAAAAAAACCTTTATAATTGTTCCGTCATAAACGACCCGTATTGAACTGGAGTGGTCGAAGCCTAATGCAATATACATATACGTGTGATATATGGTCGTACATATATACATTTTTATTTGTCGATTAAAGGATAAGTAATACGTTCATGAGATGGTAAATATACAAAGTAAATATATTAATAAATACTACACCATATCGATGTTTTAAGACACAAGTTGTTAAGTCACGTTACCTCAGTTATTTATCTCGCTAAAACCCTTTAAAACGGAACAGTAATGTTTATACACTAGTGTTTGGCGGTGAAGATAGGAGTTGCGGTAGTACCTAGACGATATCCAGCAAAACAGTCCTACGAGTAGACTCTTAAATATTATATGTGCCTAGTTACAAATTATAAGTTCATTATAAGTATAATAGATTATAAATTTGGCGGCGGTGCTCTTCACAAATATATTTTATCTTGTAAATAAAATCGCGATTATCCAAAAGCTGTTTGTCTTCGTCGCCTTTAAAAGCCATTAGCGTATTGTTGCGATGCAAAACAATAATTTATTGACGCTCAATGTTCCCGATCGCGGGGCGAGAGACTTTGAACAACAAACAGAGGAAAAAATATATATCGTCGAACGCACAAAAAGAGATTAACAGCGAAATGAAGTGTTAATTGTGTGGAAACATTGAAAAATGATCAACATACGTTATATAAATAGTCATAAATAATACCTCGAAATTCAGTTTAAGTAATAACAAGTGCATGAGCAGAACAAAAATTAAAAATCAACATGTTATTAATTTCGTGTCCGGTTTAGGTGTGAGATGAGCTCACAGTGAAATCTATGGAGTTGAAATGTTAACAGTTTTCATATAAATTTAACATTTAATTAATAAAATTTCAACATTGGATTTAGAAGCACTTGTACTATCTCTATGCTATGTATGTTTTATACTAGTCGGTGTCCGCCCGATTTGCTTGCACACCCGGAACTTCCTTTAGGTGAAGCAATTTTGTAAAATTCGTAGTTAATTAACCTATGGTGGGAAAAAGAAATGTCTCTCTCTTTAAATCGTATCCTCAAAGCTGAGAGTCGTGACTCCTTATTAATAGCCTATCCTGAATTATGTCACGCGAGTTACTTCTATTTGATGCTTTGTGTATAGTATCATATCATTTCAATGGTCTCTTTCATCTGATCGGTCCAACGTTTTTGGTTCCATCCATGTAGCCTCTTACCATCAATATTGCCAGTAACAACAAGTTTCTACATGTAATTTCTCATTTTTATGACGATATGTGACGGTTGAAAGGCGCATTTAGATTTAGAGCTGAGTTGAGATGGAGACGTTGGTCTTATGCTCTGTCGAGGATACGTTCAACATCCGTCTCCAGCACCACATTTATAAAAAGGAATACTCTTACCAAATTTTAAGTCTCTCTCTAAGAGATTTCCACCTTACAGAGACTCATCACGTCGTCTCAGGAATCATAAGGTTTAAAGAAGCTAAGAACAGATTTTACAAAATTCCTTCCCCAAAGTCAGCGGGAAAAAGATAGTATCTTAGACACAGAAAAAGACTATATGACTATAGGAACGTTTGTCCAAATAATACAACTCTATCTAGTGGGTCTTTGTTGATAGATTGCCACAATTCAACTATTCTTTTGACATTATTTTGAGAAAATGATTAATTGCATATTCTTGTACTATTCTAGATTTTTAGTATACATTGATATATACTTTATCAATAACATATTCATTAGTTCTTTTATCATTGTTATTTTTAAATTTATTTATGCTTCCTACTTTCACTTAATACTGGTGTTACTTTCTCTTTATGCATGCTGTAACATCTTTAAAATGTTGTGCATTAATACTAAAATTATTTTTACGTAATTATACATTAGATACTAAGTTATGTACAGAGTAAGTTAAGTCTTAATCTATGTACCGCTGGATGTACATTCAAAATAAATATAATCTATATCTTTAAAAAGATCTTATCGAAACATTGATACAAGAAGTCGTTGAAATGTCCATTAGATAAAACTAATATTCTTAAAATTAAGAAAGTTATAAAGTTATCATGTGTATGTTGAAAATGTAAAGAGCTACTCTACAGTTTCCTTAAGTGCGAGTTCAATTCCGAAGCAGAGTTTGACTTACGAGGCGGTTCTAAATAACTGCCGGCCACTCATTACATTCTCCATCGCTATTTGCATAACTATTGGAATCGAACCCTGGACACGGTCGTGTGTGTTTAGAGTCTGATGTATGGGCTGTGGACGCTAAATGAATTCGCTGTCTTATGCCATTGCTTTGTGTTGAACGTTATTTTGGGCAAATTAATATTAACAATTATGAAATTGATATGTTCAACAATACGATCTGTTGACGAAAAAAAATTCTCTTGGTATCTTACTCTACGTAGCAACATGACATTGAGGATATTTGTCTGATAATATAATGGTACGCCTTCCTTTAATAATTTGGTGCTAGTTTAGGTTTCCATAAGGCAAAAAGCGTAATGTGGTGCAGTGGTATATGGTGTTGAGACCTCACTAGATACAAACTGGAAATAACACTATTATTATTCGTTTACTATTAATGAAAGTTATATTATTGATATAATTTGACTGAGATACAAAACACGTACAATTTATTATTTTATATATGAAATTAAGATGCTTTTTAGACTTTATAATAAAGTGGAGCAAAGGTAAATTTATTTTATAGATATATATGTTATTTGTTGCAACCAAATATACTTTTTTTTTGTGTGAAACCTGTTTATCTGTATAGTAATTATAAACTTGTACAAGTTCAATAGAACAGTTTAAATAATTTTCGGAGTTATACTTACCGAATTAAAAGTTACTCAATATATTTATTCGAAGTTGTTTTTTACATATTTATGCTACTAAGAAATGTTTATAACATATATAATTAAGAAGATTTTTTTTACAGATAATACTAACCGCAGGGCGTTACTCGCAAAAGACCTGTAGTTACATCAATTAACATAACTACAGAGTTAGAGGGATACAGCGAAGAGATGTTATTATATTAAAAAAAAGCTTTTGACTGCATTTAATAACTTAATTTAATCATTAACTATTAAACCTTTTTACAATAAATTTGACATATATAGTAAGGGTTTGATAACTTAAAATGATTTTCATAATCTTCCATTCATATTGAACGGTTAAAATCAAAACTGATCCGATGAAACGTTGGCTTTAGAAAAGTTTATTTTTATAAAAAAAAAAACTGGATTATTGTTTCAATTTTTACTCCTCGTCAAAACTGACACTGTCTACTTATAAAGTTACAAGTGGTGCCCAGTTTTGTTTGAGTGTGTTTTATTTTCGTTTAACCGTCAAATAAAAACTTTATCGTGATGATGTAAGGTTCTATTTCGCACAGTGTTTGTTTGGGCAAGAGGTGACCGCAGCGAATCCTTTTGATTTATTATGCTACACGATAAACCGGAGTCTGGTAATACTGTCGCTTGCAAGTGTTTCATATCATTATAAACCTTATTAATATATTAATAAGGATGTTACATCGCCTCGTGATCATCGCATAACGCAAAGAAATCGGTATTCAGCTAAAGCGCTATATTTTTTAATGTTTGTCATTGAAATTTTCTGGTTATGCTATTTTATAGCGTGAATATTTTTAACATAGTTTATATTAAGTGTAATAGTTAAATTTCTATAATATTACTGCTAAAATGATTTATTTAATAGCTCTTATGCTTATTTCGATTCAAAATTATTTTTATTAAGAATTCCTGTAGTTTTATCGTATTCAGATTTAATACATATTTATGTATACGTCCATCAGTATGTTGTATTGTGGGGAGAGGTAGGAGACATAAAATATATTTGTCCATTTTAAACAATTTTTCTTAAAAAAAAAATCCAAGTATCATATATCAAAATAAGGTCCGCGCCCAAAATTTTAACTGTATATGTCTTTGTTTATACAAAAGTATTGACCTTAATAAGTTTTCAATCAGTTTTCATACTAACTTTCGCCAGTTAGAGTTTATAAAGAAGTTACCAGCGTTAAGTATGTGAGATTATTACTTTTTTAATATATATCCACTCCCTCATATCTAATTAATGTACAGTAGTTATAAAATAAAATCTGATAATTTTTCATATGAAAGAGTATACGTTAAATTAGAAATAGATTCAGAAACTAATATACCCATATCGCTTGTTGATCTTTTAATATCTTTATGACATCGTAACTTCTATTGTTGGCGAAATAACTGTAACGTTATACAAAATTGCACCGACATACGAAAATTACTGTGAATCCTAACATAACAATTTAACCCTCTTATTGTATTTAACGATTTTTTTTCAAATGCTACTGTGACTTAAGCGGTAACACAGACGCGCCGATCAACGCTTACCAAACACTTGAAGCGAAAAAAAAATATGTCTAAAGCCAGCGGCCTCTTATTTTGGAGTAGCAGAAAAAAAGAAGACAAAGAAGGGAAAAATACAGCACCCAATAGTCCTTCAATAAAACTTGTAGGATTTCGTCTTTATTTGAAAATTAAAAGGTAACATTTCTCGGAAGAGCCGGGATGGTTTTCTCACGGGGCAGTAAATAAATACATGCTCTCGGATTTGATAGAGTAACCACTAATAAATCGTTGATTATAGGGCAAGCGCCGTCGGGCCGTAAAACTATATTATATATTTTACGACGGAAATAAATAAGACTCCGCAAGGTACGACGACCTTAACAAAATTATTATGCACCTTGAATGTGGTGTATATATATAATACATAGTTTAACTTCAGTATTATTATTATACGCACTTTATACTTGAACAACCTTTAAAGGGAAATGTCGCGAAGAAATCAACAGATATCAAGGGTATAAGATCTCACACAATTAACCAGCTTGATAGGTCCATCACAGTAATGTAAACATCCTAACTAATGCCATATTGTTATAGAGAGGGATATTAATTATAACCAGAATGAGCGATACCTTAGTAAGTTTGTGATTTAATGTACTTTTATATTACATTAAATATTATCTATAATTCTTATGCGTAGATGAAAAGTAAAATTTTAGATTAGTATTTTTAAATCATTAAATGATGTAAGTTAAAAGCTGTCGAAGGAATAAATATTATTAGCTGATTTTATGAATTTCCTTTTTAAATACAGCCTTTAAAATCGTAAGGTATTAATGCGTGGGTATTGTAATTCTCACATGATCATTGGGAGGCATAAAACCTTGTTTTTAATTTCATTCACAAGATGAGAAAATGGTTGATTGAGACATAACAGGGTGTAATGAAAGGTTGCTATCCGTTTAATGACCAGACGCCTGAAGGTGGTGTTTAAGCCACCGTGGGCATCAATATTGTGACTGCGCCTGGTGCCGGTATTAAAATAAGTGCGCTCTCAATCCGAAGCCAAGTGTAGTTGTTAGGGGTCTAAAGCGACGATCAAGTTAAAACAATTATATGCATAGCGTATAGGAATGTTTACGTAAGCTAAATCCTTTTAACCCTTCCACGGGATTTGAATGAAGACTTTGTATTAGGACAACTTTATAATTTCGTTCAAGTTAAAGCTTGTTTTAACATATTAAATATTCACCGCTAAGTTTTTCTTAAGCACTGAATCTAGTTAGATATTGCCTTTAATTAAATTTTAATATTATTTTATAGGAAGTGTTAGTGATATTCCTATGTATAGTTTAATCTCTTTATTTCAAGAAATCCTTAAATATATTTGAAGATATCAAGTTATATATGTCACATGATATGCTTACAACAATAAATGTATTTACCCGCTGCAGCTTGTGACTGGTGAAGCTAAGCAATTTATTTAACATGCATAAAGCAAAGATTGGTTTCGTAATTAAATGCGATCTCGTTTTGTTCGATGTTTCTGTGAAAGGTATACACCAATAAGTAAAGCATACTTCAGCTTTAGTTAAACGTCTTGTAAACATCACCACTTTTACTGCAATTTGAGTTTTGTGCGATTTAAAATTGCCATCCAAACTATCTATTAAAATGTTTGTGTATCAAAAAAACAACGTATGACACTTGACTACTTGAATTAAATAAAAGTATACAGTTTTATTAAATTCAGAATAAATAAAAAAAAACTCATCAATATAAATGTACATTAGCTCCTCTGTATCAGTTAAAACTATTTCTAATTGCATGTTTGAAAAGATTAATGAGCTAATAAAGTATTTTAGGTCATTCTTACGATACCTTAGACGACCCTACTTCTTCATTCGGATATGATATATTTCAAACTCGAATGTTGGGAGGGTAACGGAGGGTTAACGTTGAATTTTGTCCGGCTGAAAGTCATAAAATTTCCCTTGTTGCATTTGAGTTAAACTATGGGAAATCTTCAGCATTGCTGTATTTCTGTCAGAACTTCTTAATGCCCTGCTTCTCCCATTATTTTAGGTTATAAAGGTAGTAAACGTAATAGAAAAAAAATATTTCACTGCGTATATTGAGAAAATATTAAAGATGTTTATAGAATGGTCATCTACAAAACTAGACAGAGATTTTTGTACTTTATTAGACTATAAGTGGTTATTTAATGTTTTATTAAGGTTCAATGTGTCTCTCACTTTATGTGAAAAAATGCGATGCTCGACGCGACCTGATTATAAAGGGGTTACTTTAAATGTTACCTCTATGGTAGCCGTAAAAAAATATTGTTTACCCGGTACCGTTAAATGACATATGCGGTCGTAAAAATTCTCGAGCTGTGAATTGTAAAATCGAAACCATTCTGTACTGAATCTAACGTAAGTGAGAAAAAAAATAATAATTTTCGTTTTAGGTGTGAATGTTCCAATTTATGGTATGAATAGAGGCAGCTGCCATCGCCGGACAAAGGACTTGTTGTTTTATAAATAGTTTTTCGTTAATAGAAGAGGTGCTAAACGAGGCTTCACGGCCTTCTCTTAACACGATGGTAATTGAACAGTGTTTGACTGAATTCCAGACTTAAAACACCCTTCAAATTTATACACACCATTGAAAGTAATAAACTGTAAAAAATCTAATGATAAATGTTTTGATTAATGATTAACGAAACATTTTATAAGAGGATATAAAAATATTTTATATAAATTGCACTACGCTCGAGAGCAGTGAATTCGGGTCACTTAAAAAAAACTTATAAATCTCGGAAACTAAGAATGCTAGCTTAAAAAATTAAATGGTGTTTAATAGACAATACTACCTACCACTTACATGAAAGTAATAAAATTTTTGTCAATATATTTTATGTATTAAAAATTACACAAAGAAAAAAAAAACTGCTGATCTGGCCTTAAAACAAAAATAAAATATTTTATTAAGCTAGCGTTCTTAGTTTCCGTGATTTATAGGTTTTTTTAAGTGACCCGGATTCATTGCTCACGAGTACATTGTAAAGTTTTTAACAAATTAACAATGAGGAAAGTATTATATTACTACTGAAATTATAATCGAAAAGGTAATATTACTTGGCGGGAAACTAAGTCGAAATTACAAAAGTGTCTATATTATAAACATTTACTTAAATCTTTTGGTTAAACCATTTATCTATATTATTCATAATAATCACACCGATATGCGTAGTAAACCTTTATCCATAAATTAACTGCTAAAGTTCCAAATATCGGTAAATTTTCATCTAAGCTGGGAAAAATATTTTTCATAGCACGATGAAAAGCTCTTTTTGCTCTTCTGAATTTTTTTCCAAATTCCATTACCCAATCATATATAATATTTGTCCGTATTTCAAACGCTCGCATTTTTGCACGATTATAATCTAAAAGGTACCACTTGATAACCGAGATTTGAAATAAATCTATCATCGTATATGGATCAAGTGTGCCTGCTGAAGCACTGCGATTTACGTGGGGGCTTTCGTCATGAATTGAGTAGAATATATTCAAATTAATATTTACTAAGTGAAAAGTGCACTAAATATTTCGGTATATAACTTTTTATGCTAATATAAAATCAGTTTCATCATCATCATCATCCGCCGATAGACGTACAGTCCTGGATATAGGCCTCTCTCAAAGGTATCAACATCGATCGGTCCCGCGTTGCTCGCATCCGGTGGGTTCCTGCGTTTCTCACCAGATCCTTGGTCTACCTATTAATAAGTTCCATAATAAGTTTACTTGTTAATTTTTAAGTGGGTCATCACAACCTAATCCGCTTGTACCTCATCAGATTTTTAGGTCACAAATGTTTGTGGTATTTAGATGGTTGTATTTCTCTAATTACTCTGACTACCATTTTGTCTATGTGCCGGCATAAAATAATTCTTTTTTCCGGCAGCCATTTATAATATCTCAACCAGAATATTCTGGGTAAAAAAGGTCTCTGTTGCCGGAGGTCGTCTATGTAGGTACCATTGCAGCTTCTAATACTGTGGCCAAACTGTATGATAAAATAAATTAACATTAACAGAACTATATCTGCATGGTATCAGCCTGTTATTAACATAATCTTCTGGTAAGACCTAGATGCTGATTTCTGCGCTAAACATTAATCTCTAGATTCGTAATGATGTTGGCGCTGCAAGCCTATGTGTCTCTTACAGCTTATCTGACACTCTGGGCTCGTGGACCCGGATCCACAGACTGTTTCCAAAAAAAAAGAAACAAATGTGTGCTACGGGGATTTCTGTTATCCGATGGCGGATTTTCACAATATGTGTCTGGTTGTTGGTTTTTCTGGCGAATCTACTCCGTCATCGAGGGCGGGCGCGGACCTGTTCCTCGACTGCTTTCGCCTGTATCGGATAAATATTACTGTGATCAAGGTTGAAGGGTGTTGCAGCTAGTGTAATTATTGACGTAACAAGATTTAAACTCTTGTTTCAAGGTGACGAGCACAATGTGGTGTAGTGTACATCATCTTAATTGGCATCACGTTGTTATAGGCAAGCTTAAAAAAAGCATAAAAAAAATAATAATCATATATTCATTGACCTATGTCTAGCAGTGGAGGTCCATCGGTTGAAATGATGATGATGTTGACGATTCATTCATCACTAGAGTGATTTCATATACATATGTTTAATTACTTTATTAATAAAATTAATTTGTGTTGTAAAACAGAGATTAATAGAGACAATACCTGATTTTCTTACAGCTTGTCTATGGTTCAACCATAATTGGGTACTTAAAAATGATTTTTGATATTAATCGATCGTTGATATCTAATTTTTTTTCTCTGTTACCCAAAACGTCGTGTTTCAGTAGTATATTGTTAGGACATTATGAATGTATTTTAATGAGCGTAGTGTGTTAAAAAATATAACCAAAATTGCATTGTGATAAACGCACCCCTTGCTATGAGAGCAGTATGACAAGACGCCACATGCGCCGTGTCGAGAATACAACCCGTAACCCGAGCGCGGGTGTATCAACAAGCGGCCTTTGATCCGCCGCCCCTTTGTAACAGGAGCACCGCGTGTAACCGTTCACTTTGACACCTGAAGTTACCATTAGACTGTTGACGTAGTTCTTACTTAATGAAAGAGTAAGTGAAAACTGATTCAAGACACTGATTAATTATAGGTTCATCGCAATATTCAATCATTAAAATCTCTACTTTAATTGGTAATGATTTTGTATGATATAACTTGGATGTATAAACAGATTTATACTTATATGTGTGTAGTGAAAATGTGTTTTGTTTTTTCGCCAATCACGTGAAAATTAGTGAGTTTCTACATAGGAACACGAAAATTCTACGCGGAATGATTATATGATGATACAAGGAAAATATCTTTGATAATTTTCAAGACTATTTTAAATTACGATCAGCAAAGCGGAAGGGGACTGGCTTATTTCACATATGATAACTCAGGTCATACCTGCTGATAGTCATGATACGGTTATCTCCTACAATCTATCAGAACGGTTTCTTACTTATGTAAAAAAGAATTTAAAATTCTAGATATTGTATAACCAGAAAACAACGCTTTACTTTTTTTACGACAATTTATTCCCTATTGTTTTTTTGTTGGAAACTTCCGACATCTTATATTACAGGTTAGAAATGCTTATGCGCTTTTCTGCAAAATATATACAAAACAATCTTTTGTATTATAGATCATGTTTTAAAGAGTCCATTTTAATGTTATATATTATTTTATTTATTTCGGTTACTTCCAAGAGTCGAAGTTTTTACAGGAATAAGGATAAATTACCCATGTGCAATAAGTTTTGTAAATTTTCCTCGTAGTTTTGCAATGAATATAATTTCCGTATCTATAAGGAAACAATTTATGTAACTATTTTTCAATATTTACTAACAAAATTAAATACAATATTTCTCATTATTTTCAATATTATTAATTAATACCTTATACCAAGTGCTTTATTATTTGTCTTATAAAGGAACAGTACAGCAATTTTTCTTCTTTATATAAGCCTCTACATATAGCCAACTTAACGATTAACTATTTTTCGCGTAATTCTTATACTACTACCTTGTAAAGGTTTAATTATTTTATGGCTATTAATTTTTTTTAATATACACCAAGATAAAAAAAAATTAAATGATCATTTTGTCAGTTGTTCTCTTTGATTTTTTGGCTGCATATCCATATTTTGGGGAGTATACCGTGGAGTTAAATGATGCTACTATTCCTTTCCCATTTCACCACCGACGACCAGACTTATCAGTCATTATCCGTATATTGAAACCATCTCCTGGTCGGGAATAATCAAGGTTGAGTCTTCGTTATTGAACAGCAAATGTGTGGCAAATAAATACGACCCGGGTGTTCAACAGAATACTGATACGAACTATCAATGTGCTTTACCGCCGAAGACTCTATCATCATTTAACACCAGGAAAATATGTTTTGTCTTCTAAAGCTGTTTACGAAACGGCGTCTCATTTAAGTTTGATTATTTACACTGCAGTCTTCCTGAGTTATAAATAAAGCTGCCTGTGACGGAACTCAGCGATGTTACGTTAGTTACGAGTCCTGGGTACACATAATTTAAAGAAGCGTCATTTCGCAAAGGGACGCTTTATCGCCGGGTAGGGTTCATTGCACTGTACAACACGAAACAATGGAGTACTTAAAGACGGCACAACTGTTCTCGTGTAGAATATTTTATAGCATCAGCGGAATACTCAAAAAGCCCGATCACCAATCCTGTCCTTACCGAAACCGTGCAAAGGAGCAGCCACTTTTTATATCTCTATAGAAGGCGGGCCCCACAATTGATATTAATTTCATGAAGTGGATTGTGGTAAAAAGCAACTTGCGGTTCATGCGTCCGTGCGATGACCAGATAGCTTTGTGCTGTTTTTGCTGCAATCCTGATTAATACTTGATTATTCCTTGAACGTTTATGGTTGGTTATACACAGGCCTGTGGTACCGAAGCAACACCGCATGAATGCCAACCGTTTTGCCAGGTGATTTCATATTCTATATAAATTGTTTCATTGTATTTTTGATGTATTTCTTTTAATCAAGACTTTCCTTATGTTTTCTCTTATATGAAAGTTATCGTTAATGAATTGAGTGTTCATTGATCCGTAAGTATGATATATATTCATCATTATTGATTTTTGTGATTTAAGTCAAGTTGAATAAGTTAAATTTAATAGGTTCTCTGTTTGATTTTTTATTGGTATTTTAATATTCCTGAACGTAAATCGATTACAGAATAATTTTTATACTGTTTTTATTAATAAAGTTTTCCTACCCACACCCCGCGTACGGTAAGGCAGTGAATTTGTAATATGTGTATACATATATATATAATATGCTTTTGAATATAATTGGTTAGCGTAATTTAAACCTTAAATCCTTGAGTTAGAAGATAAAAGCGACGTCGTCAATCAGCAAAGATATAATTGTCTCAGTATAACGAGATGAAAGCAATGGCTTCTATTTTCGGCTGCTTGGGTGATCAGCACATACTGACGTCGAGGTCGAAGAACATTTTCAATTTTATAACAGTGGTGGTGGTGGTACTAGTTACAGGTTCTACTAGTATTTAACTGGATGTTTATTTTATTGTATTAATATCAAGGAATACACAAAATTTTACGACCCACTTAACACATATATAGCCCAAGTAGGGGATAGATTATGTCCAGCATCCAGCTCCACATTTTTGTCCTAAAGGGATTGCATGAATTCCTAAAATGACAACGCTATTGGTACTACAGTAGTGTGCGAAAGAGGTCCCGTACTTCCTATTTATACGAGGGGCACCATGGAATATTAGCCAGTATGAGTTCAGCTAAATTTTTTCGCTACTAAAAAAGATCTAAGTTCACCTGTGTTACCGCGGGCTAGCGATGATTATTATCATTCTTAATTACTAAAAAAACCCATCAAGATCTTTTGAATCAGAATTGATTAAGTTTTATTGTTGTATTATATATTTGAAAATATTTACACGGTACATATGTAGAAACTTGAAGTAGTATGACGGTATTTTGATTGTTTTTAACACATAATTTTTTTTTTGGTTTTTATTTTTATACTTAGCAGTCAACTTGCTGCTGCAGCCGGCCGTGTGTACAAGTTCTAATTATTGTAAATCTGTCGGCGAAACACCGAAGCGACATTGTGTAGTTTTATTTGTGCCGAATGTGTAAATTCACACGAAACAAGTGTTAGGGATGTTAATTACAAGATTTATTCTACATTGTTTTTAACTTATAAAACGAAATAATTAATATGATAATTCGTTTTATTGTTTATATCTTTCATACAATATTATTGTGTTCCGGATTCAAGGGCGTCTTAGCTAGTGAAATTATTGAGGTAAAAATTTACCATGTCTCAATACGACGAGCTCAATGCGGTACAGGGTAAATCATCCTAACTATCGCTACATTTTTAATGGCTAACGTGTGAAGCCATGTATACTAATTTACGGTATTTGTAAACAAAAGGTAATTCCTTTTATATTACATTGACTACCTTAAAAAAATATATGTAGAGTTTAAAACAGGACTTTTACACAGAAAGTTATTTAGGATCCATAAATCCTGTTAACAAGTCGATAGTATGGAAATGTTACACGAAATTGGTTAAACGTCGAACATGAACTCGTTATCTTAAATTTCAAATTGCACTGTGCAGCCACTGTACCAAATTACACTTCCCTTAAGCACGCAGTTTCGGTTAAAATAACCGCTTCCTACTAACTGGTCGATCTCGGTGAGAGAAGAGTAACCATTAAAATATTTGCCTAATTATTTTTGACATAATTAAAGCTTAACAATTTCGTTTTGTAAAAAAATGAAGGCTCCTCTAAGTTTTAGCATTAATTTCAGGTGAATCATTTAAAAAATGTAAATGGCAAAGTAATTCATTTTAATTACATTTAGAATTGCCAAAAATATTCTTCTAATGATTTTTGATATATTTGTATTAAATATTTTCTAATTTGTGTGTAACTTAAACCAGTAGAAGTGACCAAGTGACGTGTCAATGGTTCGCAACTGAACACGCTTTGCTGAATCACAGAACTGCCTGCCCTTTCATGTTGTTTGTAGTGTAAAGAATAAGCTGCTGTATATTTTTGGCCTAAAATATTTATTTTCTTGGAGGCATAGACATTTTAGTATCTTACTTTTTTCCCGTTAAATATATATATTGTAAATATTCTTAATGTAAATTTAGATACACGTAACAGGTTCAATAAATGTTGCCTTTACTGTTAGTTATTATTATATTAGCATACCATAGAGTTTTAGTATTCATTGGCATTTACTATAATTTTGAATCTTAAGTCAAGTTTTAGTAAATTTTAAGGAAAATGTGAATATTGATCATGTGACTAGTCTGTATGATCGTTCGGTACGTTTACTCTATGCCGCGTCATCAGTTCTCGCTGGGCGGCCATTAGGCGACGCTAAGTGCTCACAATCACGCCTCCACGTGCTCATCATGCCGCGAGAAACGTTCCGTTATACGGTCGCATAGCACGACCCGTGCTATTTCAGATATTCCCAACGACGCCCGTGGTGACTCGGATGCTGTTTTGGGGTTCCGTTTTCACTGACCCCACATTAGTCCATGATAATTTTCCTTTTTAATAACCTTTATAAAGTCTAACCTTTTTGAGTGATTATGGGTTTTAAATATTACCATAATTCTTCTACCGTGTTCACATCGGTTACTTATCAGTAGCATGTAGGGTATGCATGCCGTACAGGAAACCTCTGTGCTGTGTATTTGTCTAGATGAAGTGCACGCCCCTGTTCTCAATTATCATTTACTTTATAACAGGCTTGTGAAGGTCACTACAATTACTTTACCACGACTAGTCGATTTAAGACTAACAATTGTCAAGAAGAGTTATGAACTTATTATCAGTGTTTTTTGGGATACATAATTGTTCCAACGTATGTTTATGGTCTCTAACAGTTTTTTTGTTATGTATATTAATAAATATCAACATGAATGTGAAAAAGCAAGGAAAGGAACCCAATAATCTGATTTATTTTAAAATATGTGCAGCTCTTCAATCTGCCACAGAACTGCCATACGGAATATAGCTTAATTCTCTTTAAAAGGTTCACACTCGTTTCTGTGAATACCTGCTCATACTAAAATAAAAATAAACAACTAAAAATTTTGAACTAAAAACGATTGCATCTAGCGATGCAAAAAATTAAGCACACAATATTACAGGACCTTTTGACTGATCTCGCTTATGGTTAGCTGAGTTCACAGTTTCGTAGATAGTTATTTTAAGTCCGAAAAAGTTTATGAAATGATAAATTTTAGGAAGCAAGTATTCGCTACGGTATTTTTATTCTCGTACACTAATTGGCTAGGTTTAAAAAACAAAGTTAAATTTTCATTTAACTTATTAAGTTATAGATTAGTTAAATAATTAAATTATATATTGCCTAATAGTATAGTAAATTATGTGTAAATAACATTAATTATTTAGAGAAAAAATTAGTTATTGAACAAAGTTATACCTTAAGTTCGTTTTGAGAAATACATTATAGTAAACTTAAGTCCAACAATGGACGTCTAGCGGTTATGATGATGATCGAAAAAAGTATTGAACTCAGCGGTAATACGGCAGTAAGGATATTTTAACTCCGTCTTTCATAAGTGAGACAAAAATATAATAAATTAAACAAAGGAAGAAAGGTAAATAAATATATAAAAAAGAAGTAATTCTTTCTTTTATTGAAGTAAGCGAGGAGACGAGCAAGACGCTCACTTCATGGTGCCTGCCCAAAACAATGTGGCACTCGTTAGGATGATATATACTGCACCACATTGCGCTTGTCGTCTGAAACAAAATTTTGAGTCTCATTACTCCAGCAATTTCACTACTTACAGCGCCCTTTAATCCGGAACACGGTTGTGTGTACACTACTGTTTGACGGTAGAAATAGACGTTGCGGTGATACTTACCTAGATGGTCCCCGGCAACAGAGTGCTACCACCAGTGAACGTTCGTTACCTATAGAAAGAGAAACAGAGTTGTTAGCTTGCTCATGTCTTAGCTTCCTGGTCTCATGTTTGCCAGAATTGATTTTAAAAACATGGTTCGCTTGCATAGTTTGTATACATACCATCACATGAACTTACATTAGCTTATTTCAATAATAAAAGTTGATAAATAACTAGAAGGTGATAATTTCGATAATATTTATGATTAATTTGTATAGAAATACATGTTTTAATTTTAAAAGGTTCTGTCGTGTCAGGATAAATCATACACCGCACCTCAGACGCGATCGGACATTTTACTTATACGAAAATGCTCATATTTCCTTTCATAATCACCTGCTGGCGCTGGCTTACTTATTAATAATGTTCCTATCAGAACTTATCGATGCTATTCAATTAGTTTAGTCTACATTAATACTACACCGTCACTAAATCATACACAAGCTCTCTATAACTAAATGCTGTTATAATATTTTTATCCATATCATTTTCAAGAGACTAATGAGTGATGAAAGTTCGAGACGTATTGAAAATAAATCGACGGGAGGAAGTGGTGATGGGCTGGACACATTGCTCGAATGGACTATAGTCGTTGGGTCAGACGGACTTTGGAGTGGAGAACACCCACTTAAAGGGAAGATTCCCGAAGAGATGGAAAGAGGACATCTGCCAACAAGCGGGTAAAGGATGGATATAGAAGACGAAGGATCGACAGGAGTAGAAAAATGGAGAAGAAGCCTAAGTTTGAATACGGACCATATAATTAGCTGAAATAAATAGAATAGATTAAATGATGTGTAACATGGAAAATGGCAAGTCGAATTTAATTCAAGTTACGAATTTCACCATATTCTTTATGTTGGAATCTGATATCAAACCGCTATTGAAGGATTATTGATCTAACTTCTACTGATATATTGCAATATCCGGGGCTGTATTCGGGTAATAGCGAGGAAATTTCCATATCAAATATCCAGTTCGGACAATTGTTCGATCTGCGCTTTGATTCACTTGTTGGAGTATATCCTATCATTGTTCTATATACGGAATATACACGGAACTTTTGAGAACATAAATTGATAAAATAAAGGCAACGAAATAATATTTTTACACAAACAGTAGAATTTACTGTAATTCTACTACCGGCTAATCAATCTCTAAAATACAAGGAGGAATATAAAAATTATTTCATGTATTTTTTCCTAAAGGATAATAGACGGCAATGAGAAATTGCTTAACAATACAAAAGTTATAGCTTTTATTCTATTTTATACAATTAAGGTGATAGTGCATACTATCTGAAGGAAAAAAAAAACACAAACATAATAAACAGATCCTCATCTGCATGGTATTAGCTATTTATTATCATAATCTTATTGAAAGACAGATGCTGAGGTCTATTTGTATAGGTACAGCTCCTATTTCCATGCTAAAAGTCACTGTGTACAGGTTTGAAAAGTGCTGTTGGTAGTGAAATTACTAGTATGACGAGACTTGACATCTTGAGTCGCAAGACCAGTACAATTTGGTGTAGTTACGATCCTTCCTATCGGTAAATTGGTGTTGTCAGAGACGTCTACGTAGATATATTTCTACCGGCAAACAGTAATATGCAAAACATCATTGTGTTCCTATTTGAAAGGCGCTTTAGCTAGTGTAATTACTAGGGTAACAAGACAACGTCTTATGCCTTAAGACGACGAGCGCAATGTGGTGCAATATATAATATCCTTTAGGATTTATAGCGCCACATTTTTATGGGCAAGTGTATTACTTAACATCAGGTAAACGTCATATTCGTGTCTTCGCTTCGTAGATTAAAAAAAATCAATTAAAATCAATCTACCGTGCCGTTTATCCCATGGCTTCGTGGTGTAAAAATACGTGAAATTTATAAATCTCATACACTCTTCCGCGCTGCAACGAAATGAGTTTTGGTCCTCCGACACAAGGGAGCGATATCGTAACCAGTCTCAAACTGTCTGTTATAAGTCAGCTGCTTATAAAAGATGGAGCTCAATTCTTAATTTTTAACTTTATTAAATAAATTAAGGAGTTGATAGGTCCGTGTAATTAGACCGGTTGAGCCGTTAAGCGCGATATCGCGTCCGTCGTGTAATAAATATTTTTCACAGTAGTTCTACCGCTAATGCGGAGTTAAAATATAAATACAGAGTGTGCCGCGATCGGAGAGCCCGATAACTTATCGTGCACTTCCGTTGATTCGAACTGGGGTAAAAAAAATATTATCGCCGCTTTTATTCCTTTTAATTCCTATAGTTATGATTAAACAAATAACCGACTGGTGTATAAAACCTCCTAATTAATTTAGATGTTATATGCACAAGTTCTGAACGAATAGTTGTTACTTTTAATCGACAATAAGGTAACGTTCACACATAGACCACAACCCCATGTTAAATTAAATAATCTAGCTGAAGTGGCTACAGGTTTATAGTAGATTTATATTAGGGTAATACTATTTACTAAGCAGGCCATTTAAAATAAATCTGTCAATATTCAAATTCCGGAATTGAACCTTATACATAAGGTAAGCGGTTAACCGTTGCATTAAAGAGACAGTAAATATACATAAATTTTTTTTGTTCGTTTCTTTTATGTAACATATGAGTTTGTCTAATAATCATATTGAAGTGATGACAAAAAAATTGAGAGATGATTATGTGATGGTCAGTGAACAATATCATGTACTCAATATCGCAACATCTATGCCGGAAATATTAAATTTTACAACCCATTTCCAACAATAATAGTTATTACACGATTGTGGATCTCTTAGATTCAGTAGAAAAAGATAGCTTAACTATTAGCGAGGAAGTTCACCAATTTTTTATAATTATAAAAAAAAAAACATCCAGTAGATTTTTTATAATTAAGAACGTCATTCACTCGATAAGATACATGCTTGCTCTTAGCCACGTGACGCCAGTTAGGACGATATACAATGCATCACACGGTTTAAACACACCAGACTAAATCTTTTCCTAGTTTGGGCAACGGGCTGACATTGCGCGGTGGAGTCACCCCTCCACCATTCCTCCCCTCTGCCACTTTGTCCCGCCGCTCACTAAGATCTCGCTAACGACTCGTGCGTGTTGTATGAAAAGAATTCGGTCTCTTTCGTTTTCGGTTATTACACATCTTCCGGACGGTTAGCGGTAATAAAAATCGTAGCCTCATGATTGAGGGACGTGACTATGGTGCGTAGCCCTGGCTACCATTTACGTGTACCAATAAGTTACTAACAGATTGGTGATAAAACTTTTTTTGGCGACAAATGTTTCCCCATCTAATTTGATGAAATACTAAAATGGCAAATGTATTTATAAATTATTAAAACTTTCCCGGTACAAAAATACAAACGAATGAATTTTATCCTACACAAAAATTGTTTACTTACAGCTCAAAGGCAATTGATGGTCAACTGCGATCCGAAATTGATGCATTTATCTTAAATCCGCGGCGAAAAGCTTTTGAAATTTTAAATCCAGCGTAAACCGTTAGCAGTTAAAATGTCTTCTTTATGTTACTCTAAAGTTAGGTTCAAAATATCAAAACACCGTGGAGTATTTAGACCATTTATAAAACTTGCACAGTATTTGAACAAGAAATAGAACCGAACCGCTATAATCAAGTTATCTCGTTTTTTATAAAGTATACTTTCGTGTTGAGAGCGAGATGAAAATACCACGTAGCCGTTCGAACTTCGCATTGAGTTCGATGGGTTTAGCCGTTGGATTGGCGAGTGCGAAGACGGAGGCGTGGCGATCCAGCATCGTCGCCCCCCACAGATGTCGGCCTGGTCCGTACAGTGCCGCGTTCAAAATTCGAACAGTTGAATGCGTATTGTAAACTGTTCGGCGGCGAAATATACCGCCACGCGACGCGACGTTGCCACCTCGCGCTACCACATAGAAGGTAAATTGTAGTACGATTTATTTAGCGTTGTACTTGAAGAGCGCTCTACGGGACCTCACCTGCGTTTGGGTGATCGTCGGACCCGCAAAGCGTACGTTAACTGTAGTACCCTTCTCCAATGGTAATTAAATTACGTTTACGACACTAGAACTATATAATAACAAATTTGACATTCAAAAGAGGATTCCTATCTATAAATCATATAGGAAAAAAAGCAAAGAAAAATTATTTTAACACTGAAATAAATAGTAAAAAGACTTATTTATCATTCGTAAAACTTGCAAAAAGTTTTATTGACTTTTAAGTAATATAATAAGTTGAGCGGTTGCGGAAAAGTTTTATTATGCGCTCTTAACGTATCACAGGATAATTTTGAAATGATAAAAAATATATTTGTAACAGGAAAGTAATCAGTATTTATTGTTTATTTTAACTAGAAAAAAATTAAATAAAACATCGGATGTTAGTTGAATAGCTTATGTACCGAATATTGTTGTTATCACTTCTGCATACTGCTGGCATTGTACGCTTTGATTGTTTGTTGTGTGGTGATGGTGTTTATAAATCTTAGTGAGAGAGGACACGGTCCATTTTCGCACGGTGCAATCCCATTTCAATCGCATACGGATAACTGGGTGTATGTAATTGAAGTGGGCTTATTAGATCGTTAATTACATTGTACGTCGGCTCAGCCGCTCTTGTCCTTTAATAGTATAATTGCTTGTTTTAACGTCCGATGTAAAGTGTTAACGCAACGCTTAATTAGCTCGCGGTACATCACTTCAATGAATGAACTAGTCACGCTTTGCGTTCTGCATACATAAGTAATACAAAAAAAAAATGTGTAGATTTGTTTATTACAGAGTTATTACTGATAAATGCGAGCTTTTACAATACTATAATTATTAAAAAAATATATCAATTTATGTAGTAATTTATTTAGCGATTTTGATGATTTATTGTAGTTAGTTGTGATTGTAAAGATTAAGTTAAAGTTGTGGTTAGTTCAGTGAGAGAGAGGTACGAGCTTTAAAAGTTCGTTTCTGATTTAGTTAAAAATAAGACCCTTTTACCGTTTCCACTTGCATATTATTTTTTCTCGACATCAAAAAGCGAGTACAGCCGTAACGCGTTGAGTTGATAGTTGAAGCACTCTGTGGAGTATTCTGTGATATTTAAGCGTCTGATATTGATTGTGCTGTTGGTACAGATGCGTATGACGCGCCCAACATGTTTTCGGTTCGAATCCGAGTTTTGAAATTAAGTAAATATTAAAATGTAATTTTTACGATTCTTGCTTCTTTGATAATAATAGATAGTAACATAAATTATTCATGATCTATGCGATAAGAGCAACATTGAGCGATAAACAATGTTTATATGTAATTATTGATGCAAATTATCTTCTTATTTGTTTATACCGACTTCTAAATTTTCATTTCTCTTAAAAAACTTCATTTTGGATTTGAAGCAGCAACATGATATTGACATTTTGTATAGTTTGATTGTCCTCATATATTATAATATTTTATCTTTAATATGAATTAAAAAAAAATATTTATAGACTATAAAAAAATTTCTATTAGAATGTGCATTTGACCCTAAATCATGATGAGATAATCAGCATTAGTAATAAATTAATGATTTGTAAGAATTTGAAAGTTAGAAACACGTATAGTACGTAGGTGCATGTCTTAATTAATTGAAATTAACATTTCGAAATATAAATCCAATAAGATTATACACATATATATACATATATATATATATATGTATAATCTTGGTTATGGATGATGCCTACGAGGAACAGACTGTCTTCTAGTAATTGCTCTCATCGGGAATTGAGACACAATTAAAATCTGACCTGTACTTCGCCCTCTCTCTGTCGTAATATCTTACCTTTGATTTATTTTTTACTAAATATATAACATAATGTTTTTTTATATTAATTATTTTAAAGGTAATAAAATATCAATATTTTTTTCATCGATGTATTACAATGTTTTTGTTTTTCTTTATATATATATCTATTTATTATAAATTATCTTCAATCTTACGATCAATTACCCACCACACTCAAGGTTAAATTGGATAGAATACATAAAGCAACCTATTTTTTTTTATATCTATTATATTTTCTAATAATAATTATAATATTCTGTGTGTTCTAAGTGTAATTGTTAGCTGAAAAGATATATTTCAGTTGAACGACACAATTCTGCTTCAAACAGATCTCAATTTCACGTAATCCCACCGAGTGCTCTACGTTAAAATGAGCATACTAGCTTAGTAACACTTACAACGGTTTGATAGTAATTACTTAGGAATTGAAAGTTACCTACACGAACGCTTGCGTGGAAAGTTATTCTAAAATGTGAAATACATTTTAGATATTTTCGTCTAGCGTTTATTCGGTCATATACAGAAATTGATTTTCATTTACAATATTGATCAAACAAATTGTTTCACATTGTATTAGTTTAGGTTGAATATCGTCATATTAAAGTAGCAAGCAGTTATTTTAGTTAGATCATTCTAATTTTTTTTTACTGTGCAATGTAATTTCTCATAAAGATTGCCTCAGATGCTAATAGTAGAATCTGAATTTATTACATCAATTATTTTCATAAGTAAAACGTAAGAATTTTCTAGATTATTATATTTTTCGAAATTCTCATTAAATCATGCAAATATGAGGATATGTTACTTTATTAATTTTTTTTTATTCGACGATAGATGAGACGAGTGCGACGTTCACCTGATGGTAATTTATACGCCCGTCCATAACAATGTGCCGCTAGTTACGATGATATATAATGTATCAAATGTCGCTCGTCGCCCGAGACGTAAATTATTGAGTCTTATTACCGCAGTAATTACAATAGCTAAACCGCACTTCAAACCCGATCACAATAAAGTTTGCATACTACTGTTTGGAGATAGAAATAGGCCCTACGGGTGGTACCTACCACCATTAAAAATTAATTAAGAAAAGACATCATTATTTTTAGTTAATTTTTTTAGGATATATAAAAATATTCGCTGTTCCTCGCTAGCTATAGGGGTCGTAACATCCCCGCAGCTCGAGAAGATATTTTGTAACATCCATTCTTAGCTGATCTCAAAAATATCTACTAAATTTTGAATCTTTGTGTCTATTGGTTTCGAAGATGTAATGATAAGTCAGCGGTTCACTGGATATCTATTATACATACATATTTATATAGATATGTCTGCATTTAAAATTACGTTTAAAGATTATTTTACATTGACTTATAAATATCATCATCATTTCAACTGATGGATGTCCACAGCTGGACTTAGGTCTCTTTTAATGTGTACCGCGATCTTGTGGTCTGTGACCATAAGCTAAATTAAAAGCATAATTAGAGATAGACAGATGTTGATTGTTGTTTCATTATTATTCATATCATTATGAGCCGACAAACGTCCATGCTATATATAGAAGTATGTAATTAAATGCAAAAGTCTTAATTCCATTACGATTACCTTTACAGAGCTGATTATAGATACGAGTTTGTCACCTATACTTTATCTTAATATAGTGTGCATACAAATAAAGCAATTATTTCAACTCCTACGACTATGGAGTAGAATGAACGATTATGGAGAAATATTTTTATCTATTATTGCAGCTCATGTCTTGTTTATTAGTTTCGTCAAGGTATTAAAGAGAGAAAAGCCTTTTTTAACGACCCACTAATTAATTCGTCTTTATTTCCCTTTTCTTCTTTCTCCTGTTCTTTTCCCAGCTATGTGGGGTCAGCACAGTATGTACTTCTCTTCCGTCATATCTGAATTCACACTTTTCTTACACATGTCATCTTTCACTCAATCCATCCACACTTTCTTCGGTCTTGTCTTGTCTCACCCTTGTAACCATCCAGTTCATTATTTTCTTTGTTATATTTCCTTCATCCCTCAGCATAACATGCCCGTACCACGCTAACCTCTTGCTCCTCAATTTTTCTTAATTTTATCCAACCACGTCACACCGCACATCCATCTTAACATTTGCATCTCAGCCATATGTAATCTGCTTTTATCCGAACCCTTGGTGGCCCAACATTCAGATCCATACAATACGACAGGTCTAACGACCGATTTGTAGATCTGCCCCTTAAGCTTAAGCGGCAGTGGTGGATCACAAGTCGTTCCAGTGACCTGTCGCCATTTCATCCAATCTGCATTTATTTGGCTTCTCACATCTTGGTCTATTGACCAATCGTCGTCGCATGGTATGAGTGAACCTAGGTACTTGAAATCGGAGTAGGGTGTTAGGTTAGGTTAGCATACACCATTTAAAGCGATTGAAGAAAAGCTGGTGGCACCGCCGAAGTCACAAAACAAATATTCAGTTTTGGTCTTGCTGATCTTTAGCCCAGCCGTCTCCTATCTATTTCGCCATTTCGTTATCATATATGCAAAAATAAATAAATTTGTAGTGCTCGTTGGTAATAGTGAAATAACAGTTTTATATTTACACAATTCATTCAAAAATATCCTTAGATTTATCTCTTTGTTTGTTCCAAGCAATCTCCGAAACGGGTGGCCCGAATTGTCTTAAGTTGTTAAGTCTCGTTATTATTGTAACTTTAATAGCTACAACGCTTTTGCTACTAGAATACAGAATTATATGTACATTATTGCTTAGTAGAGATAGAAATACGCGCTGCAGTGCTACATATATAGTCATCAAAGATACTTAGATATTTCAGGCATCAAAGGCACACACGGAACGAAAAGCTGCTTTTCTTGAAGTTGTTTTACATTAATCGCCTTTAACTTCATGCTAAAATGAAACCGACATAGCATATGTTTTAGCTGTTTCCTCTACGAAGTCAATCTGATTATTAATATTACATATGATTTATGTTCATAAATTGGAAATAAAAAAAAAAATTCTCAATAAATTTACGTATTAATTAAATTTCTTAAATTTTTGTTTCACATCAACGTAATGTATATCCATATTGCACTTGGGTAATAATGTATTAAGATGTTCAACGCCATTAGAAATAATTTAACTTATATTTAAAATAATAGTTCAAATCCGTGATAGTTCATTTTGTTAGTTATGTCTCAAAAAAGCAAGGGTTCCATACCTAATGAGCTTGAGGTTCCAGTGAAAAAAAAAAAAAAACATCATATTATTTATGAGCTATAAATGACTTTGATTTTATCGTTTAGAGAGACTTCTAGTCCTGGTATTGGAATATTGAGAAAGCTATTTAATATAATATTAAGTTGTTAATAAAAAATCTTCAAACGCATAAGCGTTAAGTATAAACTCATGTCAGCGTCTAGATAAAAAGTTGAATATCTTTTGAAAGCCTCATTTAAATCAAAAATTTACAGCAGCTTTTCCTTTAACTAAAAGACTTCCTTCTATCGAGTTTCATCCCTGATACGCAGGGAGAGGTTCTTGCCCTTTTACTATCGTCGGAATTTCTTAGCAACAAATGCTTTGGATTTATATTTCGTAGGGTGTGGCGTGGGGAGGCTTTGAAGGGATTCCGCCCAAAGGGGTCGAGGGCGGCCTTGTTTAGCTACCCTCATTCGTGTCGCGAAAGCGTTGCAGTTGCAATTCTCGTCGTAAACTTACCGCGCAATATTTTTGAATATCGGATCCGTCTCATTTGTTAGATTGCGGTGCTGTACCTCTGTTTGGTAACTTCCTTTTTGAAACTGAACTGAAAAACTAAAGTGAACAAGTGAAGAATTAAAATGGAAATTTAAAAAGACGAAATAAAGTTGTCAGTAGCAGCTTTGGCTCTGAATTTATTGCTGAATTTAGAGGTACCTTAACAACTTTTCTTTTATTTGACCGAAGAATATCTTTCGTCGTTGTACTGCTTTTAGTTGATAAAATATTTTTAAAATTGTGCAGTAATGTTGACAAGGTTAGGTTTAAAAATTAAGTTTTGTCCGGAGTGTAACCTGTGAATTACTGGATTTCATTAGTGTTTTTTTATCAAACAATCCCGGTGAGTACTCAATTTTAATTTAATGATGTTACGTATTTTAAAAACATGAATATAATTTGGATTATACAAGTGTACTCAGCAAAAAACCTTACCAAAATATCATCATTTATGAATTAGATCTGACTTTTCGTCGGGAACTCCTACATGGGATCCTACTTCTGTTGAGGAAAGACTTTAGTTATTCAGTTCTATTATTGCCTTAACTGCTACTGTTTCCATCTCAACGTTTTTGTTTACTTAATAATAGTTTTACTTCGTTACAATAGCTTCACTGTAACAATAGAGCGAATAGCGAAATACTTCCAGCGAAATGCCGCTTTTGTAAGAGAGAAACCTGAAATCTGTGTTTATATTTTCCAAGCAACGAAACCTGATCCATAAGATTGAGCAAGAGGTTCCTAAGACTATGTGGATGAAGACTCTTATTACATACTAAACGGCCCTGAGGGGTAGGGCAAAAACGAAAAGTCTGTCTTACCCCTCAGACCACTGTCGCAGCATAGTGATAGTAGAAATCAGTAGTATCAATGCGTTTCATAGATGACCGCAGAGTCCCTCCTAATGTACTGAAGTCAATCACCAAAAGTATTTTCATTTGTCGTAAAAAAAAACATAAGCCCGATTTCCTCTATAAGTAGAGTAAGAATTTATATTTAACAATCGAGCCAAACATAAAGCGATATGTTTAATCAATAGTGTTAAAGGTCATTTGTGGTAGGTAATTAAAAATTTATTTTATCAATAATAATTCTAGTGCGTAATGTTCATACACGCGGAAATAGTGCCCTCATTAAAATTATCGATACTTAAAAACTGTTGCCTTTAATCAAATCGTAAACTTTTAACTACTCTAACCACATACAACGCAGGCAGCAAACCGAATACAAAGCGATACATTATTATAAATATAAACTTTGACAATCAACATCAGCCGATACACGTCCACTGCTGGACATAGGCCTCCCCAAAGATCTCCGCATCGATCGGTCCAGCATTACTCCATCCTTTGACAGTATTAACCTATAATTAAGTTTTCAAATTTCTACCAATTGTTAAGTTTAACCCATCATCATCATCAGCTGATAGACGTCCACTGCTGGACATTGACCTTTCTCAAAGATTTCCACATCGATCAGTCTTGCATTGCTCCGTCCTTTGACAGTATTAATCTATAATTAAATTTTCAAATTTCTACCAATTGTTAAGTTTAACCCATCATCATCATCACCCGATAGACGTCCACTGCTGGACATAGGCCTCTCCCAAAGATTTCCACATCGATCAGTCTTGCATTGCTCCGATTTTTGACAGAATTAACCTAAAATTAAGTTTTAAAATTTCCGCCAATTGTTAAGGTTAACTAATAGATTATATTCGTATCACTATACAAAATATGAGGTAGACGACAAAATATTCGCGACAAATTTAAAATTTGATGTTACCATGATTGTGACCAACACTTCAACTACTTTTTCTGGCATTAAGTAGTGTGCAAATATTAACTTTGAAATTACTTGGTAACGAGACGTCTTATGTTTGGAAGCGACGAGGACAGTGTGATGCAGTGTATTCTATACTTGTTAATGCAAAATTTAAAGGGATGGAAGAATCACTTTCCGTAACAGTCGAATATGGTTTCTTTATTGTATTTTTTTTGTGTTATTTGTTTATTAAATACAACTGCTTAACGTACTTCGACCGTTTATCACTATTACGCTCGTCATGTTGTGAATTGGCAATTGGGGATGATAATATTTCGGAGGTTAAATAGTAACAAGTAAATGAATAATTCAATCGCGTACAATTTCAATAACCCTTGGTAACAGAATGAATTAGACACGTATATAAATATGTATAATATCTCTAATTAATTAGCGCACATTTCTCTAACAAATTACGAAGCTGCTAATGAAAGATCGCGTCTAGAGTCACCAAGCATCTTTAAAACATACATCTCCATTTGGAATGATTGGATAAAATCAGGTATACGATTTTATGGTTATATATCTAGTTCATTGTTAATATTTCATGGCTGTACATCCGGAGCAATTATCAACAGAATTTTATGTTGATTGTAATTTAGTAGTTTATTTAATTGTGTATCAATTTAATCGAGAGTCAAAGCTTTCTAAGCAGTTTCATAAGGATTGTAAAATACTGTAAGGTTTGGCAATATGCATGATAATATTAATATAATCAATTATTTCCTACAAAAATATATATGAAATAAAAAATTAAAAATGTCGATTAAGTACAAAAATAACTATATCCTAAAATATTCAGCGGGAAAACAATTTGGTATGTTAAGTTCGCAGATGATTGATTTAGACCAGATCCTACATAAAGTAAACTTTATTTATAAGTGGTTCCGCTATGATGATTTCTTTGTTGCAAATAGTTAACTTTGATGATGGTGTGGTTAAAATTTATAAAGCAAATTTTAACTCGTGTGTGGGTAAAGAGGAAATATTGCTTTGAACTATAAATTTCTGTAGAAGCGATAGCGATAATACTGAATATGTGGTTGCGGGTGTGTCTGAGTTGCAAATGCTGCAATCTGTTTCTTGTGTAGAACAAGTCTTGCTTGTCGTTCTCGATCATTAGATTTTGCCTTAAGTGGGCGAATATTTAAAATAATTATTTCTTGTTGTTCACGTTGGAACTATGAAATTGTGAGGCTTATTCTTTTTAAGTTGTCAGATAATATCTCGTGTTTGACAAGTTTTTAAATTTTACATAACTTAACCATAGATATGAAGATTAATTGTTTAATGACAAATGTAATTTATAACCTAAATATATAATTTACTGTCAATCTTCAGTTGGAGACTGGATTAGTTCTTTCAAACTGTTTGCAAAAATTCAGTTTGAAGAAAGTACCTCATTACGATGGTGTAGCTCAAGGTATTGTGGTAGAATTTTCACTGCATATCTTTCATCAGAGTTTTTTATTACAGCTGGACTCGTATCCCAGAGGAAACGTAAAGTAAATTTTGTAAAATCGTGTTATTATTAATACCGTTAAAATATAATGATTAATATATCGTTATATGATGATGATTATTACTATATCGTTTCCATAGAAAGTGGACTTTTTAATGCTATATTACTATACTACTACACTATGTTATAATTCAGATCTTTTTATCTATTAACTATTAAATGGAAAGATTATATGACTGAATTTTTTTTAGTTTACTTACATTCAACAGTCGCAGAATTTCTTTTCGATTATAAATCAATGTTACTTAATTTAACAGTTATTTAGTCATCTCTTTAGTAATATTATCAACCGATATTATATTGTCGAACATCTCTTTAATTGTACATAGTATAAATCATAGATATATATTTAAAGTAAAATTTGATTCGAATCAAATTTTAATGCCGAAGTCGAAGAACGTAAAGTAAAGCGTGTAAGTAAGTATAAAACAGTAAGAAATGATTGTCGCCCCCGTTACCACTTCTTATCTGAAAGCTTTGTACTGCCGCTAGGCGTTATGGCCAATTGATTGGCCATTTAACGTGACGTTGAATATTAACTTGTTATTGCAATAGCGATTTATTGTTGTATTTCAAGCGGTAACGTTTATTTACACGTATTAGTTTGCGGGCAGCCATACGTCTCGTATCTTTGTATAATACAAATTGTACGACTAACGTATAATATTATTAACAGCGGAAACCACCATAACATTAATAATACGTAATGTTTAGCTATTCGCCTAAGTTTCAGTTGAAAAAAACAGATTAGTTTTCCCAATGCTAAAGTTCAATTCTAAGAAAGCACTTCATCACGATAGTTAAAAATAAACGGAAAATTTTTATTCTTTAGCGGAAATAAACTACTGGGAACTTTGTGATTTAAGTGAAAATTATCTTACACATCTTTCCGGTAAGTAAAGATCCATTTAATTGATATTAAAGTGATACGGGAAAAAAAAATCGATTAGCAAACATACCAAGAAGCCAATCTTTGTAAAACAACTAAGTAAAATTGTGCATATATAACTTAACACAAAAAGTCTTAAAAAATTTTGAATATTGGCTAATCTTAAACCTTCCTCCTGCCCTTTTCCCAGCTATGTGGGGTCGGCACAGTATGTCCTTCTCTTCCATATTTCTCTATCAGCAGTCATAACAGAATTCAAACTCTTCATACAAATGTCATCTTTCACACAATCCATCCATACTATAAATATAATCTTAAATATCAGTTAAAAATGTTTGGTATAATTTTTTTTAATTTCATAATTATTCTAACACCCTATATTCATTTAATGTAAAATCGAGTGATTTAAAGGACATTGGCATAGAATAATCGATAGTTAAATAAGAACAATAGAATCCGTAACATTTAGTTATATCAATGTTATAAAAATAAGAAATAATATAATTTTCAATATATACATACTATCATATCGTATATACGTTACAAAGAAATCAATTTATTATGTAAGAAAATACCTCATTACATTACTTTAAAATACATCATCAAGAAGATACATCATTTTAGTAATTGACTTTAAGATCATCGTTTTATTTTGAGCAATCATTGATAGGGGGCTTTAGTTTATTTAAACAAAACACTAAAAATTTATAAAGCTAAATTTTTTTTTCTTATCTTTATCGAAATTTTTGACATTAACTTACATTCCTGAAATTACATAAATAGTTTTATACTTACTACCTATATAAATCTCTTAAAATTACATTTAAACACTTGAATCTTTTCCCATATATATAAAATCTAATCTTTGAGTTAATACAATTAGATTTACAGTGTTATTGGTAAAACTTAAGTTATTTTATCGTCATTGTTGTTTAGTCATAAATCATCATAATCATCATCATCAGCCGATAGACGTCCAGCAGTGGACGTCTAGCTATAAATAGTTCTTGACTATTCCCGCTTTGCGAATAATGCACCTTGCATTCTACCGGCTTTATAGATATGCATTTAATTTTCAATAACGCATGTGAAAGTTAATTAATTGATTAAAATTTTATAGGTAGCATTTATGTGATCTGGTAAGAATCGGAACCCACAGGAAGCGAGCAACGCTCGAGCGATCAATGTGGAGATCTTTAGGAGAGGCCTATGTCCAGCAATGGACGTATGACGCTGATGAACAAAATGATGATGTTTTATGTGATTAAGTAGTTTTTATATATTGTATATTATATCTAGAAAATTTCTAGACACACAGTCTACTGGCGCAACGACTCAAAGTGAGTCTTGGCCTACAATATAAGAGAACGCTAGCGTTGTCTATCTCAGACCTTCGCGGCGAATGGGGAGGGTCCACCAGGTGGCGGATGAGGGAAAGGTCGGTAGTATAGCTAAACTAAGCTAATCGGCTAAGCTCGATGGGCTTGATGACCAAAGTAGTGTGTGGTCCTGCAGCAATATGTGGGTTGATGACAATTCCCCCATGTAAAAAGAACTTGTGTTTGTAACACTGACAATAAGTAGAAAATTTCTAAGATGTATAAAATCTACTCCTGTTTAGATTTAACTTGTAATTTCAATACACAGTTAAAAGTTTTAAAGTAATTTTAATAGTTAATAATTCGTAGTTAAAAATAGTTTAAATGTACTACCTGAGCGGTCTGGTAGATTGATTTATAATCCAGGTTAAGATCATAGGAAACTGCTCCGCGAGATCATGTAAGATCCTTTTAGGAGGATAACATCAAGTACAAAAACTATATATATCCGTATGTAAGCATATATATATAGCAGAAACAAACAGTAATAAGTAGATAAATAACTTTATTTGATTTGTGGAGCACTGTATTAGCTCTTCACTGTGAAACATCATCATCAGCCGTACCCATTACAGAATATGAGGCTTCTCCGAGGATTCATTGCTTAATCCTGAGCGCTTATCGTTTTGTGTAAGGTAATTTTTTTTATCACTTTACACTAAAACATCTAAAATATTTTTGGATATATAACACTACATAATTTAAACAAAATAAAAATTTATCTTTTTAGTCTAAGTTTTTGTGCACGAGTGTACACTTGTTGTTACTGTGGGCGGGCGAAGTCACGAGTTCCTCTGACGCCGCCGGTGCGCGAAAAATATGCGCAAACGCATCTATCCGATTAACAATAGGTCAGGGGAAGTGTTGATTTTTAATACCTCTGCATTTTCTTGTTGTTATAAATTTCCATATAATCAAATATTTTAAGTATTGTTAAAATTTATAGCGTAAAATATTAAAAAAATAACTATTTATATTTATAAATAGTTCATGTTTCGATAAAGCATAAAGTAGTGACGAAACTGATATGTTTACAAAAAAATTGTTTACGTTGACATTCGACATCTTCCAACTCGCAAGTGGCCATAGTAGTAAAATTATGTGGCTTTTACACTCTTACTGAGAGAAGGCCTCGAGTTACAGCTGTGGGAAAAACAAGAGATATAATTATAAATTTATAAAGTACAAATTAGATAAAACGTTTTAGCAATATAATTAATAAATTTTTCATCTCCTCTTTGATCGTATGAAAAGAGAAATATACTTTTGTCAACAAATTTATTTTAGAGGTTAAACAAACGATGTATATTTTAAATAAATTGTAATGCATACTAAATACAATAATTATTAAACACAGCAAGTGCTAAAAAGCTTACTTATTTTCATTGTAATATATGCATTCAAGTCCAATAGAGAGCTCTACAAAACTTTTCTTTTTCTTACTAGTCCTTTTCCATCTTTACTTGGGATCGGCCCTCCTGTTCATTCTTCTAAATCTATCTCTATTTTGTGTCATAGCTTTTGTCAATTTGTTATTTTCTAGATCTTTATTAATTATTATCAACCTAGTAATTCGGGGTCTCCCAGGGCCCCTCTGTATAGTTCCGAGATCCAGCACATACCCTATGCGTTGTTGATCTTCGCATAACATGGCCGAACCAGCGCAGTAGTCTATACCATTTTCTCTGAAATCAGTTTTACTTTAAAGGAACCTCTGACATGTATGTTCTTCACTGTCTTCTAGGATAACTCCTCCTGCCATTCTTTACTTTTGTGCCTTGGTTGTGGGTCAGCACTCTGAATCATAAGACATCGTAGGTTTTATTGCGGTCTTATTGAGCTTCAAAAGTATGTCCAAAAGCTCTACAAAAGTCTATTACTAAAATTTCAAAGAATACTATTTGTGCCATATAATCGTAGTACTGCTATTTTTTTTATTTCTCTATAATATTTATACAGTGAACAACTACTCGATATGTTTGGTATGATGCATCGTTCTGAAGGTCAGAAACGTCATACTACCCATCCCTCAATTACCTATATCAGCATTGTCTTAGTTCGTGATTTTCTCATCCACTTTGGATAAAGTTCTCATGTCTACCCAAGCTGGAGACTATTGTTTACAAAATATAACGAAATTATTTTCGATAGTAAATTTGCTTTAGAATAGAACAATGCCCGGGGTGTCATATTATAGGTTAATGTTGCATCATGTTGGGAAACTCATAAACTTTTGTACGATGGAGTAACTTAAGCTACTTTCAATTTACATATAAGCTAATCATATTGCACCGTAAGTGATAAGTTGATATAAGCATGGTGCAAGTTATTTTTCAGCTATTGAACTACGCCTATACTATTTCATACATATTAAATAGGTCGTTTGATATATTATTGTGTAAATGTATCTGAAAACGTTCGCATCAAATTACATTCACAGAAAACAACAAATATAGAAGAAACGTGAAATAGAAGATATTTTTTATGTTATTACATTTTTATGCTTAATTCACTGAGCAAAGTGTTCAGGTGCTTATATTGCGTATTATTAGAAAAAAAATTGTCATACCGTACGTTATCCAAATGAAAAACAGGTTCGAATATCCTCGCCGTTGCTGTATCCACGGTATGTCGTAATAGGCTACCACTAATAAGCGAAAAATTACAGGGAATGAGCAGCTTTCCTGAGATAGTTACTAGGAAACCATATACCAAATTTAGCTACTACAGCAAGCATCCTCTTTTGGAGAGGCATATGTTCAGTAAAGAAACATTTAATTTTTTAGACAAATGCATGCGAATCCGTTTATGAGTTCCCTAGGTTAATCCTGGGGGGGGGGGTCAAAATTTCCGGTAAACATGGTTCTTATAGATAACAGAAGACATGGTTAGGCTTAAATATCATCAATTGAAAATAATAGCTACACATCAGATTAGTTTTCTCAAAGTGTCCGCCATATTTCAGTTTAAAGAAGGCAGTTTATGATGGTGATGTTTAGCAGTAGACTTCAACAAACTGAAACGATGATGATGAATCGTAAAGTACATCAAGTCAATTAATAACAAAGTAAATATACTTCATATAAGAAATTGCGTTTTGCGTTTAAATTGTTTAAAAGAATAGCAAATAATTTCTGCGATCGTAATATTAGCGAACAATGACCTTAAGAATTTACATTTTGAAACTTATGCGACAGTCGGTCCCCAGACCGAAATAAAACAAGCAGGTCTAAACAGGCTCCATTGTCTCTTCCAATAAAAGACCAGCTTGATATAAACCTCCATAGAACTGTATAGAGAACCCATTGTATACGGATGCTGATTTGTGCCAGTCCGCATGGAGGAATAATAAATGATATATACTAAGGAGCTCCGCGATAGGGCCTTACCCCGGACATACGACTGTTTATCATTACTTTTTGTATTCAGAAGGCTTTTATAGAAAACAAGTACAATTTATCATAGATGAAGTATATGTATAGCTTTTATTTCAAGAGAAAAAAATACTAAACAATTTACTAACGGTTTGTAGTGAAACTGAGAAATATTGAGGATGGTTTCTTTTAAAAGAAAATCTTTCTAGTTGCTCTAAAATACGGTATTTTCTTTTTCTCTTCTAGTTGTTTTTTTTTGTATTATTTCTGTCAAACGCTTTTTCTTAGAATTGTTAACTCTCTCATTTTATTAAAGTCTTTTGTCACGATCTATTCGGATTATAGTGTTTCACGAATACTTAGAATTATCACGAATAAAATAACTTCCAATTAAAAAAAAAATCGCCTTATATATTTAAAGAAAATACAGATCATCGAATCATAGCGCACTAAAAAGGAAAAAAAAACATTAATAATTATTTTAAACAATCCCTAAGTTGTAATGTTCCTTTTCCAGTCCATATATTTACACAAACGATTTTGATGTAGCTAATCTCTACATTAGTAGTTTACATCGATTGGGTTTGTTATCATAGATGAAGGTTTACACCGATTCAATTAATAGTGGAAAAACCTAACCAGAGCAAAGATTATCTTATAATTTCTCATCCCAAAGGTGCAACATGTTTCACAGAGTTTGAAGCTTGTTAATAATCCACATGCACTTATAACATGCAACATGCAAGTATAATTCTATCTGCACACTGTCTTTAAATATGGATAACTTCTATTCAAAATGTTTATTTCTGTCTCCACCAGCTATTCCGAAGTAGTGAATAAAAAATTTCACTTTTTTATAATACGGGTGGACAAAAGTTTTCTTTCTTAGTGAGCCACATTGTTCTCTACATAGTGTAGACTATATATTATTAAAAGCGGAAAAAACTCAGTTTACTATGTGGTGTGGTGGTAGGTCTCTGTTGCCGGAGACCGTTTAGGTAGGTCTCACCGCAGCTTCTATTTCTGCTGCTAATTATACCGTCTAATTCCATCGCACACTCTCCTAAATATATTCTAGAGAACCCCGCGAGATTAGTCACACGCCTGTGTTCAACACTGACTTTACTGTGTTGGGGTTTGAAGGGAGCTGTAGCTAGTGAAATTATTAGGGTAACAAGACTTAACATCCTGTCCAAAGGCGACGAGCGCAATGCGGTACAGTGTATAGCATTCTAATTAGAGATACGTTGTTACGGGCAAGCGTATCACTTACTATCAGATGAACGTCCCGCTCGTTGAATAAAAATAAAAACTAATTCATTAACGATTATATAAATTTTGAAAATAATTAGACCATTTTACTTTCATGCGAAATAATTACTACATAATACCATCCGTTATATGTGGTTTACCAATGATACAATTAATAACGAAATATACAACAACCGCATTTCCCTGTAAATGTTAATATTTCAAACAATGAAAAATAAATTTGCTTTAAATATTTCATTAGCTATAATTAACAATTTATTGCAAACTAAACTTCGTAAAGATTAAATTATGTGGAGATTCTGCACAGGTTCGTCGTTGGTACAAATTCTTTAATCTTCAACATTTTATAAAAAGAGCCACAATTTCCAAGAGAAAATGTTACAAATAATATAGAAATAATTTTTCTTCACCGAATGCCACCAGCTAGTTCGCGTTAATAACAGGATATAGTTGCTTAGTTATACATAACTATAACTTGTGCTTCTCATCCGCCAACAGGTTTTGCTATTACAAAACAATCGGAATCTTGCTTTGATTCTATCACGTAAAAACACATCAGTCAAGTTATGTCTGCCTCCGACATCATCGGCGAACTGCCGGAGCTAAGTGAAATGAACCTTGTTATTTGAGGCATAGAGACTGGTTCGGCCGGTGCCACGGAGCGGGAAACCATGCTTAAGGAGCGGGAGAGTTTGGAGGGGTCGCCTGCTACCCCAGACGAATGCGCTGGCTGCGGGGGGAGGATACAAGACAGGTGAGATGATCACTATACTTATAACAGACGTAGACATGACATAGAAATGCACGAAATGACATTAAAACTAATTGAAATACAGTAATAAACCGATATGTGATGACTAGCTCGCATAGAAATGGCAGCCTTTTCTGTTTGGCGAACATTACTGATGGTGAAAAAGCCAATGGGCAGCATGTACACTCATCATTATCATAATGTTTAACCCTTTTTGTCGGAGTCGCGAATGGACGTTCCATCATGACACAAATACTACATTTACACATATACAAACATTTAGAAATTCTATTTCTATGTTTTCTGCGAAGGAAACAATATCAATATTTGTTTTTATGTTATTATTTTTTATAAGCATCATGTAAAGTAGTTTCTATAAGGAAGTTCAAAAAGGTATTCCTCATGTTATAGCAAATATTTTGCTTTAGGTACTATTTGCTGGCAGTCGATCGACAGTGGCACGGCTCCTGTTTGCGATGCTGCGAGTGCCGATTGCCTCTAGATACAGAGTTGACTTGCTTCTCCAGAGATGGAAATATCTATTGCAAGGATGACTATTACCGGTAAGTATATAATAAATTATATATGCCCGAACCTAAGTTTACATGATTTAGTAAATTTGTGTAAAGAGCTGCTTAAGTATTTAAAAAATGGATTAAAAACTTCATAAGTTATCCTTTAAGTTAATTTATTATATAAAAATGTGCATGGTTATTTATTCGCGACTTTGTTTAAACTGGCGTGCGTAAATTGCATCATGCGAATTGCATATAGCTAAGCGTTCTGATGAAAGGCAGAATGTATGTACTTACGGTATAAAATTATTTTTAGGTAGTAGTGGATATTTACTCACAAAAAATTTAACATAAAAAGTCGACTGAGTCGACATGTCAAGTGTCAGCATACCGGTGTAATTAAGGCGGGCGGTGCTCAGGCCGTCACTCACGATCCAACACACTTGTGGGGCTCCCACACCTGTCGAACGCACTTACACACATACCTAGTATATGTCTCGTACGAGCTAAGTGCGACTGCAGCAGAACGATTTTGTTTTCTACAAGAGTCATATATTAATTCCACACCCGACTTAAGCACATTGGTCAAAACCAGTGGTTAAATACCCAATTCGGAAACCAGCTTCACGTGACAGCAATTATCTTGTTCTAAGTTGCAGACGTACGATATTACGAAAAATTTTCATAAACTTTTCGTAAGCTTGTATTAATAATAATGTTATTGATAATAATGGAGGGTCAAGTCTAAAGCAATTTGATAAATATTTTGGGTCCGTTGGGGTTGTGGGGGCTGTAAGAAGCATATGGTATAATTGTAACATCGTTACGGAAGTACTCAGGGCTTGTCCGCGTGGGGATAAGTGTCGATGGGATTGTCAGTAAATAAATATGTTTTGAAATTTGCTAAACATGGCATCACTGTTTTGTAAATAGGTTAATAATAAATTATCTTTAAAATGTTCCTTTATAAAACATTTTCCCATTTTATCTATTACTATTGTGTATCACATAAAATGATACGTTTTTAGTGATCATCTGTACTAGGCTTCGTATGACAATCGTTGGACTTTACTGTCTTCAAGTCGAGATAACTTGGTGATCATGGTGATGATGCTATTCGATTGGTCGATTCTTCAAAGTACAGTTGATTTTATCAGCACCAAACAAGAAACTATTTTCCAGGATGTTCTGCGTAAAACGCTGCGCGCGTTGTGGTAACGGTATCACCGCTAATGAGCTAGTGATGAGGGCACGCGAGATGGTCTTCCACCTCACCTGTTTTACGTGCGTCGCGTGCGGCACATTGCTATCTAAGGGCGACATATTCGGAATGAGGGATGGACTGGTTTACTGTCGGCCGCACTACGACAGCGTGTGTATGGACGAATATTGCGAAGATGATATGAACAATGTCTATAGGTAAGTTATTTTAATTCATTTGTAGTTATAGTGTGTTTTTTTTTAATATCCGAAATAAAGCCTAGTTTATTATTAATAGACCCAGGAGACGTCAGGGTTTTACTTTTAAATACGTAAAGAAATACTACATAAATTTATACTTACACAGGACATTCGCTTTTGGCCTAATTGGGCCTTATATCTTTCCTTAATTGATTTTTTTTTAATTGTTATATCTTAGGCAGCCTCGAATGTTTTTTTATAGGCACTCAAAATAAAGCTCTCAAAGTGTACTTAAAAAATAGAAATTACTTTATAGGAGTACCAGCAGTGCCGAAGAAAAGTGCTCTTATGTTCGCATAAGTAATGGTATTTTATAAAGTATTTCTTTATTTCGAACCTTACAGATAAAATAGATAGTGTTAAATAATGTTATAATTGTTTAAACTTATTAGCGTTGAAATAAACTTTCATATAAAATTTCTTATAAAAAGATTCATATAAAATTGTTTTTATTAAGATTATGGAAGATTTTGCATTATTATAAAGGACAGTGTGGAGATTTTTATTTATTTTTAACTGCTTATAACATCGATTTTAGCTTCGCAGATGTTGAACGCTTAGTATATTATTATTAATATTAGTATATATATATATATGAATTGTGATTATATAAAATTTCGTCCAGCAGGACGAAAGTTTATTAGCTCCTTACGGTGTTACGTTACAATAAATGTAGGTAATAATATCTTTAAAATATCTAACATTTTTTTTCGGTACAGATGCCAAGATATGAACAGCGAGGGTGATTCACCATCACAATTTTATAATGGTGGACCGAGCCACAAAGGACGACCCAGAAAAAGAAAAATGGCACAGGGCTCTCCCGAAGATATGCAAGTTCAAACAATGAGAATGGCTAGTACTGCACTCGGTAAGTGTCTATTAACTTAAAAGCCTATGCAATGCGAAGTTATTTATTTTAATTTGCAAGCGAATGCTGTATATACAATATTATTATAAGATATATTTTTATTAAAATCTGTATTACTTTTGGATTATTGGACGTATAGATGCATATTTTTATTTATAAAACTTTTATTTCATAAGAAAAAAACATTGGCTTTCAAATATTTGGTAACATTTTTAGATTCCCAAGAACGGGAGTACAAAAAACATTTCAGATCCACGGCCGTGTTAACTCTTCGGAAAACCGACGCGACTGGTAGTATTGTATATATTTCATCGAACACGACGGTCACTTCAAATTTAGCAGAAAGCTCAGAAGGGAAAGCACGACGCGGAACCCGCGCTGGCGTCCCAGATGTCAATTCATCCCAGTCCAACCGTAATCACGACTAATGAATAGGCGACGCATTGTCAAAATTGCTGTCGTCCCTCTCTTGCGCAATGTGATATCGTAAGGCAGAGCGGGAAGTGGGTAAACATGAACGCTGGGCCTCCTGCAGGGGTCGGTTGCCTAAATTATTCTTTATAGCGTCGAAATGCGAGGCACTCAATGAATTGGATTCAGTTTGTGTGACTTCTCGACCCCATTAATCATGACTCTGGACTGAATGGACTACGGGAAGACGCATCGGTCCAGTCTTCACGAAGTTTTAAGTCTTACTGAGCTTTGCTAACCTTTGGGTTAACTATATTTAAAACTCCTCGGTCGCTACAAGACGGAGAGTTAACTGGTGCGGTAAAGAATAAAGTACATTCATCGCTTGCGTCTTGTCGTTGTAGAGTAGTGTAATATAAAGTAAATAATTTTTTTTAACTCTCAATCGCCTTAAAACTTTTACCTTGTTTTATAGAACTTTACTAAGCGTTTATAATAATTTCATGTAAATCCATTTTAATAACGTTGACTACACAACAATCAGATACCGTCTTTGCTGTTGACACTACCATTAAATCCTAGTGTCCTGTGATAATTTACTTATCTAAGTTGTTTGTAGACTCGACTCACTAAGAAATCTGTACAAGTACATTAATCAAGTCAGATAGTTTTACAACGATATTGATTAAAAGATATTTATAACTTTCTAAATCGTATCTTCTAACACTACTGTTACTATTTACTAGATCTGTCTGTAAATATCACATTGTTCTAAGTTACAAGTTGAAGTTACTGGAATTATTGCTACTTTATTTTAAGTTTTAAAACGGCGAGTGCGATGCGGCGCAATGTACATTATTACAAGCGTCGTATGCGATGAACGTCGTACTCGTAGAATAAAATGAAAAAGAAATGCATTTAAGTGGCTTCCCGCTAAGTTACTCTTTGTTGGCACAACAGCGCCACTTGAGCGTTGCGCGTGACGGCGATACCGGAAACTAAGTGCTCTTCAAATCTTACGTGCCTTATCGCAAATCGTAAAATCAATTTTTCACGCTGTCGCCTTCTTTAAAAAAAATAATACTTAGCATTTTTATCTGAATTGATAAAAAAAAATCTTTTTTCCTGTACTTGTGGTAGGTCTCTTTTGCGGGAGACCGTCTAGCTATTGAAATTACTGAAGTAATGGGACTTACGATCTTATGACTCAAGCTACCGAGCACAATGTGCTGCTGTGGATACTATTCTAACTAGCGCCAAGTTATTGCCAGGCGTGTCACTTACCATCAGGTGAACATCCCGTTAGTCTCGTAGCTTCATCGAATAAAAAAAATATGAACTAATTAAAAAATTACCTTACAGTTTATTTTTTTAAATATTTTTTTTTTAAATTAACGTTTATTAAGAAACGACTGTTGTTTGTAAAAACATTGCCGTGTTTAAACGTCGCATTTCATCAATAAATATTATTATGAATAAAAAAAATTGTTGTAGTACATTAACTGTATCTGTAAAAAAAAGAAAAGATCCGGGGCAAACCCTCTTACCCCCCTTTCCTCAGTTAAGTTTGTTATTTATTAATTAGACGGGCATTTTAAAATGAAAGGCAGATGTATGGTGGGCTCTTCGCGCGGAACGGCACAGAGGCAAGTGAATAAGGGAATATAATTTTAATTAATAAAATTTGATTAAAAGATAAACAAAAAAAAACAACAACATCGCGTGGTGTTTGAAATGACATTCCCGTTCCTTATCTTATACGCATCAGGTCCGTGGGTTTACGGTGGAAAAAAAGAGCCGTTTAGCGTTTAGAGCCATTTCTCAGGAGCGCAGCCATTAACACCTGCAGTGGCGAACGCATAGAGTTGAAACATTGGCTTTACAGTTCACTTGGTGAGCAGCAGGTGGATAAACAAATCTACGCGGCCATAGCTAATTCAAATTAACGTGTAATTACTCACGCCTTGAACTCAGGTTCCGCAAACCCCGTATTACAGCTGTATCAATCGGTCAAACAGCATTTAACATCATCAGAGATTAATTATTGCGAGTATTCATTACAACTTTTATCAATTTATATACATTTACAAAGTTCTAATTGACGTTTCGTCATTAACATATTAAACATATCAATAACACATCCATTTTATTTTAATTTTTTTTTTGTTCGATATCCATATGAAAAATAAGTGTAGCTCTTTGAGAATATTCTGCCTGAATATTACAATTTTACTACCACGTTAAATTGGCAGTATTTATTTAGTCAAAACTTAAATACTTTCATAAATAACTTAAATACACCAATGTTGCATCATGTACTTATTATATAGCTATATTCTAAAAAATAACTATAAATTTTAGAAGTGTTACTTGTTACGAGTCGTTAAAGTATAACCTCTAATAAACTTAGTTTGTATGCATGAAAAATATCTATTTTTTTTTCGGCAAACTAATTGAATATTAGACATATCTATCTAGATCAGACTAAGAACTGTAGACTAAGACGAAACGGTTAATCGCTGCGCTACGAGAAGCAATTGAAGTTAAATAATAGACTAACATAAAAGTTCTTTATGAGAATTAGATGTAAGAATCTGGATTCTGTATAGAGTGTGGATGATTCCAATCTTGTGACCACTGTCTATATATATATATATATAAGAGATTTCGGCCTATGTAAAGACTCATCACGAAATCTCTGCAACCATAAAATCATAATATTCCTTTTGCCGAGTACAGGTCAGTTAAAAACAGATTTTACATAATTTCTTCGTCAAAGAGAGCTGAGAGGGTATTACAGCTAGCAAAGCGAGCAGGAAACAGCTTCCATTTTATATAGACTCGTCTTTGCTTTTGAGGTGTTACTTAAGATTAGTTGTTTGTAATTTATCTCGCAAGAGAAATATAACTCAATGTTATTACTTAGATTTTATTTCATGATTTAAAAATCAAATAAATATTTTAATTCTAAGTACTTTTTAAGGATCACTTAGGTTTAGATGCAGCTGAACAGCCATTTGCTAACTTTACTGTGTTACTGTTCGAAGGGCGTTTTAGCTAGTGAAATTACCGAGGAAACGAGTTTTATAACCTTACGTCTCAAGGCTACGAGCACAATGTAGTGCAGTGTATATCACCCTAACTTCACTTCCACCAATAGCATCAGTTAAACAATTTGCTGTCCTCGTCGCTTCGTTGAGTACAAAAAAAAATTATAGTTAAAATTTTCTAAAGTAATTCTATATTAATCAAGCGTCAATCATAACAATTTTTTTTTATTGGTTAAATTTATAGTAACCTATCTTCCTCCTATTTACTCTTAATTTTTTTTATTCTACATTGTTACATTATTGGCTTCAATAATATTATAATAAAGTGAATACTTAAAAGCTCCTTATAGGAAAAATATGAGAAAAATCATATTTACTTGTTTACAGTGTTGGAACGCTAAACATGTCTACTTATTATTTTTATTTAAGTTATTTCCTGCGCGATCCTTATAAATCCGTTCGTATATGAATATCGACGAAATTTATTCACAAACACCACCTGTACTACATTTGGTTACATATATAAGATATTTTTTTTTAAAGATTATCAATTTAATATATTACTACTGTTTATCGTTTACCTTTTTAACGTTCATTCGTATCTTTTTTAATTAACCTTTCTTTCAACAGACCAAAATAGATTAATGGATCCTGTGCATATCATAACAGATAGAATTTCGTTATCATCGCTCTATGTTGTTATGTATAACTTAAGTATATAATTAATTAAAGTTTTATACTAACATATAATGAATAATCATTTATTGATGAAGCATAAAATGTAAGAATGATATGAGTATCTTTATTTCCTTAAAAAAGTATCTCACTTTATTGAATCTACCACTAAACTTTACAGTTAAGTAAAAACATGTAACGATATAATTATTACGCTTCTTTTAAAAAAAATGTTATTATTATTATATATCGATTTTCACCAATATGCTTTAAGAAAAAAAAAATCGTGAAACAAGTAAATGTTATGTGTAATCCTCGCTTACGGTTACTTATTTATTGCTAGTGTTGCCACTAACAACTTTATTGAACGGATGTCGTCAGATAGTGACCGAAGATAACGGGCATTCCGAAGAAGTAGACCCAAAAAGATCCAAGAAAGAACTCGACGATCTTTACCATTGAAACATGGCTTTAGTTAAGTAAATGTTATTATGTGTATAATAATTTACCTCGTTACATTGTCCACGATCATCGGTCTCCGATTGAGTATAACTTAAAAAAAATATATATTTTATTATGTACGTTTCGCATAATATTCTTGTTCGATCATTCGTCATTTCTTTTTTCACTATACTTTGAGTTAATTATGTTTAAAATGTGGGGTTCAAATTTAAAGTATAATGAATTATTGGATCTTTTCAACAATTAATAGGAATCAAAGTTATTTTTTGTCCACTAAACGTAAACGTCGTTTTGATAACTTATTTAATTTGGTCGGTAAAAAATAATATATTTTTACGTATATTTATAAAAGAGAAAATCAAAAGCATCAATAAATAAACATTGTAAGGGAATAAGTACGTATACTCATCAGACAGCAGCTTTAGTATTACTTCTATATCGGTTTACAATCAACCAAAATGTTTATTATTAGCAGCACTCCAAGCGTTAAGCTCTCAACTGGTAAATAAAGTTAAAGTATAAGGACCCTCATAGACCTATCAATAACGGGTAACCTTAATTAATTTAGAATTTTGATTAACCGTTGTTACTTGATCATAAACAGCATACTAGATAAACATTATTTTCTATTCTCTTATGATGTTGAGCGTTTAGTATGCATTTTGACTCTTACGGCTCACCTGATACTAGACACGTGGACCGGAGATCACAGTCTGTTTAAACATTACTCCTCCAAACATCTGAAATAGTAGAAGAACTCTAAATACATCTCTTTAGTGGGAATGGTATTTAAGAACGTAGATTTCTGTTCTTGGTGACCGTCGCAATCATTATCAACAACTGATAGACGTTCACACTTGAATATTTTTTAAATAATTATGAGAAAAGATATATTTTAAAGTTAGTTCAACAATGATAAAAAAAAAAATCTTTAAGTGAAAGAAAATGTGAGTATTTTTTTAGAAATTTAAAGTTTGAAGCTGTGCCTTTTTCAACATCTATTTGTCGGCGGGTAAATTTGATAAAGTTAACAAATATTTTCAAATTCAGGTAAATTGTGTTTTAAGAATGAAGTGATTTGAGCTAACTTAAGTATAAATTTTTTAAATTTTCTTAACACGCTCTCACTTACAACTCACACCGGAATACTGCGGCGCCTATCACTGCAATAAAACACGTATACCCGCGTAGCTTCTTTATTTTTTTTTACAACCAATCGTTAATATCGAAGCATTTACGACCGCGATGCTTTATTACTACTTTTTTTTTTAGTAAAAGCTGTTTACGTAAAGTCGGTAACATGTTAATTCTGTCAATAAAATTGAAACAATTTTAGGTGGTATCAAACTGGTTGGCTTTTATGATGAGGTCGGCATTTACATAGAAATTATACCCGTAGTAAATTATACTTGAAAATACGATGCGCATTAAACATAAACTGGTATAGATAACTCTTTTGGAGGGGGATGTTTGATTATGTTCAAATTGACAACATCGGTATCACAAAGTAAGAGGGGATAATATTTTAATTCATCATCATTAGCCTGTCTGCTGCTGAACGCATTCAGGGGTGTGCGCTCGATACAGGCAAATAAGCGCTGCCTACCCTGGCTCCCTAAAAGTATGTAAATAATAATCTTTCATTTTTTTTTACTCAATTAAACGATGAGACGAGAGGAACATTCACCGTCCGCCCATAAAAATGTGGCACTAGTTAGGATGATATATACTACACCACATTACATTCGTCGCCTGAGACGTAAGATGTTCAGTCTTATTACGCCAATAATTACATTAGGTACATGGACCTTTAAACTGGAATACAGTAATGTATGCACATTACTGTTTGGCAGCAGAAATAGGCGCTGCGGTGGTACTCACCTAGACAGCCTCCGGTAATAGACACCTGCTATCGTTATAAGTCAACTTATTTAAAAGGTACACAAACAAATTTACTAAATTGGTAAATTTATTCTTAGGTATGGAAATAAGCACAGATATTACGGGTGTGGCTTACTCTACCAGAAATCTTTGTGCACATTCCTGGATGTAGCCCTCTCACCATAAATACTGTCCTGCGCACGTTGTCGTACCATATATATAATGGCCAAGATAGCCCTTAACTTTATGACTTATCAAATAGTATATAAACTTTAGTTCTTCATCATAAAAAAACTTCAGTACATCATATATTGCACAAACTCTGGACATTTGATTTATATTTGTAAAGGTTACTTTTTGGTAATGGTCTTTGAAGGATTAAGTTGAAGTGAAAATATCCTGTCAGTGATTTTGAACAAATGTCTTTTATAAAACAGCGAGCGATAACCGAAGATTCCTTTAGCTTGTTCATTTGCCGTCCTCCTAAAGATCGCGAATTATAAGTTTTAGATAATGAGTAACTTTAACGATTCCCTTAATCTATTTTTCATCTAAACTGTACACCTAAAACCTCTTATTTCCTGTTTCCAAATTATTAGCATTATCAGCGGCGCACTAAAGGACCTCTAGCCACCCGAGCGTGGTGAGGGGTCTAAGAAAATTAATAAATTATGGCCACTATTTTCTTATGACATGGGCGAACCATCCATTAAGCAGATATCATTCACATCAAAATACGCCCAATTATCTGTACATTTATCATCGCATGTTATTTGTTTTGACGAACGTGTAAGCAGCGGGTGCGCGCCTGTTCCCTTTAATTAGCAGTAACCTTTTTTTTTTTAATAAATTTCCGTTGGATATTCGGACTCATATAACGAGCACAATTTACGCGGATAGTTCTGATAACGTTTACGCTGCTTGCGCTTTAATAAGCAGTTACGATATCTTCACTTGATACGTTCCATCCCCCATGTTCATCGCGTTCGATAGTATGATTTTGCACCAACTTAACGGACTCAATACAATTTTAAGTGAAATGAATACTCAAGATAATAAATTTACATATGGTACTTAATGTAAGAGAACTTGTTTTATTCGTTATAACATTTCTGTTTTTTTGTGTCGTAACAGAAAACTTCCTTTCACAGTCCAAATCACGTTTAACAGAATGCATTTCTCTTAGAAAACTTTACTAATTTCTTTACAAAATTTAACCATGGAAAATCAAACCTAAAAACGTAGTTTTTAGGTTTTTTACTTATTACTATATAAAATTATACCAAAAAACGTAGTTTCTCCTAGTAATTATTCCCTTACCTATGTTTAAGGTATCTCTACTGATAGAAAAGATTTAATCATAATTGATATTTTGAACAATTTCTTTAATTCTCTCGTGCAATTTATTACTGAAGATCGCGTTGATCTTGAAATGCCAGTGAGCAATCTAATGTAACGGAATAACAGTTCAAATTGTGAATTTGAACCTAAAGAAAATTGATGGACTAGCAAAAAATCAAGTTGGACAATCGCGATCTGTGAACGAGAAACCGCAGTGCGGGACAAATAGCTTACTAATCCCGACGCTTCCTGTCACCAACAATGGTTATGGAAAAAGTTTAGGATGTGGCTACGTCCGGCGATACGCTACAATGCGATTATATTGATAATTCGCTGTAAACTACCTTAATGATCGAACTGGAATGGTCGTGGGCGTTGTGGTCGATAAAAGTATGTCATGTATTTCGATGAGAGATATGTAACCGATATGCTGACAATGAATTTATTTCAATCACCGTTTTATACGCAATTGGATCCTCATTAGCTTGTCTTATTAGAATTTTCCTCTTATAAGATTTTGCTGTATATTACCTTAATAAAACTTGAAATTTTTGTCATTCCGTGGTTTTCATTATGTATAAACATATTTAAAATGCATATTTTTATTCAAACATTAGCGAATTATTCAGTCAATTATAAAATAATATCTTACAAAATTATCTCATTTTTATTCGTAAATATGAAAGACAACGATAATGACCTAAAAATAACTTTTCTTACAAAAGTTAGTTATGTTACTTTTTATATTGAGGAGGCGAATTTTGTCTACACTCCTGAAACGCCATTGCCTTATAGATGTTAGTTAATTATTGAGTTTGTTTCAGAAATCCTACACAGAGGCGATTTATCTTCATCGATGGAGTCGCTTACCTATGACTCGTCAGTTGCCTCACCGGGAAGCGTTTCAAGTCACACACAGCGCACCAAACGCATGCGCACGAGTTTCAAACATCACCAGTTGCGTACTATGAAGTCGTATTTCGCGATAAACCAGAATCCCGATGCCAAAGATCTTAAACAGCTGGCACAAAAAACTGGACTGTCGAAGAGAGTACTTCAGGTTAGTTAAACTCGAATAAGAGAAGTATGGTATGCACTAACTTACATAAAATTTGAATGTAATATCTAACGTTTTGAACAGGTATGGTTCCAAAATGCTCGTGCGAAGTGGCGTCGAAATATCATGAGGCAGGAGTCTAATCAGCATGCAACGATGACGCCGAACGGCAGCGCAGTTCATCCGGGTAATCCGCCTTTGTTACCCGGAACAGCACCTAATAACGTTCCACCATCCATGATGTTGGCCGAACCTTTACAATCTATAGATGACCTGAGAGTTCACACCCCGCATCCTATAAACTTCAACGAATTGTACTGATCATTTTAGAAAGGAAAAAAATAATACTTCGGTAAACAATATATTCTTAGAGCAAGCATATCTGATAACACAATGTAATATATTAAAAAATTATTATGTACATTCAACATATATTTATTAATGTATGTATATGGAATTTGTTTCTCACTAATGTAATCATTTTTTTTAAAAAAACATTCCGTGTTAAGTTAATTTAACGGTTATATATATATAAAGTGATACTAGTCAGATGTAGCGTATAGGGAAATTATATTATTTATATTACAATGTTTAATTGAAAACAATTCGAACGGAAATGGTATGCCATTACAATAGGTATATGTTTAAACATAACTAGCGATCGGGTGTTGTATGTTAAGACGTAAAACATATAATCTGTGAATTAAACTATTTATAATCACATATTTCATGTACGTTTCAATAACTTTAAACTCATTCAATATGCTTATACTCTTTGTTGTATTCAAACCTATTTAATATTTAAAACAGTATTGTAACAATAATAACATTCGATTAGAAAAGTAAGCCATTGGATAATATTTGTAATTAATCAAATTACTGGTAATCACAGCATTGTGAGGGTAGCTTTTCATCATTCGTTATTGCAGGGATTTATTGGAGTTATTAAGTATAAAGTTAACCTGATCTGCTGGCTTGATACTTTCACGTGATTTTTAGAAAATCAACATTCAAAGTGTCTTTTATTTATTTTTATTAGCAACCTGATAAAGGTCTAATCGATTTCCAGATAACAAAAGATGCTGAAACGATGATGATGACCGAGTAACTAAGATACATGTAGCCTTCATAATTCGATGATATAACGAAGGCTTGTAAAAACTATGCGATTTATAATAGTAACAATCTCAATTTTTTTCAGGTTTAATTAACTACAAAATTAGTATGAACCGAGACGTTTCAATATCTTTTTTTCAGTTGTAAACTATTAACAAATTTATTAAATTGTTTTTATAACGAACAATAGGAATATGATAAAAGGTCATAACTCTATGATATATTCTTCGTAGAAGTAACTTTTTAACTTTATTATATTTAAAACTGAGCACCGATGAAATCCATTTAAACAATGATTAACTGTAACACTAACCTTTCAACAATCATGGTGCAACTCTAGTTCTATTTACTAACAAATCATTTCGTTTCTAGTGATTAATATTATTTATATATCAATCATCACTTTATTTATTTGTTCTGTACTCAAGTGTGTTCAATCCGCATTTATTTTTCATGGATTTCGGTGAAAATTTGCTTATAGCAAGGTGTGAACACCTGATTGTTATGTCTTAGAACTCATGTAGGCCAACCACAGGGTTTACAACGGGAGCCAATTTTTTTGACGAGTTTTATGTGCTTTTAATGATAGATGTCGCACAGTCTAAAAATAATAAAAACAAACACAATAAGTACCCTGACATTATAATTAAAAATTTTACTTTAAGTGCTTAGCAATTATCACGTGATAACTTATATACCTGTAACATTACCATCTTCTATATTAGAGTGTACTAGGGGTTGCCAACCGTGTGAAATATTTGATAATTTACATTGGCCTACTTTGATTAAAATATTATACTTTTTTTTTTATTTTAACTTACAGCTTAAAGTTGGCCACCCCTGGCATAGGCCGATGCTCGACTCGTGGAGGATAAATTGTAACGCTTCTCGATCTGTAATTTTGTCCTGATATTTATATAACGATTATTGATGTGTAGTACTAGTTCGTATTATATAAACTCCTTTGATTTATTCATACAAATAAATCAAATTAACAAAAAATGTTTTTTATTTTATTTTATCTGTAAATCTATAAAAATTCTTTCAGTTATTTATAACAATGTCTAAAATATCATTGTTTCTATTTCTATAACGTTCATAAGTAAAAATATGTGATTGACTTACAAAGTCGACCCGAAAAATACATCTGCATGTATGTATAATATTAATAAAGAAATGGGAAGAGACAGGAAATTGAAATAGCTTTATTAATATTGAATTTAAAACTCATATCATTAAGATCATAAGATTTTAATGTACAAAGGAAATAATAAGAAAATATTTACATTGGTTATATATCTGTCTTCGGTGCGAAGACTAACTGAGCCTTTTCACTGGAGTCCTGCTGCTCCATTGGATCACAAAGATTGCCGTCAAAATTCTATTATTCGTATACTAAAGCACCGATACTCATTAAAAATTGATAAAGCGTTATAAATCTAGTGAAAATATGTTAACAAGATGACGTTGTCTGCGATTTTCGGTAGCTTTCGATACGACCTGTATCGATAAATCTTTGGACTGTATTCATGCACGAACCACCGCGGTCCCAGAATTGGTCCATTTTTATGTCTATAGTTATTTTAATGAGGAACAAAATGTTCGATTAGTGGAAGGATCCTGTATTATAGTTTCGAGATATTCGAAACATCATGTCATAAACTAGGATTCCGCGTAATCCTGGTAAAGTATAAAACAGGATTGAACGTGTATAAACATGATGATATAACGTACACCTTACCACATAAATTCAGTTTATACGCCAATGAGATTATTGGCTTATGAACTGAAGGCTTAATTCAATAGACGTCGGATATCTATCCGGCGTTTATTGAATTAAGCGACGAGACGAACGGGAAGTTCACCTTATGGTAATTGATACGCCCGCCCCTAATAACGTAGCTAGCCAGAATGATATAAACTGCACCAAACTACGCTCGTCGCCTGAGTAAACATGAAATGTTGAGTTTAGTTTCCCCTGTAATTACACTAGCTACAGCTCCCTTTAAACCGGAACACAGCGAAGTTTGCACATTACCGTTTTGGCGGCAGAAATAGGCGCTGTAGTGGTACCACCCGCCTAGACAGTCTTCGATATTCATCATCCCGTGAGTACAACCGTATTTCTCGTGTGATTAACTACACAGGCAATTTATATTTTATTAGAACTTCTTCCACCTTTATATCAATACAAAATCACAGCTATAATATCATCATCATTATGCGATGGAAGTCCATAGCTGGACATAGCTACAACAAAATATAATTATACAAATCTTCTTGCATTTCCAAAATGAGTCCATTGTTTATATTTATATACTCAGAATTGCTAGTAAAGTTTTTAATTTTAATTAATATAAAATAATACATCTGATATGATCAGCAAATAGTTTATGTATTATTTGTATATTGAAGTATCATTAAGAAGACGAAAAAACATTATTTCTTGAAAGCGGCCCGTCAAAACTGTTATTGTCAGTCATCGCATCGCTATCGAGCTGCCTCCGAGGACGTCGCAAAAGGGACCAGTCGTGCCGTCTCATTTATTTACAAAGACTCCAGCAAGGTTTCGACACAGTGATTCATTATAAAATGTACAAAAGCATGCGTTCAAAGTCACCAGAGATAAGTGGCCTGCAAAAACTTGTAAGCAATCCAACATACAGAAACGGGAACGGCTACAATCCGGAAGCGACGCCGCAGTATTTTCAGGTTATGTATCAGGCGGACTCTTATAAATTATTTATTAAAGACCCTTATTGGTAGGAGCGCGGGTCCGTGTTTTTGCTTAAAATACAATGGATGCTCCATGTCGTGCCGGACGGCCAGGCACCGCCGTAATTTGCGGTTTTAATTGAATCTTTTTATGGGACATTTCATGTCTTTAAAATATGTCAGAATATTGAGTTACTTACTGGAATTATACGCGATGAGGTGACATGAAAAGTTAACATGCTTAATTCCATTTGTGGAGATGGAATATTTTTTCTTAGTATTCTTTAGTATATGCCGTCCCAGATACCGGCGTATATTTAATAAATAATAAGTCAAAATATGATTAATCATATAGTTTTCAGTGCAGTTGTATGACTTTTGTGTGCTTTATGTATTAAATAAATGACCACTGTTCGCACGGTTATAACTAGTTTTTTTTTTCCGTAACTATAGACATTTAATTTAGATAAGTATTTCTCATGTGCACACGTAATTACACCTATGTATTTAAATGGTGCCAGTTTATTGCAATAAAATTTTACACAGAGAGAACTTTGTGTCAATTATTTGCGTTATACGCTTAGTTGCTTGTGGAATGTTTACTTTGCCATTATATACTGCCATTCACTGGTTGTAGATCTTTGTTGCCGGAGATCGTCTATATAGGCAACACCGCAGCTCCCATTACTGTCGCCAACCAGTAGTGTGCAAATATTGTGTGTGTCTTACGGATTGAAGGGAGTTGTTGTTAGTGAAATCACTGGGGTTCTTTACCCAGAGGTATTTAAACATAGGATGTTAAGTCTCTTTGACTTAAAGTCTTATGTTTGAATACCTCGAACACAAGGTGGTGCAGTGTATACCATCTTAACTAGCGCCACATTGTCATTGGCGAGCATATCACTTACCATAAGATGAAGGTCACACTTGTCTGATCACTTGATTGTATAAAAAAATTGGTCTAGTAGTATAAATAGTTTATGTATAAATAGTAAATGTTGCAGTGAGACCTAAAATAGCATAATTGTACCAATAAATTAAGCCTACTCATTAGATAAATTGTTTTTAAAAATATATTATACTTATGTGTAGGTTTCAGTTAATGTTTTAGAAGCCCGAAAGTTAGCCTGGCACAATCCCCAATCGGCTAACTCTTACGTCATCATTGTGCTCGGTAAAAAGAAACACAGGACAAGTATTCGGAAAAATATGACGGACCCTTATTACAGAGAAGTATTACATTATCTATTTTAAAATGTCTACGTCCCACGTTTTTTCTCTATTTTAAAAATAAATACCTAACAAGCAAGTAATAGCCATAGTCTATTAAAATTATCAGCATCTTGTCAGAGTTAAAATTTCTGAACAAATAAACTTAGTTTTTTTTTAGAATTTATTATTTAAATATCTTTAAGAGTTTCGTGTTCGAGCTGTACGCGAGTGTAGATGAGATACGATTGACGCACTTGTGGTTGGCTGTGATGGAGCCGAGATGCTGTGCGCCTCCGAGACTCCTTGGCGAAGCGAACATTGATTTAGGGACTATTTGGTCACAGACACGTATGAAATTTATATATTGTTTATATACATTAAAGTTATGGAAGGTTACTGATGGAAGATGTTCGTTGCCGGATACCGTTTAGATAGGGATCGCCTATTTATGTCGCCTAACAGTATTGTGCAAACATTACTGTGTTCCGGTTTGAGGGGAATTATAGCTAGTAAAGTTACTGGGTTACTGGAAACTAACATCTTATTCTTTGTCTCGCGGCGACGAGGATAATGTGGTGCTGTGTATACCATCCCAACTAGCGCATATTGTTATGGGTAAGTTTATCACCTACCATCAGGCGAACGACTTGCTCGTCTCGTCTCTTCGTTAAATAAAAAAAAGGAACAACAAGTTCACTTTGTAATTAGTGATACTAGGTGGACATATTTATATTGAAGCATCCTTACTCCTTGGCGGATTGTATTGACATTGTGGTATTTACGTAGAAGTAAATGATTTGATTAGGTATCTAAAATTTTCGCTGGAATTTTAAATTACCTGAAAACCTAAGTAGCTTAATGTAGTCAGTTTTTTATTTGTATCAGGGAGGTTACTTTATTTTAACAAATTTAACACTTAGATCATCAAATATTTCACAAGTGGGCGCAGTTGTGCTTGCCTCGGGAACCAGCTGCTGGACCCGTAGGATTTTTGAAAGTGGATATAACTATTATTTATAGAGGCGAACTACAGCTTTTACCCGTCATGACAAATACATTAGAAGAGAAAGAAGAGTGAGTAATTGTTTTAGATATTACATCAATTTTTAAGTATTTAAATATATTACTTTCCGTTATTCACTAGTACTATTGAGCTGTAAAATTTATGTTCTATTTTATATCAGGTTTCAAGTGTCATACAAAAATTGTTGCTTATTTTCGTCAAATAATTTAAGATGTTTGGTGTTTCTTTAAAATTGGAGGTTGTTCTTATCTAGAAACCTAGAAATAAGTAAGAATAACGTTTCTAAAGATGAATGAATTTCATCTTTTAAAGTCCAGAGGTCATGACCCACTTTTATAGTTGCTCCTCTAAAGTTGTACTTGTATTATCGACACAAAGTCTTGTTGCAAATAAATGCTGTAATGAGTCAGCTCCACCTAACCCGGGGAAAATCAGCGGTAAAACAATACCATTGTCTAGAGATACGTAGACGTTGTGATGGTTCTTGTGTTACATTTTATGTTTACATTATATTAAACATTCCCCAGCTCCTACGATAGATTTAAATATTCATCGTCTCTAGAAAACATCTACAGACCATTGTCTTTTTTCTAACTGTATAGTATTTTTAGAATTATAACGTTTAGTATATATTACTAAACGTTACAATTCTAAAGTAGTATATATTAGTAGTAGTACTAAGTATTAGTATATATTAGTATATATATATTCACTGGAGTATAAATTCACCTAATTATTCGTTTCGCAAACTGTTTTGAATTGTATCTAAAAATGGCCAAGGCTATTCTAACAAGTATATTCATATTTGACATAATCACATAAATAACGAGAGGGAATAAATGTTTCATTATGTATTGTTGTACTAATTGAGACGATGATATAGTCACTGCTATGTAACCTATTATTTTCAGAAGTCTTCTACTGCCAATCGGCTCTGAACAGCAGCGTGCTAATTACCTCATTACAATATATAGCGCTTTCGGTTTACCAAACGGTACTCACTGCCATGGTGATAAGCGTTATGGTAAAGCACCATCGACGTTTGTTAAAGTCTCCTTTTGTGGTCTAGTGGTAAACTATTTTTTTTAGCAACTATTATCATTTGTAACCGGATTCCATCGCAAACTTTTATTTAAATGCTTCACCAACCTTTGCATTTATTTGTCGTGATTTTGATTGAAGATGATTTACCGTTCACAATTTAAAGAGGTATGAAATAATTTAACTGTTCTAACCGAAGTTTATAATGTTATCAAATAGGCGAAAACGGCTGTCCAACAGAGAACCAATCAACCGAAATACTGCGAGCAAATATCGATGGTCGAAATGTTTCCTAACATGAATCAAATAATACGTTTCGAAGTATGTTCAGCGGACGGATGCTTCAACAAGGTCCTAGCGAGCGCTTATTTGATTTTAGGTCAAATATCCCACGAGGGGGACAACGGTAAAAGTTTACGTTTTATTTGTCCTATTGTAATATTCAATAAGAAAAAAATATTGTCCATTGTTCTTCAAATCTAACCTCTTGGTAAATAAACGAAAGAGCGGCAAAACAGACTCCTTAGTTAATAAATAACTCACAAGATTATATCCTTTATGTAACATAAAAGTAAACTTTCACTTTACGTGGTGATGAGGATGTGGATGGTTAAGGGAATCCTTCAGTTTATTCTGGCTCTCACATGTTCTCACATCAATGCGGTTATGACAGATTTATAATATCAGAACGGCATGGCATGGGTTTTTAAAGTTGCAAACATATGCATAATGCAGTTAAAACCTTGATATTATATGTGTGTATAATATATGTGTATATTATATATATAAAAGAGATCTACACCTATGTAGAGAATCATCACGATTTCTCTATATTATTTTTAGCGAGTATAGCTCAGCTGGGATTTATGTAAAATTCCTTCCCCAAAGAGACTTGCGAGGGTGTTATAGCTAGCCAAGCGGGCGGAAAACAGCTAGTAATAAGATAAAATCGTAAATAAAATATTTTGAAGTTTATAACTTATTCGTTTGTCTAGGGTTTCTACCAACGTTCGGTCCATCGCTTCTACATATGTATGGGAACGCATGCGCAAATACCGTGGGCGTAACCTCTGAAGACGGGCCTTATTATCGTGGTGCTCTCCTGGTGGCTCTCAATACTGTGGTGCCGTACTACAAGCAGCATCTCAGAGCTACAAATGTAGAGCCCGTTGCTCAAATAAAACCGGTAAAATTTTTGCTGGTTCTAACATTGTTAATGTAACTATACATAAAATCTCCGATATATAATATATACATCCCAAATATACAACCTTTAGTTAAAGGAGTTAAAGGACAGGTTAATTATATAAGATGATAAAATTCTATCACTATCACAACATGGTGATCATCGTAAACATAGTATAACAGTGCCACGATAAATAAAAAAAATGTTCTTTCGCAGGAAAATCATTGGATTTCGGGAGAGTTTTGTATATTTTGTCCGCTTATGGAAATTTCGATGGTCGATACCGAAATAATATCAAAGACCTGCGGCATTGCAATTGCCATCGGCGACGTGTTTTGTGAACAAAGGGCGGATGAAGGTGATGAACACAATATGAAAATATGCAGTAGCAGAAAGAGTGGGTCGAGGGACATTATGTTCATGAACAGAATTATCAAAATGGGCAGAATGTCACCTTCAGTACCCATAACAATGTGTTGCTATTTAGTTTAGTAAATGATGCAACACATCGCCTTGTTACCTCAGTAATCTAATTATCTACAACATCCTTTTATACCGGAAAACAGTATTTTTTGTACACTATTACTTAGACGGTCTCCCTCGATTGTAATCAACCACATGTACAATTATTAAATTCATACTAACCTGTGGCTCATTTTTCAGAATTTTTAACGTTAATGGAGGATATCAGTAAGTAAAAAATAATTTTCAATAAAGTATCATATACATTTCAAACGAAACATTGATATTGAATAAAATTTACTACAGAACATCGCAAGCTCCATTACACGGGTTGCCTGGATGTGACAAAAGATTCAGCTGTGTATGGACATATTGAATTTCCAAACGCTTTCCCAGTACTGCAGTTCGCTACTCGGCTTCCCGATTTCAGATTTCGAATGTTCAGAAATAATATGGTTTATTCAATAGTAGAGGAAATAGTAAGCAAGATAATATAAATATTTTTATTCTAAATATATTTCAAAGTATGACAGCGAAGTGTCCTAAAGTGTTTTAGCTAAAGTTCAATTCTACAGTAATTATTTATTACCCCCCTTTATTACATATTTTGTACATAAAATTGTTTCAATTTCTTTTATTAATTTAATTCCATAGTCTTTTTTGACATAAACATTTTGAAACATTTCTAATAATTCCGTTATTTCTGTAATTAATACTAGACTTATAATTAGGAAACGGCTATAATGGAAATAGGACAGCGTCTAGACGGTTGTGATTACGCATCACCACTTGATCTATTGGAATTGTTAAATAAGGTTATAGAAAATACTGCTGCTGCTATAATAAAATTCTTAGATATAATTAAATATCCGTCATTTTCCAAAAATATCGTTGATAGTACAATGAGGCATTGCGGAACCGACCTGGACAACAAACAGCACGATCTACAAAAGGAAGAAATGGTAAGACAAATACGATGCTTCCTAGTATTGAAAATACTAACGTCTATTATAAAAAAACTATGTTCAGATTAGAGTCAAGTAGGAAAGCAGACCCCGTCATAAGATGAGACTAATGGTAAGAGGAACAATATGCGTCAGGAATGTTGGAGAATTTAACATGTGATATTAAACAGAAAAACTCAATACGAAATAGGAATGAATAACATATTTAATGATGGGTTCTATATGTTATTGTTAAGTAGCGATTTTCACTTGTACCAAATAAATCAAGAAAGAAAGATAATGATTCTAATAAACTTTTACTGATTGCTAACAATCCAAACTTGATAGTATGAGATCTAAATAAGTGATTTTTTTTACCCAAAATATACAATAATAATGTCTTTAGTTGTTACCACTGTAATTTAACTATCAAAAACGCCATTTAAACCGAAACACAGTAATGTTTGCATGTTACTGTTTGGGGGTAGAAATAATAGTTTTGTTGATACGTAAACATCTTTAAAGTCCTTTGGTTCCCATAATGAGCAATCATTATAAATGTAAGTTTAGATCGATGGAATCCATTTTTACCGCTGATTAGTACTTTATAGAATTATCATAAGTTATGAAACTATAAATTGTACGTATTTTAGATTAAAATTCACAAGACTTTAATGAAGAAACTAGATAATGCATCCGAGATAACACTGCATTCAATTGATAAAAGCTCTAAAGACATCAACATGGGCACGAAGAAGTTGGTCAAGATGCTGTTAACGGAAACAAAATCATTGGCACAAAACCTAAGAAATATTATGTATAAAGTAAGAAAGCTCTTAAGGATATAATGAGGTTTCTTTTTTATAGACGGAAGTATACAGTAGCGTTGTGCGTACTCGTTCATTGAAGGGATCGCTCCAAACTAGTACAAATGTACTATTTCGATCTTTTAGTACACTAGTACATTGAAATAATCCCGTCCTCAGTTCCTCGGCTACTCGTATGTTTAATTCTGATTTTGATATGGACCCACAAAAATATTTGCTTATTAGTGTAACAAAAAAAATACTAAGAACATTGATGGTTCCTTTCCAATTATTTATTCATAGTTTTTCTATTTGTATCAGTTGTAAGGTACTAAGGGTCGTAAGGTACTATTTGCATTTATTGATCTTTGATTTTTGCATCTGATCATTGCAGGACTGTCATTCTAGAAAGAATATTAGAATGGCGTAATTAAAATCAGATGTTATATATACGAGAATTGTTGTTTTTATATATTAATGTACTAAATGAATGAAGAGCATAAACGTTGCGGAGCAGTTCGTTCTAGTACAGTGACGGGAATTGGTTCTTTTAGTTCATACTACATATACTACCACAAGCCTAGTAGTACACAGCCTGATGTCAAGTGGTACCTGCGGGCTTTGGGAATAATGAAATTTGTAGATGCGTTGTGCAACCTACCAAGCCCTAAGCTTTGCTGTAATAAGTTGTAGTTAGTAATGAGGTCATATCTTGAAAAAATTTTTGAAAGTTGCCCGTTAAACACTTAACATACTTATTCTATTAGTTTGAAATTATATAGTTATGAATGTTTTGCAAAACATAGTAAACACTTTTTATAGTAATTGCAAAACTTTAGTTTAACCTTGGTTAGTAAATTATAGTTAAAAAAGTATCTATCGGATCCGGTTGTCCTAAAAGTCGATTGTTAATACTTATATTCAGCAGTAGTCATTCTGAAGGCTAAGGCAACATAGACCACGTCAAATTATTAATAGAAAGGTTTACTTTGACCAGCTGATAGACTTTTTTGATTTTTTCAAAATTTATCAGGCATCAGAAGGATGGCCGGATGTTATCATTTGGCTAGTGAGCGGCGGAACCCGGATTGGCTTTGCCAAAATTTCACCTACCAACATAATTTATTCATCAATACCGGAACAGTGCGGGAAGAATTGCGGCAAAATACAAACTATGTATTTAAAGGTGATTTATGATTACTTAAATCCGTCTTAACCTCCATCTAAATTACCATAGAAAGAACAGTTTTAAAAAGATAATTTTTATAGAAGGCTTACCACATAGATCATAGTTTTAATGTATATAAATTATACTTTATTTGAGGAGAGCAAGACGTAATAATCACAAGAAAACGGTAGGTCTCCACCATCGCATCTCCTATTTTTACCGCACAAAAGTAGTGAACAATAATCACTGTGTTCCGGTTAAAAAGTTGCTGTACTGCACTCGATGAGCGCACTGTGGTGCTCTGTATATCATCTTAACTATCATTACATTGTTGTATGCTCGTCTATAATAAAAAAAAAATAGGTTACAGTGTTGATGTAGCCATCAGATCGATTGCATTAAGAATGGAAGTTGGTCGCTATCAAAGTTGTATTTTCTAAACTGACAAGAGATAACACTTTACAATTGATAATATATTATTGCTGGAAATATTAAAATATTTATTATCATCATCGTCATTTCTCGCTATTGTTGTCACAGCTGGACCCATTAATACTATAAATAAATAAAATTTTTATACTAGTACAGTTTATCTGTTCCATAGCCATTAAAATGTCCAAAGCACGTGAACACGTTGCCAAGTAGTTGCTACTGCGTCGCTGCCAAGTTGGAAATGATTGCTTGGATGGGGTCCTTCCGGGAGAAGGCGGCGTTTGAATCCTTCTTACCTATCGGATATAAAATAAAAATAAAAGACCATGATATGTGCCTCAAAACGGCAACGATGGTGAGCATATATCATTCATACCAGCATACACCATTTATCATATACAGTTTTAGACTATAGACATTTAACGCTTTTATATGTATGGTATATAACTTAAAAACTTGCCGTTTCTTTAATAGTTACCTTCATTATCAAGTAGTTAAGTTTAAAAGTAAGCTAACGGTATTTTAGATGTAATTCCGCAATTTTTTCTAATTAAAATTACTTAACATATTTTACATTCTTGTTCATATGAACGTACCATTGTATTATTATAAATTTTGTATACAAATTATATAAATTTATAATTTTTGTATGAAAATTAGCCCCGCTACTTTTCGATTGCAAACTCTTTTTTTTTATAATAATTCATACTCTAAGTTTTATCTTTAAAATTCGTATCAAGATAACATGTAAAGAAACGAGATGAATAGCAAGTAAAATGTAAGTTTGCTATTCAAACTTTTGATCAATTCTCTTACTTTAAATATATAACAGAACAAAGGATAAAATACTAATATTAAAGAATTGATTTTTTATTTTTAATCAAAATTTTTATATTTTATTTTGTTTCTTTATTTATATGTATCGTTCTGATACGAAGTATTTAAATCAAGTATAAAACTCTTCCTAACGTATAGCGTTAAATATATTAATGAGTAAATAAAAATTACGATTGTATTAAATTATATTTTCTGTTATATAAATTCATATAATTATCATCCACAAAATGTTCACTGCTGGATGTAGGGTTTGTGAAAGATCTATTCATCATCCTCTCTTACTCCGCTACTTTATTAATAGTATCAATGTGACTGATTTAATTCGCTGATAAATAAATGTAATTAGGTGAAATGATATTAAGTAGAATACAACAATTTATAAAGAAGGTATCAAAAAGGACCCAACAATATCGATATGTGTGAAAAAAAAGAGAAAATGATGGTAATGTCGTAAAACACGGAGACCGAACAATAGAATGTTCTTGATATGTGGAAAGTGTTTCCTTGTCAAGAGGAAAGCTCTTAGAAATGTAAATTCATAAAGAAAATAACCGATGGAACAGGTTTAAATGTATGAATGTTTATTTAATATTTCAGATGCTCGAATGTCGAGCATTTGTGTACAGAGCTAAAATAAGCGAGGCAATTGATACGACCCCACCCCGTCCATTTCTGAGGATCAACTTTATGAATTCCGTTAAAGAGACGCAAGTACGTTGACTTCTTTGCTTACCGTCTCTTTCAAATAAAAGCACCTGTAAGCAAAAGGTATTACGTCTTTGACAATTTAATAGATACGTATACAGTTTTTTTTTGCTCTCAAAGGTAAAATTGCAAATGAAATATTCTTTGCGCACATTTGATCGTCAAATATCATACAATGACTTAAAAGCTTTTACTCGTCTTTGACTCTTCATTGAATGTACTCTTTTTCATTACATTATATTTGTAACGTTTTTTTTTTCTTCTTCCTCAACAACAATCAATATATCAAATCTTTAACTTTGTGAAATGTTATAAAAGTGGGTAATTTAATAGAATATTTGTTTATAATACACATTCTCATAGTTCAGTTAAAATATATTCCAATTGTTGTCGTTTTCATCTGTGAATATTTGCAACTATTGCCAATATAAAAGTACTTTTGGTTTCGTTCTATCTTCTTAGCATTTTTCCCATCTTATGACAGGGTCTGCTTTCTTACTCCTTTCGCTCCGCTTAGCTCTGTTTGGCACATCGCTTTCTTTGAGATTATAGCTTATCATATCTTTCGGTTTCGTTCTTTAATAATTTAAATCTAACACGTAAAATTTTTAAGAGGTTATTATTTATCCGAAATTATGCCAATTCTCTTGTTAACTAAATATTCAATCATAACATGGGAATCATATATATAGTTTATCTATGAATGTGTGTCGCATTCGCGTTAAAGTATTGTTTTTATGATTTTTAAAGTTGATTTGTGTGTTTGTTTCGTAAACAGATAATAGAAAAGACCACCGCGCCCGTATGGAATCAGGTGCTGCGAATAAACAGGATGCAGTTTGCCAATTCGAACAGACTCAAATATAGCCCTCCCACGGTTTTAGTTGAAGTAAACAATTATGACATAGAGGTAATCAATTATATTCTATATTTTTACTTATATTCATTGATGTGCGATACATTTTTAAACAAAAAAATTCAAAATATGTTCTCGCGCCGAATTGTATAAGACGGTCTTTCGAATTTGACTGTCTTTCATAGCTCAGTTAAATCTCTATGTACCTCAATTAAATCTGTATGTCATCTCGTGGATTCGATCTCCACCGAGCATAAATTACTGGTGAAAGAAAACATCGCAAGAACAGAAACAAAAGCTTTGGTGTACATGTGATATCAACTTAACAAGGATAGACAGTCTTGGCGCCCTCCTTTTGAGGAGTAACTTCTATGTCCCACCAGTGGGAACATTAAAGAGCTATTTGTTTATTATTATTACTTTTTTCTACTCCAATACAAAGCGTGGTAGTTTTTCACGCTGCTGTGATATAATTCTCAGTTTTATAATATTTTTTTCATTGTATACCGTACACACGCTTCACGATATTTTTCTGACATTGCATTGGGAAATAAAATATTGACGTTGCAAAAAAAGAACAAGTTTATTGCTCGTTTGTTACTTGAATATTCAGCTTGGGGGTTCGTTAAACCACAGTTAAACTTTATGCTGACGCCTTGTAAAACTCGCTAGTTTATTCAGCGGATATTTAGTTTTCGCTGTGAACGCAGCCAAATATTATTTTGATTGTAACTCTAAAAAAGGGTAAATTACTTTTACAATTTACACTTATATGGTAAATATTCCACAAACTTCTGTAGTTCAGAAAGTCGGAATCTAATTTTAACTTGTGGAAAACTTTAAATACTTCGCCATAGACCTCAAGTGATGAACAAAAATATTTTTGTTGCCTTTTTTTATTTAAATGTCACTTTTGTATTACAGCACTTTAAAGATTCTTGATATAAAGTATATTACTAAGTTATTTTTATGCATATCGAATTCAGGGTAGGACAGAATTACTGGGACGTTTTGAAATAACACCGGCTGTAGACGACCGACAGGATTACGAATACGCCCCGAAACTTAAATGGCACAACATGACTATAGGAAGTGAAACCACCGGCCAAGTTTTAATGTCGGTTCAAATTTTACAGGTAACTTAGTTTTGTGTTTGCTAAATCTTTTTTTTCTCGAATCTCCGTACCAGCGACACTTATTTCTTTTAAGATGAGACTTAATAATATTCGTTACAAAATAAAGAGCGCAATCTGATGTTATGCAAACCTACTTAATAGAACCTCATTTCTATACGTAAATGTGTTAACTATCACAAGAACGTCTTACTCGTACTATTTAGTTGAGTATATAATAATAAATAATTGTGATTGTAAATAAAGTCCTATGCATTGAAAAAATTAAGTGAACATATCCTTATCCTTATTATGTACGTCTGTTGCTTGTGCTTTTACATGTGTACGAAATTCTTGATTAAGAAGTTTTAGTCTATTTCTAGTAAACACCATCTCTTGAGCTTAAAATGTAATAACAGTATTACGACAATCTGGCTTGTAACAGCATTACCATAAAAGTAGATAGTTTTATATCTTGAATACAGATGGCTCTTTTACAAATTAAAAGTTTAGGTCTAATGTATAAGTATTTACTTTGTTCCAGGTTCCGGAAAAATTATTGAAAACGACAATCTATAGCCCAATTGAAGAAACTTTTTTTGCATCCGGTGTTAGAGACTTGGAGAATCCGGAAATTGTTGAACCTTTACCACCTAACCTTATTCCTAAATATAGCACATACAAGTGGAGTATAATAAAAACATTTCTCTTTCTTTCTGTCCACATTTACTACTAAAATAGAGTTTAATATAGATTCTGAAGAACTAATAATTACCATAAATAGTTATATTATTTACAATGATATGAGTTGTTTTTGTTTGATAACTTTAAATATATTTTAATTGGTGTAATAAAGTATGTTCTAAAGATTTATATATTTTGGTTGTAAAGAGAGACCAAGTACGCGTCAATTATTATCTATTATCATCAATGTAATCATTCTTAAGTAAACTGAAAAGCAAATAAATATTATCTACTTTCAGTAAATTTCCATCAATATAGTTAGTAGTAAACAATTATTTTCGGCTGCTTAGATTTACGGTTTAACTAGAATGTTTATCTTACCTCTTTCGACTATTTCAGGGTTGACATATATTGGTGGGGACTGCGTGATGTAAGTGTAACACGGAAACCTCGTGTCGTTCTGGAAATTGAAGACTTATCTCTTAAGTCTGATATAATAGTAGAAAAGAAGAACAGTTGTAATTTCCCAAACGGGCGCTGTTCGCAAACTTTCGAGGCGCAATTGGACGAATCAAATTATCCGCCGCTCAGTATACGACTTTACGATAGTAGCACATTTGGTAGGACTCTATTCTTCGGTACTTATGTGGTCAAGAATCCAATGAAGTATTATGTCAACTGGTTGCCTCAAGATGAGCGTGAAGCGTCCTTAAGAAGAGCCTCCATAGTATCATCCAGCTTTACAGAAGGTGCGTTTGCTTACGTTTTGTTTGACGATACTATTATGATCATCACTAACATTTTTAACAGAGGTTCTATTGACTCTGTCATTTCTAGGTATCAAGTGTCAAGTGTGAACTAAGTACTAAATGTTACAAACTTGTATACAACCCTGTTGACAATAAACGGGTCATTACAACATAATTCATACAAATATTATCGATAATTTTAAATTATTGCGTAAAACAGATTTTTTTATTTTTTCTCGTTAATTCAACCACAGACATTCTTCCGAATATGAATTGACTAAGAAAAAAATTCATAAGGGCATGTCTTCTTCATACCTTTTACACTGTTTACAAAAAAGTGTACGTAACTATATTAATAAATAAATAAAGTAACGAGCAATTTCACTTATAAATGGATTCATAAGAGACATATTTTTTTAAACGGTTTGTATAAAGACGGTGCTAGGAAATTTATAATTAGGATAATTTCATAACTACTGCCCGCTACTCTTTCAATTAAAGACGTTTCAATACCGGCTCACAAAAAATAAAAAATTTGTTTTCAGTGAGACAGTCTTTTTTTGTTAGAAAAAGCAGCCCTCTAATGAAAGAGAGTACAGAGTCCTTATATAACACAGCTCTTCCTATCAAAGCTCATGTAAAACCAAGGAAATGGCGCAGACTATTTAGTAAAAGGGAGCCTGACGAAGAAGAGTATACGTTACTGCCAATGTTTACTAGCAAAGATAAGATAGATGAAGTCAATGATATTTCATCGAATGAGCACAAGGATTGGTGGATGAGATATCTATATTCGCAGAAGGTCAAGGGACTATTTGTTTCTTAATCATAACTTAAACTGATACCGAATCTGTAATTAGAAATATTTATTTTTAGGAGTGTATAGGCGAAGATAAATACAAGGCGGGTGATAAGATTTCCGTGAGTATATTTACTTAGTATTTGTAAATAATATGAACAGGTGGCTTACTACTGAAATTCATTGTTATGCTGTTTATTTAATTGTTAAGTTAATACACTAAAAACAAATACGGTTGAATTGGAAAAACACTGTAAAGAATTCTTATTGTTAAAAAAAATTAGGGGAATGGTGAGAGGGCTTCTACTGGAAACTAAACTAGTACCTCGTATGTATATATGTATATTGTGTTGTATGTATCATATGTTTTGTGTAGTGGATATTTGTATATGTATATGTGTATAATGGTGTAGCAAAGGTACATAATATATATGTAAATAAAAAAATGACAACATTTGACATTGTGATTCTACCTCACTATCCTAGGTTGATTGGTAGAAAATGCCTATAGGCATTAAGTCCGCCTATCGTAATCTATATTTAGATGTACAATAAAGATTTTAAATAAATAACAAATAAATAAATCATTTTTATAAACAAACTACTAAAACATACAAGGTGAATGAACATGATTTATTTAACTTATAAATACATCTAGATCAATGTTTGTTTAACAAAATGTCGCCCTACGTCATATAAACGTTAAATCTCGTGAAGATCAAACATTGCACAATATTTTTAATACTACGAGTATATGAGAACTGAATTGAGTGAATGAACATCTCAATAACATACATACAAATAGATAGAGTTTTTTGCCAACTTCTCTATATTATATATGTACTATATATTTGTTTATTAATATATCTTTCAAATGGTAAACACATATTGGTTGTTAATTAACTTTTTTGCACCATTAGAGTGGTGAATATATAACTGTTCTTATTTTAATCATTCATCATAACTGGAATGTGTTTATCTATCTTATATATGTCTTAGAGTGATACATTTGATTTTGATAATTTATGCAATCATAAACGGTTTTTTATATTCAGATTTACGATTCAGAATTAGAATTGCAATCAGAATTTTCCAAGTTTAAAGACTGGTGCTCGACACTCAAACTGTACAACGGGAATAAAACTGGAATACCCGAAAAGGATGAACAGTTACATTGCGGATTTCTTAAGGCCGGTATAGCAATATATAAATGGCCGCCACCTACTTCCACAATCGCTGTCAGTCCCTATGGAGTTGAATTAAATAAAGGGTTAGTATAATTCGATTCCCATTAACCTTGAGTTTCCGATGAGAGCAAATAACGTGAGTAAATCAAAACGTTTTAAGAACAAAATCTTAAAATTGCGGCTTCTGCCAAGCCTCATTGAGCATTGGATAAATACTCCTGACATACAGCCTAATTTGTTTTATTTTAATAAGACGAACAGAGCTTGTTCTTCGCAATATTTTATTGTAATAATATTACTAATGTCCTCCTGTCCAGATACTTCAACGATCATCCGAGTAACACACCGACGAAATTCCTGGTGCGCGTATATTTAGTGAAAGCGTACAACTTGACATCGAAAGATTTCACCGGCAGAACCAACCCGTACGTGGTGCTTGAATGTGGCAATAAACGTTTGGGGGACAGAAACAGCCATATACAGAAGACCCTTAATCCTATATTTGGAGAGTAAATACGTTCATTTTTTATAATGAAATATGTAGAAATTTTTGCACAGGAGTCATTGGTCAAAAATGATAAAATGTAAATGATTGTGGTAACGAGATTTACCATCTTATGTCGAGCACAGTGTGTGTGTACGGTGGAGTATATATCATTATAATTAGGGTTTCATTTTATTGCCAGGCATATCACTTAACATCAAGTGATGGCCCTACTTATCCCGTTGCTACATACTCCACAGCAGGTGTAAAATAATGTTATGCATTTCGTAAAGATATGGTCATCCTCCTAAAGAGCCTGATCTGAACTATTTTGGTAATGTTTGTACCACATTACAGGATGTTCGAATTTAGCTGCACCCTTCCCGAAGACTATAGTTTGAACGTGGCTCTCTATGATTACGATGAAAATCATTCTGATGATTTTATTGGTTCTACTCAAGTAGATCTGGAAGATCGCGTGTATTCGAAACACAGAGCTCGTGTCGGATTATCAACGGAATACAATATGTACGACAATTAAAATAATATTCAGAATAAAAAAAATAAAATAAGATGATAAATCTTTACATCCGGGGATAACTGCGGGAGAATACGATTTGGACATTAAGTCCGTCTTTGGATTTTAGTTTTCGTTAATTGCTCCTATATGATGTTGAATCTCATCAATCCCGTAATTTTACTATCTACAGTTCTCCTATAACCAGAACGAGGATATCCTTGATTAGATGGTTTTCAACAGAATAGAGCTATCCCCAGTAGTTACCGGTGGTTATCATTTGGTTAATTGATAAGTTAATTACAGCTCTATACTATTGCTGGGTAACAGTTTCAAGGACGTTTTCAGAGTGGGTCCGAACAAGTGGCGGGACTGCATCAAACCATCGGCTATACTCGAAGAGCTTTGTCAGAGGAACTATATACCTGCCCCCATCTACCCCGATGTTGCTACTGTGCTCGTTAACGGTGTTGAGTATAAAGACAAGGAACGAGGTAGAATGGTTTAGTTTACGCAATGAACATAGCTTGGAAAACCTTGCTACGTTTTGCGTGTGATCCGCAGATAACTGTTACAATCCGCCTTTGCTCTAAAACTATTTCTAATTTCAGTTATTCGTGAGAATGGAAATTCAAAAACATATATAGTGTAGCTTAGCTGTTCGTTAAATATATAGTTTAGCTGATGTTTGGTGAATTTGCAAATAGATAAATAATTTTATTAACACGTTGGAAGCGAAACTGATTATTCTATTTACATTTCTATAGCTGGTGACGTTTTACACTTGCTCTTAAAACTATCGTTTTGTCGGTACAGGACTTATAAAATCCTATATTCAAGTTATGCTATTCCCATGAAAACAAAGTCTATGCTTTTATTAGCCGCACTGCCAGCGAGACGTAAAGAAAATATTTAAGACTTAGTTTCGCATTCAATGTGTTAAAGGGTCAATTTCGCTTTCTTAAAAAGCTATCATAAAAGAGTGCATTTGTATTTAATGTAAGGGTTGTTTCCCATAAGTTCCTACTTTACCCGCATTTATCATTCTGCTGCATTTTTGCAGTAACAGCATCTTTGGTGTTAAAATACCGTATTTATTCGTACAGATAAGGTTTACGGGTCGCCAGCTGAATGTAAAGAAAATATCTGTTTAACACTTTTGCACAACTGGCACACTTTACCCATTTGCGGATATCATTTGGTACCGGAGCACGTTGAAACAAGAACTCTTTACAATCCCGCGAAACCCGGTTTGGAAACGGTAATGAGGTTATGAGTGAATATATCAATACATGATAAAGAAAGTAAAGCTTATATCAATACCTAAAAGTAATACAGATAGAAACAAAACTAGAGTGCAAACTTAAGTAATAAATTAAATAGATTTCTAGTTGCTTAATTTTTTTAGGCATGTTAAATATATTTTAGGGAAAACTTCAAATGTGGATTGATATATTCCCATTGGACCTTGGTGTGTATATACCAAGTCCTGTTGATATAACGCCAAGAAAAATTGAGGACTTTGAATTGAGAGTAATTGTTCTTAACGTTAACGACATAAAATTTAGTGCCAACGAGAAGAGTAACACATCTGATATATATGTTAGAGCGTAAGTAATAATATTATTCTATTGTCCGAGAAGCAAGTGAAAACCTTAAGATATGAATTGTTTGTCATAGTGTTAACAAATCAAAAAAGTCTTACAGCTACTGGTTCTTATTTTACTGATATACCTTATTTATTATACTGAAACGCTATAATATACTTTAAAACTAGTGCATTTTATTAAGTTGTCTGTCTTCTTCTTGTGCCCCTTCAACTAATGAAGATTTGATACCAGTTCTGCGAATCCATTCTTTTTGCGCAAAATGTTTGAGTACAATCTTAAAAATATGTTAAATAATTTTACACTACTTGAATCAATTCTAATTATATATTTATATGCAGGTTATTAATATAACATCGTTTTTAAGGGTAAATTTAATATTTTTTTTAGATGGATAGGTTCTGTCCAGCAGGTACAGAATACAGACATCCACAGTGTTTCACACAGCGGAGTATGTAACCTTAATTGGCGCATGATATTCAATTTTCAATACCAGCACGCCGAAGGCAAGGTAAATAGGACAGAGAAGAAAATACAAGATTAATAATACCATGAGTTGTACTAAATTTTGTAAAATAAAACGGTTTTAGCTAGTTATTAAGGAAAAAGGGCCGTTCACCGAATTTGAAGAGCGCATACCGCCAGTTCTAATCATACAAATTCTGGACGATGATGTAACCGCTTCCGATGATTTTTTGGGAAACGAATTGGGTATGATATAATAATAACTCAATTTTTATCAAAACATCTAAAAAGGATACAAAAATCTATCTGAATCAGAGAATCAACCGTTATTGGTAAAGATTTCAATAGTTTTTTATTGATTTGTAGGATCACTTCATCTTAATTTGAACTCAATGCCTCGTGGAGTTAATCTTGCTCAACTCTGTACTCTGGACGTAATGGATAATACTAAAAAGATCAGTCTGTTCTCTTTACGTACTATTCGTGCTTGGTGGCCTTTAAAACTCATTGATAGAAATACCGGAAATGATATGCCTACTGTAAGTACATAACATCCATCCAGTAAAAGTCCATAACATCCATCCACTGTAAGTACATAACATCCATCCAGTACATAACATCCAGTAAATTTTAATTAGGGACTATTTTTTAGCCGCTCGTCAGATTTTAATAAATCATATTTGGACTTTTTTTTGTTTAGCGGTAAATATTGTAGTAGATAGGTCTATGCTCAATAAAGAACATTATCACGCTGATGATAATGGTGATGATAATACAAAACTCTTAACTTAACGAAGATGTAAATCATTTTCCGTCCGGCACACTGGTAAAAGTATATTAACAATTTCTAAAAGTGCTTAATTGTTGATCTTTTTTGTTGGAACATTTATTTTCTCCCCTTTCTCCATTTTATTCTTTATCCAGGGCTCCATAGAACTGGAATTGACGCTTCTGCCTAAGGAAACAGCAATTCTAATGCCCGTTGGGATAGGAAGATCTTGTTCGTTTATACCAGTGTTGTAAGAGTTTTTGTTTCTCAAAATTTTCATGTAATATTTGGTATGTATTTTAAAATTGTATCTTAAATTTCGAATCTACTGGTGATAGGTCTCTCTTGCCGGAGACCGTCTAGGTAGGTACCACCGCAGCTTCTATTGCAGCCGCGGAACGATAGTGGGTAAACTTTATTGTGTACCGGATTGAAGAGAGTTGTAGCTAGTGAAATTACTGGGTAACGAGACTCAGAGAACTAGCCCTACGTTGTTATGAGCCGGCGTATCACTTACCATGAGGTGAACGTCCCGTTCGCCTCGACGCTTAATTGAAAAAAAATTAAAAGAATCTTCCTTAAATTATTTTTTATATATATTCACAGATGTCAAACAAAAAAGAGAAGATTTAGAAGAAAACGTGATAGTAAAAAGGGGAAAAAGGGCGATAGGAAGATATACATCGCTATATGCATGTGTACACTTGTCGCGATTGTACTCTACTTGGTGTATATGGGTGTACCTGACACGATTTACGATATATTCAGCTTTTAAAGGTAAATAAAAAGAAATATATCGATTATGTTCATGTGACATACGGCAATATAATTACTTTTAACATAAAATAAAGGGGTATAAGGGTCCAGCACAACAATTCACGGGATCCAGACCATCCTCACCTGTTCGTGGTGCAACCTGCTAATCAACAAACAGAGCTCTGGTTGCCACCAACAAGCATTGATGAATATGAAATAATACTATTCTAAATCGCTACCTTGAATGGCTACACAACGCTTTGCTACTTGACGATGTGTAAGCGTCTTAACTAGCTCCTAACTTAGCAGGTGCTTAAATCTTTGCTTTTCTCTTTAGGGTAACAGTAAATTTTGGTGACGCGTCAGGATATTTAGACGATTCTCGTGGTTTTCCATACCACCCTAGCTAGCTGTGTTTCGATTATTCCGATATAATATACTTATGACACTTCTTGCCATACTATATACAATTAAGATTGTCTTAACCAATGTCTATGAAAATAAAAAAGTCACCGGAAGTATATTCTACTAGTTGTCGACTTAAAAATGTACCCTATGATTATTATATGATTTCAGTCAGAAACTAAAAATGTTCCGTTCAGATGTGGACATCCTTTCTCTTTAGTTGTTGGGAAGCTTGCACAAATAGAACGTTTCAGAACAAAATTACCTTTGAACGGCAGCTATGTTGAACCGAAGACCATCAGCTGTAAAATTCCTATACACTCTTCTACTGAGCTGTAAGCAGACCAGCGAACAAATTATATCCAAATGATATAGATTTTAACGTCTTTGGGTGGTAGCCAGCAGCTAGATCTCTTTTAGTTGTCTTATTTTTCTTATAATATTATGTCCTACTTACCAATGATAGGTGATTAAGGTCTTCGTTTTAAATAGTTATTTTAGAAGTGTTTACTAATGATACTATAGTTGATTTATTAATTTTATGTTTTTAATGTTTGTATAACACATATTAATATTAAAATAAATAACTGTAAATTATTATTTTCTTTGCTACTCTAGCGTTTTGTTATGCCCTCTATTAAAATATACGGGAACTAAATAAGTAAAAGTTATTTCTACAGTACGTAGTATAACTTGCTTTGCTTTAGAGGGCGCTTTTTTAATGGTTATACTTAACCAAAATTTTGTCATTATTATCATAACCGATGGACCTCCATAGTTGCATTTAGGTCTTTTGGTATTTATTTATTTAAAATCTTTGCTGAAAAACCTAACATTAGGATACAATAAATAAATAATAAAAGAGGATATATAGGCAGAATTAATACCTACGGTTATTTTTCTACCAGTCAACCTAATAAGTGAAGAGAGGATGGGAATGAGGAACATTTTACTTAACTTAAACTTAAAACAATTTTTATCCATTAAATGCAGTTGAAAATTATTACTTTTATTTACCTTAAATTAGGTTCAGTAAGATGTTCTGATGGTAGATTGGTGACTGCCTCTAGAAGTCCTGGTTAAGATAAATAATTTTAATCTTGACATTACCTGATAAACTATAAAATCACAAGACCGGTAGTGGGTTCAGGATAACATCTGACAATAAGGAAATGTTGTGTGGCGTTTGATACTTATTTTATAAGATAACAGATTTTATCCAGACCATTCAGAAACATAGCATGTTACATCCCTAAGCAACCTCCCGATATCATCTGTAACGTAAGTCCTGAAACCTTTTGCGAACCTTGAACACAGCAGCAGCATTTTTTTATATATATATTTAGAGAAGTATATCTGATGAAAATATTGATTGCATATCTTGTAAAAACAATTTATTTTGAAACTGTTTTGTATAGAATTCAGTAAACGGTCATATTGCCGGATGTTAGTAAATATCAGTAGTATCGTTTGGACGATTAGTAAACAAAGGGGACGTCGAGTTGGTTGTCAACACTAGTCAGACACTTCAAATACTAATATCCATAGCTCCTTCTGTACATAATTTCGTTTTCAGTATTTTATTCCGCTTTTAGCACATTAGTCATTGTATAAAAAAAATTATATCAATGCACCAGAAAAGTTAAAATAAATCTATCGTCACGCGTATCGTAAAAGGCGACTTAGGAAGATAATTTAAAGCAACAGATTTTCCTATGACATTCACCAGCATACTGCTTAATTTAACTTCAATTATCACCCGAATGGTAATTGACCTACATCAATTTAAAGTAAACATAAGAAAATCTTTATCACACAGACAAAGTGCCTTTTTTGTATAATTTATAGTTCCAAAATTAAGCTGGTGATTAGATATTACAACACCAGCTCCTTTACATTTATTACGTAATTAAGTCGAATAAATATACATCCTTAACATATTTAAATTAAAAAAAAACACTTATATTTGTATGGGCTTACAAATGTACAAGTGAACATAATAATATATACATTTATTATGTATTATTTGCTATATCAAACAAAACGGTGATGCAAATGAAAAGATAAATTCATTTGAATGAAACGCTTATTTTTTGGTGGGCTTAGTTAGTCTTGTGTGATATATTTTAGCAGCTATCCTTTTCCCGAGCGGCGCATGGGTTCATGTACCGGAAAACCATGAAAAATCTCGTCCAGTCATTATTAGCGTTACACGCATGCCTATTGAATGAGAGCGTTTTCCCTTCATCCATTTCGCGTCGTGCTATGATCATAGCAACCGCGGCCGCGCTCCCGTATCGAGTTACCCGGTGCACGTTACGGAAACTTCGCTCCAATCGCTATACAACGCCGATACCACCCCTGGTGAGTATTTTATTTTATAACCACACATACATATATATATATATATATATATATATATATATATATCATCCGATCTTGCGATAAGAATTTAATATTAAGTCTGCTTATATTTAAATTCCTGAAAATTATTATATAATAAATGCTTTACAACTAGTGCAAATGATATAAAATTACAAAGTTCATATTTACGTCGTATTTCATGATAGCCTTTTTATTGGCTTTTAGATAATTTTATTCCTGAAAGTTAGGATATAAGTTTAATAACCTTTCCATAGAAAAATTATCAACAAAAAAATATTGAGAGTGCATATAATCCATTCACTCATCTCGTAATCTTATTTACCAGACATTTTATCGTTGATCTCGGCTCTCGACCGAAAAATTACTCGGAATAGTGTCTAGGTACAAATATATTATCAAAGTCCCGTTAAAGATTAACGTTTTCTTAAAATTTTCCGTTTTCTGTTGTTAAAAATAAAATCACATTTATCACTTATCAAATGAACGTTATATATCCGCCTTTTACAATAACAGGATATATTTAATTTGCATGGTGCATACTGTAATTTTGTAATTTCATTATACTTATTATCAAAGCAATATTCCAGCACGTGATGTCTTTATTGTGTGATATCTTATCTTATTTACTTAAAAATTTTGGTAAAATATGGTAACAATTCTTTTAAGTATAGCAGTAAAACTTCTGCGAGAGTCACTGGAAAGGGATATTGGTTATCTTCAGATTTTCATATTCTGGAGAATAATTATACGACTTCTAAATTTTATCTTACAGCAAAAAATGAAACAAACGTATTCGACTTAATAAATAACACTAACTATAATTATTTAAACTGTAAATTATTGAAACAGGAAACCTTTATTGTGAACATGTGAAGGAAATTTTGATATAATTTCAGTTGAACAAATATAATACATGATTTACATTTTTAGAATTTTTTTTTTTTAATAACTAGTAAAGTTAGATTTGATAAAAATAGGCGAAGGCCCATCGCAACATATAATGTAAATAACTAACATTGTGATTGACGTCGTGAATGTAATATAGCCTTGTTGGTTAAAGTTATAGACGTAATGTCGTTGTATAGAATCTAAACAGAAATTCAACATCTTCCTAAAGTGCTTCCTCAACAAGTGAAGGTTGGCTATGGTAACTACCTGAAGCTAATAATAAATAATCTTTCAACACCTAGTGTATGTGGAGTTTGTTACAAGTATATTAAACCGGTACCATCACAGAGCCTATCTCTTCCACTAAACAGTAATAAAAATAAAACAGTAACAATATACATATAATGCACTGTAAACATCCTAACTAATACTATATTGACAGTCTTGTGATCATCAGGCAAAGTTCCTGTTCTCTACATTTCATGTTTTAATGACCAATTTCTATTCAAAGGAAAATATTATGAAAATTACAAAATACTATAAATAATGGTGGTAGATCTCTATGACAAACGGTAATGTGCAAACATTACTGTGTTCCGGTTCGAAAGGAGTTGTAGCTAGTGAAATTAGTGGATTAACGAGACTTAACATCCTATGTTTCAAGTGTTCTAAGGTCAATGTGGTGCAGTGTATACCCCTCCTAACTAGCCACGTTATTGTGGACAGGCGTATCACTTACCATTACGCGAACGTCCCGCTCGTTTGTCAACTTGTTGAATACAGAAAAAAATTAATGTAATAAGTTTAATTCATGACTACTTTTTTGTAATAGGATAATAAGTTATTATAACATTTGCGAATTAGTATTCAGTTATTACAAGTTCACGGTTCTTCTGTTGAATAAACGAGTATTAAAGTGTGCGAACACCTGTAGCGTACATCCTTACACGATTGCTGAGCCCAGGGGATCAGGTTTTATTTAAAGCTTTGTGGACCTCATGCAGTAATGAAATTAAGGAGATTTATTTCTGGCATTCGAAAGCTTTGTCATTGGTATTGGTAGAGTTACTGGGTAATTTCCCTTTTCTTCCGTTACATGTGTAATCTTTTAACTGCTGAAAATACTTTTAATTGTATTGTTACTATCTCCATTATTACCAAATTATTTTATTAACAATAAATAAGAGCTTTATTTATAGTGTTTCTAAAGTTTTATCATATATTGTTATTAAGTAATAAATTTGTACTTTATTAAAAAAAATACTTTATTAACACGCAGCCGACTAGTAAATAAACGGCTACCTTTCATTATATATATACACATACACCAAAGGTAGTAATACAATTATAATTTAACCCCGCCAACGTTATCCTCTTAGATACATAGATATTTTATCTGTGTATATCTGAAAATCAATGGTATTATCATTTACCTCTTAACGCCATGAAAATTGGTAGATAGGTTTAGAAGTGTTTACACCATAGTTCTGTTGTGATCAGTTAATAAAGTCGATAAGAAAAAAAAGAAGTTTTTATTAAATCATACAAATTATGTGTATGAAAATTTTCTTGAAACCACTTTAGAGATATCCTATTGAGACGAGAGAGAAATTAAGAAAAAAACTATCCTTGTGTTTTGATTGGTAAATGATACATAGGAAATATTACATGGTGAAAACTTGTCTTTTTATACCTTCAATATACTATATATATATAGTTATACCTTCAATCAAAAACAGAGTAAATATTATTTAATAACTACTAGGTCATGGCGTACTATAATTGTATATAATTCCTTCACTTATTTTATCCCCTGAGTAATAAAAAAAACCATTACGTAATATGGTGTAAATTTCATTTATATTGGTCGGCAGTGAAGGTCACCAGCTTAATGTCATGTTTGTTGTCACTATCAGTTCCGCTCCACCTTCCAATACCTTTCACCGTTTCTATCTACGGCAGATTCTTATAACTATCATGACTCATAAAGATCTTATAAAAACATGTGTTTACCATTTATACAGAATATTCACAGATTTCTCTTTTGTTCTAAGATAAAAAAAATCAATTATTCGTGCTATTAATTCTCATTAAATCATAATTCGACTGAACTATCTTAAACACGAGAACCTTGCGATGTTTAACATGACACAATTCACCGACCCTTATTCACCACCAGACGTCACACCACTCACCATATTTATATTGTAAACATCAGTTTCCGCAGAGGTTTAATTCCTCGTTCTCAATAGGAACAGCAGATACCGGAATAATTTGCCGGCTTCAGTGTTCACGTCCAAATATCGCTAGGGTAATTTGATATATCACCGTAAACCCCATCACCAGTTAACATCAGGTGGAATAGTGGTGAAGCACTTCTAACACACAAGCCTTTCTGACTTTTAGTAGAATATACATACCTTGTTGTACGGGGCAATACAACTACTTGATGATCTCAACAAGTTCAAGATAGAGTATATACTTTTAAATTTTTTTTTCGTATAATGGATTGTTGTGTAAGAATTGAATGATCAATTGTATAGTAAAGTTGTTTATGTTGCCTATTACAAATTCATGCGACATACCCATATGATTACTCCCTAGTGTTATCTGTTGCAAGCGTCATACAATTTGTTATAAATAAAATTATTTATGTTAAAAACAATGCATTAAAATATATAGAACGAATAATATAATTATTTCATAATTTAATATAAAGTTCCAAGAAGTTTGAATAAATTTTTACACTGTTCAATATTTACGGAAACATTGAACTATTATGATTTGAAAAAAATGCCACAAAAAATTCTCTTCTGGTTGTTAAAATGTAAATTGTGTACGGAATCGAAAAAAAAAAGGATAATCATTATCAAGAGAAACATAAAGTTGTCATGGTAGAACACACTAATGAATATTACTAAAATATTAACATCGTAGAACGAGAACATTAGTTTTTGTATTGGATTTTTATACACATAAATAATGAGTGCATAAAAACAAAGTTTAGAGTATGAACAACAATGCGGAGAAATAAATTTTAATGGAAAAAGGATAGCTCAAATTTTTTTAAGGATATACATGCATATATATATCATCATCATCACTAAATGCCCTATTCAAACGCATTGGTGATCAGATTGAGAAAAGCAATTGGATCCCCAGCTACCCTTTTCAATTGATGGTATTTAAGCCCTGTCCACTCCTTAATGTTGTCAAACCATTACATACAAATCCATATATAAATACTATAGCGATACTATTTGTCCATTTAGTTACCAGTTAAATTACGTTTCTTGTCTTGCTATCTAAAGGTCACATTTATAATTGTTTTCCCTAGTCAGAGAATACACCGATTATAGTTGATGAAAGAAACTCAATTATTTCTTATATGTATATTTTATATATATATAACAACAATTGTCTTTAATGTAAATGTATTAAAAATTATTAACGGGCTGTGGGTACATAATTAATTTTGCATCAGTTAAAAATTTTTCTACCGTTTTCATATGAAATATACTATAATTTTTTTTTATTGAGATTCAAGAAAAATTTTTTGATTATTAGCGGTATTGTTCTTTTAATTTTGGGGTAGGTTATAGAACATATTTTTTCTACGGCATTATTTAAAATAACAATTTGGGCAAACCTAAGCCCGATGACGTTATAATATTACAAGTACTCCATAAAAATCTTGTAATCTCTCTATGATATGGCAAATAAAACTTAAGCCGTGACACCTAAATAAATGTTGCACGTTATCTTTTCGTCGTTTGAAACGTGTTATATAAAGAGAATTCTCAACATGTGCTCCACAGTTCAGAGAGCGCTCTGACATAAAACGCTCCTGGTGGGCAGGTTTATTGAATAAAATAAACAAATAAAAAACTACATAAACCCACACATTCAAACATTATACAGTATAAATAAAAACATGGAGGACAAAGTCGCCTGTGAAAAAGGGAAAGAGGCAAAAAATAGTACGGATAAAGATGATATTTCCAACACTGAAATTGATTACGATCAACTGTTATCATCAGCTGGAGAGTTTGGACGATACCAATGGTTTTTATTTTTCTCAACATTCCCATTTTACGTATTTGCTACGTTTTCTTATTTTTCACAAATGTTTATGACGGAACCCTCTCCGAACCATTGGTGCTGGATACCTGAGTTGGCAAATTTAACTGAAATGGAACGAAGAACCTTGGCCATTCCTTATGATGTCGAGGCTCGTTATGGCTACTCACACTGTGAAGCCTATATAGCGAATTGGACTGAAGTTTTAGCATCTGGGATAAGGCCAGATGAATCTTGGCCCACTGAGAAGTGTCAATATGGATGGGAGTTTAACAAGACTGAAATACCATACCCAACTGTGTCCAGCGAATGGGGTTGGGCGTGTGATAAAGACAGTTATCAAGCAACAGCACAATCGATTTTCTTCGTTGGATCTGTTGTAGGAGGTTTCGTCATTGGATGGATAGCTGACAAATTTGGAAGAATACCGGCAGCAGTGTTCGCGAACATGATTGGTTGCGGAGCAGGTATAGCTAGTATTTTCGCAACGACTTTCGTTGAGTTCTCTATTTGTAGATTTTTTATGGGCATGTCGTACGATAACTGTATGATGATGATGTATCTCTTGGTCTTGGAATATGTAGCACCTAAATATAGAACACTTATCGCAAATCTTCCATTCGCTATTTTCTTCACACTCGGTGCGACAGCGTTACCTTGGATTTCACTTGCTTGTGGACATTGGAAAATGATAAGTTTAGCAACTAGTGTTCCCATGGCATTGTCTTTATTAACTCCTTTAATTGTGTCCGAAAGTCCAAGATGGTTGCTCTCCAAAGGTAGAATAGACGACACTGTGAAGAAAGTTGTTAACATTGGTCGTATAAATAAAAAAGAAGTACCGACAAAACTTATCGAGCAATTCAAACTTTCGGTAGCCACCGAGAAAAAAGTGAAGAGTGTTAGCTCTTTAGAATTATTGAAGCGGCCCACGTTAAGGAAAGTATTTATTTGCATGTGTTTGGTTTACATGTGTTGCATGATTGTTTTTGATGCATTAGTAAGAAGTGTTGGTAGTTTAGGATTTGACTTCTTCGTATCATTCACACTTGTTTCATTCACAGAATTCCCTTCGTTGGTTATTATATCTTTAGTTTTAGATCTAACTGGTCGAAAGTGGTTAACAATTTTCTCTTTTGTTTTATGTTGTATCTTCAGTATCGCCACGGCTTTTGCCGGTGGCGGTTTACCTTCGGTTCTATGCGCCGTAGTTGCTAGATTTTGCGTTAATATGGCCATCAATACTGCTATTCAATGGGCAGCGGAGATGTTGCCCACATCGGTAAGAGGTTCGGGTGCATCAGTTGTACACATTTGTGGTTATGTTGCTACTGTTATTTCTCCTTATATTGTATATTTAGAGACTTACGTGATATGGCTTCCTCTAGTCTTGGTTGGCGCGATAGCAGCTTTAGGTGCATTGCTTACTCTAGTTTTGCCCGAAACTGCTTGCAGGGATATGCCGCAAACTTTTGAAGACGCGGAGGAGTTAATAAGAAACCAAAGATTGTTTGATGTTCCATTTTTACAAAGGAAGAAACCTGTATCTTCGGGACATGTTAACTCATCCTTCCAAATGAACTAATTTATTAGAGTTTAAGTTGTTATGACGTTGTTGCGAAAGCGAGGTATATATAAATATTACACCAAAGCATACACATAGAATTTTTATGTACATTGTAAAAATATAGCTTTAGCGAATAGTTTAGTTTAATGTAAATGCTACGAAATATTACATTGAGAACGAGCGATTACAATATTTTTAAAATTAATAATATGTACCAAATAGTTATTGTATAAATAAAACATTAAGTAAAACAATGTTTATAACTGTGTATTTGTAGTAATTCAAGATTTTTGATAAGGCGTGCAAATAAAATGATATGAAATTATAGAGCTCAATGTATCAATGCTACAAAAACTAGATAAATATACGAATTATATAAATTACGTCATTAACTTTTATTAATTTATTACACCTTTATTACAATATACCATAAATTTATATCAAGAGCCCAAAGTATTTAAACAATTAGCCGTCGCCGAATTCGTCGTATTCCTGCTGAAGTTCGGATGTATATCTATATCATTTGCTCTTTATTATACGTGGTAAACAGAGGTAATATTCATATAAATGCAAGCGATTGCATATTACTAAGGTTTATATTAACATTGTTTTCATGAAGCGCAACATATTGCGAATTTTTTTTTAAGACCCAACTACAGGTTCCTACTTAATGAAACAATTTTTCACAATAATTTTACATTTCAAATCGATAAAGCAGAGAACTTGAATGATGTAAAAAATAACTTTAGGATGAGGAACACTGTCTTAAATTTGTTCCTCCGGTTCACAAAAATATGAATATCTAAAGTTTACCTTTCTGCTTCAAAGTATCGGAAAATTACTATACCGATACATAAAAATTATCATTTAAAACTATCAACTCTAATGATTTGATATTAAAAAGGCCTTTCTTCGTTATAATTGAAGTTAAAAGTTTCTCTAGATCATAACATGACCAGTAAAACAACTTTATGGAATTGAATATAATACGTTACGTTTTTAAACGAGTTCATAAACATACAGTGAGTTTTATTAGTTATAACGTACATACATATAGCCTTGTGAAACAATTTACTAGCAATCATAAAAGATTTCATAATATTATTTATTCTATACATTTGTGGTCAGTAAGGCAAGACCTTGTAGTATGTTATTATTTAAACACAAACTTTACTTGAGTTCGTAGTAAACACTTGTTAAACGGAGTGTACTTCGATTGCGGGGATATATTTTGTTGGATTTTGTTAGTGAAAAGGTTTTTCGATACTACCTGATTAACTACCATTCTAATATTTTAAATCTGCTTCCATAACAGCATTGCTATGTACTGACTGTCAACATGTTATTATGTGAGTACGATTCAGCGTGCGGAAGGCGGCGGCCTCATAGTCATCTAACACCATGTAGAGTTTAGACAGAATATTAGCCTGTTGTATAACATATATACGATTACATTACACAAATAACGGAATATAGAAATGCCAAACGTGATCTGCAATCTGTATCGTTCCTAGATAAACTTGCACATGGATATATTCATAAATCATTGTCAATTTTGATATTGGATTAACTATTGACACCGAAGCGTTATTTATACATTCGTAGCTATAAAATGGCTTAAGCTACAATAATAATAAATAAAATAATAAACTACCATTTTAATACCTCTTTTACAAGTAAAGGAGCCAAAACCATTTTTTCACCACTCATCTACGAATGTTGTTGCTGGATCTTGCCCGATCACTTATAATGTTTACTATCGTTGTTAGCTCATTCATAGGAATCGAACTCGAGATTTCGAGACGTACAACGCTCATGAACGCCTTACAACCTGAGCTATCAACGCTACTTGATCAAACCGAACTTAAAATACAGAAGAATTCTGTATCAGCCAAGAGACAATGGGAATTTATTTACTAAGTGCATACATGGGTAATTTTTATTTATAATAAAATATATTACATACTAACACTTATTTACTAATAAATAAAAATACCTGTACACCGTTATCATTTTATTATTTATTTTCAGGTTACCAACAGTGAAAATATATCTCACATGTAATCTTATAGATATACGAACAAAACGCTTATAATAAATTATTTCTCTCATATATACAAAAGATATAGAATAGTTTTATGAATGAAACTTTATCGTCAGAATTACTTAATTATTTTTCAATACATTTTATATCTTATATAAAATTACAGTTAGGTATGTAAAGAGTAATTACCCCTTAATTCACACACAAAATATTTTAATATTAGTGTTGTAGATACTTAGTTTATCAAAATTTTTCTCACATAACATTTTTACTTGCTACATTCTTGATATCAGAGGGAAGGAATTTGTAAAGGGTCTAACAGTCAATAAATTTTCATAGAAACTAATCGGATGTAACATTAGCGAAGGCATAACTGTTACAAAGTTAATTTTAAACAATTACCCTTGGAAAGGTATTTACTTTATCTACTGCACAGATATTCTAGTACAAATAAAACATAGCCAATTACAATCTGGAATAATGTACACAGACGGTAATATATTTTCAAAGCTGTTGTATTTTATTGTCGCTTTAAATACTATACAATGGAGTGGTTTGATATATGTTAATTTAATTTACAAAGATAAATAGAAATAATTTTATTATATACCATAACAAAAAAATAAAAATACAGGTATTTACATACGGCATACAATGCCTTACCGTCTGAAACACGCAGACAAATTTTGATTATAGAAATTGTAAAAAAGGTAAGGGTGCGGCGGCATTATCAATATTTTTTTTATATTATTAGATAAAAAAAGTAATCTACAGTAATTTTAACGTAACTTAATACTTTAAGCGGATTAAGGGTCGATATTTACGAAGCTGCAAACTGTTTCACCAATAAAGATAATTGCTTTCACTCAAATTAGTTTTTTGAATTTCTAACAGTCAGATATATCGGATATTTTTTTACACACGAGTCTATTTCGCAATAGTAAAAAAGTAAAAAATTTTCAACACACCACTGAGCCATGTTCGTTGTCATCAGGTATAAGCTATGAATCTGTAACGAGATGGAAATACTGCTCGGAATCTGTGCCAATTCAACATTCATCTTGAGCTCCAAGAAAAAATATTATCTACTGTTTATTAGACAGGTGGCCGACAATATGTCATAGTTATATAATTTTATCTTATTAACCTAAATACTTAAGATTATCTATGGTCGAAAGTTCACCATGACTTTTCAAGTATTTTGTTTATTTTTTTTTCAAGAGGACAACGTTCTTAAAGAAATATGTCGCGATTTTATCAATCGAGTATTGATAAAAGTCGCTGATTTTTTAGGATATCGTGATCATTCATATTACATCAATCTTTTTCTATATTTTTCGGATTCCTCACAATATCTTATTCTTATCGTATCTCTTTTGAATTAGATTAACAGATTAAAGATTATTTACACTCGAACACACAGGAATCGATATGTTTGTACTGAGTACTTTCAGTCAATAAAAATTTATGTACTAAATTAATTTTGTTTTAATATTGTCGGAAAAATTGTTGCCCATATCAGGAATAAAAACTTTAGATACTCATTTCAAAAATAATTATTAAGCTCGTCTAACTTAAATTACGGAGATGAGTTGTTTGTTCAACCAGAAGTAAGCGAAAGTGTTATAGTTGTACCGTCCTTCTACCATTTAACTGTTTCTATATTATACAATCTACCACAAGAGATGACATTAGCTACACCACCCTGTGTGTGAAAGCTCATAAAATGATAATGTTCGCATTTTCCATTGCCTCGCTTCCGATCTAATATAATCATTCATAATACGTTTTTTTTTTACATTTGCCACACGGTATATTTATTTTCCTAATGCTAATTCATCAAGTTAAAAAAACTTCAGTTCGTCTATACAAAGAGACCTAAGACGGCTTATTTGATATAGAAGGAACACGAGTGGGAAATTCTTTTAGGCAATCATGCTTGTGCAAACAGTGTTAATTAACATAATAAAGCTGATAACGTACACAATAAATCTGTGACGCTGTTTTTATGTGGTTAGATTATTGCACAATAAAACTGTAAGATTTTTACACACATATGATTATGTGGAAACCGCAACTTGACGTCGGCAACGCACATAGTGACTGTATACTTCCTTATTAGCGGATCCCCTTATGTTTTCTTTCTCTTCTTCAAACGCCTGATTCATTATCCGTAATGTAAATTATATCAAATGTAAATAATGTTGATATTTCATATTTTTCCTTGTGTTCGTCTCCGCGAATAATGTTATACTCGTAGTATTTCTGTTTATTACCTGAAATACCTAATACTACCTAATAATGTTTAAGTATGTGACTGAACTGCTGAATAAGTTGAAAGTCCTTAATATAAAACAAATTAATAATAATACTTTCCTTAATCATATATTAACACATATTTAACATTTAGTATGCCATGAAGGTTTTTTCATTTGTGAAAAATATTTACTAATCAGAAAGACACGTGGAGTAGTTAACGATAATAAATTAAAACTATGATGATAGCATTAAAATATTAATGATTTGTTCTAATAAAAATTGTATTTGTATATATCATATAATAATTATGAAAACGACAAAAACAAATCGTGTTTCGTATGAAAATCGGACAAAATGTTTAGAGGCAATTCTTCACCTCAATGTTAGCAACTAAATTAAACAAAACCTTTTACTTTTAGGAGAGAGTTCTTTAATGTTAGTTTAGTAATTTATCATTATTAAACCATATATCTCCATTTCGCTCGGTATTTGATTGTCTGTTTAGTTATTTAATTTTCTTCGGGTGAAAATATTTATTGGTCCCTTTGTTAGCTCACGTTCATTGCTCACGACGAGATCACATTCAATATCTGTACCACCATTACTACTACTATAGTGGACTTTACGTACGTAATAAGTATTTTTTTAGTACATAATATTTATAATTTATCAATGATACATTCATTAAACACATTAATAAGCAACAATAAATGTTTAATTGTTAACACCAGCGTCATATAAATCAAGTGTTTAACACAATTATGTACTCTCGTCTAAATTATATGAATTAAAACTTCAGATATAACATTAGTTCACCTCGTGGCACGACAGCAATCACTGATATTAAGGTGATTGTAATAAATACATTCATTACATATTTCACATTGGTGGACGTTTTAAGTGAATTAAAGTGTAAACGTTACTGAAAAACATTCGGGGTGCGATTCTCTATTCTCTCTCATGTTTACGTAAATCTTTATCACAAATTACGATACCGTTTCTTGTTCGAATATGTTTTATCGACCGACCACAGGATATAATATCGATTTATGTCACAAAATTATTAAACACTGCCACATTCTGTTTATATCGCCTAACAGTAGCTACAGCATTTGCTGTCGTTACTAATTATTATCTTTTGTCTCAACGCGACGACATACATGCGCTGTAAAAACATCTTAACTTCATTTTTATGGACAAGAGTAAGGTTCACCGTCTAACCTACGTTCTGCTCGTTTGGTATTCTAGTCATCAAAGCAAAGCATTATGATTATGATATACTTTATAGAAATAGTTTGTACTACGATTTGAAATAAGAGAAAACTTACCATTTCGTTTTCATTTTTAGTACCGAGGTGTGAATGGGTTATATTGTATTGATTTCTTAAACAGTTGGAATCCTAAATAATACTCTGCAAAGTCGCAAATATTTACCTTTAAAAAAAAAAAATTTAGCATTTAATTGCTTTACAGCAAACGAAATAAGAATATAGATATTTTTTCATATTGTTAAACATAATTAAAAGCTGAACAATATAACGTGGCTAAGGTAATCTTTTAACAAAGAGGTTAAGTGTCGTAGTAAGCTTAACGGCGAAAGTAATGATGATAACTTGAATAACTATAGCATCTTTATTAATTGGAAGTAAGATGATATTATTATACAAGCTGCGTACCTATCAAAGTATTTTTTTTACATTTGATTTTCTTTTATCTTCTGATCATTATGAAGAATAATAGAATAAAAACCAACGTCTAAAACTTATGTATAGATATCAAAAGAATTTTTCAGCATCAAATGACTGCTATCCACTTTGTTCCTGATTAGATATTTTTGTTACAAGGATATAAATAATTATAATTTCCTTGAAAAAATCTTTCCTACAAATGTTTCTGGGAAATTACTTTTGACATATCAAGGTTTGATCATATCATATGAATTTCCCGTCAAAATCAGCCTGTCGTCTCGAATGTGTTTATGTTCATAGATAATTCTGAAAGAAATTGATAATATATTACATTCAATACGGTCAATGACATTGTAGAAATGGATAAGTGACGCATATAATGTATATTTGGGTTACTTATTATCGCACATTGTGCTTTAAATCTTTAGATATTGAGATGAACCGAGTTCAATCTTGAGAGCACAGTCATAATTTTTATTACAATATTAGTTTATTTACTTATATCGTTACATTAATTTGATTGCTTTGAGATGACGTCGTTGTGACTTCAAGTTGAAGTTCAAATCATAATGTTTTATTATAAGTTTAATGTATTGTTTATTTTATTATAAATCAATGCTTGTTAGCTAGGCACAATTACATAAGTACAGCAATTGCGAGACTTATTTAATATTTTTGTTTCCGAAATGAATTTTGAGATGCAAATGATTCTCTGCAAATGCTGTAGATACCTTAACAATTCGGAAGGTGGCTAAACCATCGTAGATATTAGTTAGAAAATTAAAATTGCGAGGTAATTTTAAGAGAGAAAGGTTGTATAATTTTTATTTATAGCCCGTATGAATTTAATTTAAGTTAAGTCGTAGCGGTAGTAGAGTTGCGTGATCAGAAAAGGATTTCCGCTCCTTAACTAAAATGAAATGAGGCCGGAAAAGTGCAAGATTATATATTCGCCGAAAGAGATTGTAAATACCTGGATTCTTTGTCCCTGTGATATATGATTAAGAAAATTTTTCCTTACATCAGGACAGAATGGCCCTATATTGCGGCTGTTCCCCCGACTTTGTCGTAAAGCAGTAAAGATAATACATCTTGATGGTTTTGGTTGCTGCCTTAATAACATCTGTATAGAAAGAAAATAGTAAATGTTACTGAATGTAAGGAAATGTAAAGGAAATATATTAGAATGTAAATTAATCTATGAATTGGGAAATGTAAAAGAGAAATAAGAGAATGTACAGAAAAACAATGTAGAATAAAAATTAATGTTAGAGAGAGTAAGATAAACTGTGATATACTCGTAGATATGAGAATAAAAATAATAATAGAAAAAACGGCTACGTTTGATAGAAAGCTACGGCGATGTTTGATAGAAGGTAACAGAGTGGGTAATGGATGAAAAATAAAGAAGGAAAAAAAGATAAGATGTAACAAAAGGAAACAACTGGAGCCCAGGCCCACAAATGTCCGGGGGAACGATTTAATTAAAACAAAAAAAAGACTTCTTTATGGGTAGGTAGATCCATAAAGTAAAGAAAAGAATGCAGGCAATATAGAGTTAAGCTAAGCAAGCACGTGTGTGTTAAGTACATGGTAGTCGAAGTTCTCTTCATTACAATTATAACACATATTGATGTGTTATAATTTTTTAAAGTAGCAAATATAATAGTGTTAAGTAGATACTCATTGATAATTTATATATAAAGTATCATTCAAAAGCACTTAAATGTCCTCGATCGCTTTTTGAATGTCAATAAACTTATCTTTCCGCGAAGAATTTCAAGTTTTATTAAAAAAAAAACATTCACCTTTTGATCTTGTCACTGACAAATATTTGTGATGTGTTTATCAGAATATTGATAGTAGAGAACTTGAAAATCATTTTGATTTAGGGTTTATATGCGACCCACATAAAAAATCGATTGTTGATAAGATATAAATTTCAACTGGTCTTCTTAAAATTTGCCATATGACGATATATTGATATAATTATATGGTACATATAACGTTAATATGTTGGTCGTTAATGCTCAGTTTTGATAATTTATGAATTTTTGATAATACACGCAGGTATGTTAAGTGATGATGAACATTAATCAGGCTTCAAGTTCGAAGGAGTGATTTTAGGTTAGCAAATACTTAAAGGATTTACGCAATCCCCTGTTCGCGATAACTTTACTGACGTGACGTCATATAAAATAACTAATATAAAAGGAAAACAATATATTTATTCATTTTTTCATTTCTACATCATTCAAGATAAATTTCAAAATAACGCTAAAGGCATTAAGGTCTCTTAGACAATATTGCTGCTGCTAGGTTTCTGTTGCCGGAGATCGTCTAGATAGATACCAGATCAACGCCTATTTCTGCCAACAAATAGTAGTGTGCAAACATTACTCTATTCCGGTTGGAACGACGCTGTAGTGTAATTACTGGGGTAGCGAGATCTAACATCTTAAGTTTCAGGCGACGAGAGCAATGTAGTTCTATGAATACCGTTCTAACTAGCGCCACGTTGTTATGAACAGTCGTGATACTTGCTCTAAAGTTTACATTCGCTCATCATATTGCTTGGTTGTATAAAAAAAAAGATACTAACCTATATGTTTTATAGATAACATTATAATATATGTTTCATAAGATAAGTCAAGATTTTATATTTTAGATAACAACATCATATATATGCACACACATATACAACGTATATCTGCCGTTTGTATCGGTTTACTTCTGGATAAACTTTTCAGTTACTATTCAGTGTATAAAAAAATTCCGTCAAGGTAATTTTTTTTCATACAACCCGTTATTATAAAAGCTACGTTTCACCATGACGCGTATAGCTAGAACAATTTCGTGCAATGAAGAAATTATCTTTGGCCAGCTCCAATTGTGAGTTGATGTAAGGGCATGGTAATCAATTTATTTAATTTGATGGGGACAGTATCGAGGTAGACATCGCTCATTGCGCTAATGGGGCCACGCCTTTGACAAAGTTTCAACACCACGTGACCACCACCGACCGATTGTACATGTAATGTGTTTGTAACACGTGAAACAAATCTGTACGCGATCTTGGATGTTGTTTAAATGTAAAATTAATCTAACCAATTATCCACAAATACGTTCGTTAACAAGTCTATTTCCTCTAACAAAGTAGCTCTAACGCTTAATATAATTCCGATATGATTTTTATACAATAAATTGATAATTATTCCCGGGTGGAGATCTGGTGGTGAGTAGATTTGTGTTCTAAATATATGAATAAGTTTTTCAAGAAAATACTATAAGATTTCAAAGATTTGTGTGTTTAAACATCTTTGACGGGTGTTAGGGATCTCGCACAACAATTTAGAGGACTCAAGCCAACCTCACCTGTTCGTGGTGCACCTTCCTAATCGACAAACTAGGCTCTGCCTCCCACCAAACCGGATTAGGCCAGCGTAGTGGGAATTGGCCCACATCTCCCCATATGAACCCTTATAAATGACGGTCCCTGGTGCTCGTCAATACGAGCTGCGCAGAACCAATCGATACGGGGATCTTTGGGGAAGGCCTATGTCCGACAATGGATGATGTAACATCCTTGTAAAATAAGATTGATTTGATAAAGGTAAAAAAACCTATTTCAATAACAATAGCCTTTTTATTTATTATGATATTTAATATCTAAGTGAAAGAGCAAGGGGATATTTGTATTAATACTGGTTAATAATAGATATTGTTTTATCACTTACATGCACTTCCAATAAGTTCAACAGGGTGGTGGTGCAATAGCGCCTCACCTAATTGATATTGGACAGAGTACACAGCGCTGCGATGACATAAAGAACTACTTGCTGTTTTCATCCGCCGTTGACAACACTTCTTAAAAGAACATTTGAAACTAAATAAATTACTGATGAAACTAAGATGTTTAATTGACACCATAAACTATCTTTATTTGGCTCCGAAGCTGTTTACTTCATCGCTACGTAAAAACAACTAACACACTTCGTTGCGTCACTTTTAAAAAAGGAAAAAGGAAAAGAAAATTAACTTAATTTAGTGACACGACAGTAGGAAAATTTTAAGATGCACTGAAAACATCTTTGTTTTTCTCCTCTGGCGCCCCTTTTGTTTTCTCCAAATATTTTTATAAGCTTTAGAAGATATATATAAAATGTTTAAGTTGAATTTATTATGTAAATTACCATAAAGAAGTATATTGCGAAAGTAAAAAAAAAAAAATCTAGTCTCTCTGTCAGATTGTTACTAAATAGAAATTATTAGGTCTACCGGAAAGTTCTGTCTGTTTTAGAATGAAATAAAGGAATACATTTTTTCATACTTTGGATAAACTTTATTAAATAATATAATTGCCATCATTATTTATGACTTCTTGCCAGCGTGATGGCAATTTGTATATCCCATTTTTAAAAAATGTCTTGATCTTGACAGTATCGTCGTCGATCAAAGATGGTCGCTCAGAGCGTGGCTTATCAGAAAGGTCGAAATCACCTACATGAAATTTTTTTAACCATCTTCTGCATGTTCTATCAGAAACTGTACCTTCACCAAACACTTTCAATAAATTTCTATACGCTTCTGTAACATTTCTTCCTTGTTGGAATTCGTAAAAAATACAGTGGCGTAAATAAACTTTGTCGGTTGTCATGGGTACACGATCATGTCTCACTTAATACTAACAAGAATGAACTTCGTTTTAGTTCATCGGCGACGAAAATGTGTATACATTGTTAGCGATCAAAGGAGAGAGCCAAATGTCACAGGAATATGCGCATACTTGTTGAAACTGATTATAACCGGAGGGAACAGAACTTTCCGGTAGACCTATTATATAAAAATGAATGTATTAAGTTGACAATAATAATTTGAAAATTAAAATTAAGTTCTCTCATATGTCTATAACTGGTGGTAATTTAACATACCTCCATCCAGTAGTGGTAAACTTTATTTTCCAGTAGTTCTATTGCTATGAATATGTTTACTTTAGCAACTTAATATTACTCTAGTATGATTTAAACGAGATACGTAGGACGTTATAAGTTTGATTAAGTTAATAACGTTATTTTATACACGTTGCTTCATGCTATTTATGGAAATGTATATTCTAAAATACAATTTATTCAGATTAAAATATATTCATTATAATAATATATACAATATATTCATTGACATAATAAGGATCTAAGTCTAAAATGAACCACTTATCTCATGATCTTTACCAATTTAGAGAGTTAGTCGGTCGTCACTAAAACTAGGAAGGTTTCATTTCATTTTGGATCAGCTTTTATATGTGGGCAGATTAACGTTAGTAACTATCTATAATTTTTTATTTTGCAAAGTTGTCTATGAATGTTATTGGATAATTTGTACACTGAAAAAATAAAGGAAATTTATTTAATAAAAAGAGTACAAAATTTTTCTTAAAGGCAAAATAGCACGGCTCCTTTGGAAAACAAACTTTTCTTTATTTATTGAAAGAAAGCTCTCTAATGTTTTTATTATACATTTTTTTTATTTCATGTTAAACACTACAAATAAAATATAAATCAATACAGAGGACGTTTAAGACTGTATTATATTATATATAATATTCTGTTAATACTTAATGAAAATTTTCAGAAAAATTTGCTCTCAAATGACCGAGATACGAAATGCATTACCGTTATATCCATTTGTAAAGTTCAAAGATATTTATGATTAAAGAAGAACACAACAGTTCTTCTATAAATTACAGTTAACACAGTCTATGTCAATTAAAAGGTTATAAAGTAGACGATGATCCATTAAAAAAAAAATCATTAATTTCAAAGGATGATTTATTTCATTATTTACTCATATTTATCTAACTACTGCATATAACTACTTCTAGATTAATACGCTTCACCACCAATAAGTACATCGGCGCTTACCATCAGGTGTGATCGTAGTCAAGCGTTAATTTATACATTAAAAAAAAAAATTATAACTAGACATTAACTACCTTTATTCCTTTTAATAATATATGTGTATATATATGTTTATCTCTTATGATTTTGTACATCGTTTATTACGATTAATCAACAAATGAGATGACGGCAAAGCTTAAATGTATGCAGGAAATTGAGCGGAATCGGGAGAGAAAATATCCCGCTCAGGTATTACATTGACATAACATCACAATCTTCCGGCGAACAGTGATCATTTATCTTAACGGGTGCTTTAAGATTGGGGGCAATTAATTTTATCAACCTCAATATAACTCTGAAGAGGACGATGACAATGCGTGGTCTCCACCCATAGTGATAGCTCTCGTGAGGGTGCTGGTGGCTACATAGAACAGCTCCTGGGACGTTCCTTGCAAATCATTAAAGACCTCGACTGTTATTCGAAAAAAGATCCCGTTACCTCTTTAAATCTCTTCGAAAAGATCTCATTGATTCATAATCTCTACATAAACCTGACTTCAAAGAAAAGAGAGTATCTTTAAAAAGGTTTCTACTCGATACAAAAAAAAAGGATAAGCTCGAATACTTTATGGACATATTGTTATATAAAAATATTTTCGCCTGGACAAATAAACACCATTTTGTTAGACGGAACATTGTTGACAATAATAAAATCGAACTTGTATTATATTGTTTACTAAGCACTTGTTGCAGCGACGTGAGGGTGTAAGTTAACAGGGTCGTCCACAAAATTCTGGAAACGTTCGCCGTCTGCACCCCAACTACGCCGTAAACTTTTAACAAACCACACCATTAGTATAATGGTGCAAAATTGATTTTATATTGTTGCAGTATAGGATATATTTCCACTTGAACTTGTGATAGATTGCTTATTGTATATGTGTTTTAGTAATATTAATTGAATAACAAAGGTCAACAAAAGGTTATATCAGTGTACTTTGTTATTCGTATGTAAAAAAAAATTAAACTTTGAATGAATTTGCTCCTACATGTGCGTATCCGGTTTGTAACGATTTAACACGTGATATTATTAATTGATGTCGGGACGGATCGATGAGATCTTCGGTGGAGGGCTATGTCCAGCAGTGGTCATCTATCGGCTAAAAATGATGATATATTTATACGAATACTACTTACCACAATTTTTTTTTGTAGATTATAACAACAATTATTTACATCGCAAAAATAATATCCACTAAATTCATATATAAGGAAAGAAAAAAAATTATCAATAATCGACGAATAACTATAACACAGTAAAATTTCATTGAAGCATGTTCAAGTATATTAGTAGTTAATTAACCAAAGTTTAAGTAATGTTATATTTTTTTTTTAGGTACCGATGTAAAGCGGATTACAAGGTTTTTTGCAACTCACAGCCACAACTGTCGCCTACTGACGATGAACGCCAATGACGTTGAGATACAAATTGAACCTGATGATGCTATTTCACCACCACCTCGACCACCGCCGCCGCCGCCGCCGCCACCGTCAGCGGCGGCGGCACCACAAAAGAAAGGATTATGCGTAAGTTAAATACTATTTATTAAAAACCATTATTTTTACCTTTTGTATTGTAACCTAGAAATAAGGACTAATATATAGTCTTCTTCATCCTCCTGCTCTTTTCCCATTCAATGTGGGGTCGGCACAGTATGTACTTCTCTTCCACATCTCTATCAGCCGCCATATCTAAATTCACATTCTTCTTACACATGTCGTCTTTCACACAATCTATCCACACTTTCTTCGGTCTTCCTCTACCCTTATAACTATCCACATTCATTCTCATTACTTCCTTTGTTATATGTCCTTCATCGCTTCGCATAACACGCCCGTACCACGCTAATCTCTTGCTCCTCAACTTCTCTGTCACTGGCGCAACTTTCAGGCTTCCTCTAATATACTTATTCTTAATTTTATCCATCCTCGTCACACCACACATCCATCTTAACATTCGCATCTCGGTCACATGTAATCTCTTTTCATCGGAACCCTTGGTGGCCCAACACTCAGATCCATACAATACGACAGGTCTAACAACCGACTTATAGATCTGTCCCTTAAGTTTGAGGGGCATTCTTGGATCACAAGTCGTTCCAATGACCTGTCGCCATTTCATCCAACCTGCATTTATTCGGCTTCTCACATCTCGATAAATATCGCCGTCCCATTGTATGAGTGAACCTAGGTACTTGAAATCGGAGCAGGTTGGTAGGGATACACCAGGGTGCCTTCTCCTGTATGTCTGATGTCAGTGCATCCATTACCAGGAGGAAGAGATACGAGCTTAATGCCGACCCCGAAACTGTCACTTTCGCCAGCAGTGGACTAATATATAGTATTACTCACATTATAAAATAAATTCTATGAGTAAATTAAGTACGGTAATATTATAGAACACATAAAAACTTAAACTGTACATGTTTACATAAATATATTTAGATTTAGTACTTGTATGTGTATCTTGATGAGATTTGGATGCTAAAAAGACCTATACGTAAACCAGAAAAACTATGTATTCTGGCACATGTAATTTCACAATAAACTGACTGATTTCAGTAATATTTATTTCTTAAACTTTAGAACTAGTCTGGGCTCAAATACACATACTAATAGGATCTGTTCCCCAACATAGCGTGCTGACCGTAACACCCTCGAAACTCTCTTTGGGAAAAGAATTTTATAAAATCCGTTTCCAGCTGACCTGTACTGGACAAAAGGAATTATCATCACCATCATAATATCAACCGATGGACGTCCACGGCTGGACATAGGTCTCTTGTAATGTGTTCCACAAACCACGGCAAAAGGTAGACCCTATAGTTCCAGACATATCGTGATGAATCTATATAAATGTAGATGATACTAAATACACGTTAGGAGAAATAAACGTATAGCAATACTACTATATAAAATTATATACATTTAAGTCTTTTGGATTTTTTTACTTGCGAACTTTAAATTTACCTGATCTTATATTCAAATGGCTTATTTTGTATGTGCACTATAATATTTTAGATATACGTTAAAAGCTTTGTATTTTTATGATTAAGTTATACAGTCTCCCTTTGTGAAATTTTCGAAGTACAATGTAATAACATCTATTAAACTTAAGAACTTTGAAATCGCAAGTAAATTTTCTGTAGTTAATTGAAATAAAAACAAATTTATTAGTCATCGCATTATCTTACACTTGTATAATAAGTATGTAACTTTTTATTTTGTCTATGTACTCACTTAAACAATAATAAGTATATCTATGATAAAGAATAGTGCTGACAAATTTGTGACAACGGATAAAACGTTGGGGTCTTAACGTTATTAATCTTTTTGGGGTAAAAATCAGTGTTATACCTTATGAGTTTATTTATTTAAATGCTTAATTTTTTGCATTTAAATGAGAATAATTCCCAATTGGATTTTGTTACCGATCTTTACACTAAAACTTAACTGAGCTGTTCAAGCTGCTGAGATAACGCAGCAGTTTTCTGTTAGGTTATTTGTTATGTCGTGTATTGATTCATTAATATTATTCAACATAATCTAATTAGATTGTACAAAAATTTCATACAAACGTGATTATGTTGAAAATTATATAAACTTTTCGGCATGATTATGTTATTTATTGAGAAACGGTCTGCGAAAGCGTAGGTTAACTACCATGTATGGAGACCTCTATTCTTGCTCTGCCCTTATTCCCGGAAGCCAAACTAATTCTAATTAAAGATCACAAGATCTGACACGAGAGTATCGTATAGTTGCTATTTCAATTTATACATTTGGCATCGATTGCTATATCAAGTTTCTTTTGATATTTCATCACTTGTTAATTAATTTAAGTAAATACTTATAAATTTTTATTTACAATCATTAATTGTTTATGTTAATGTCATTATAAAGTCTTGTCATTCATTTAATATCAATATTACATGATCTTTTATCGCCATTCAAATAAGTGTTGCCATTTCTAAGGTGGTAATTTGAAACCAATCACTGCCCCCATCCACTTTCCCTTCTCGACGTTCCTGTCTCTGTAAGCCTCATGAGATTTTAAAATTTAATATCATGTTATACAGCAGCAACAGTAACGGTATATAGTAAATAAATGCAAATAAGAAAAAAAGTAAATATAGTTTATCTCTGTACATTAATTACCTATTGAGCGGTGGGATACCATTTCTTGTATCTGTCTGTATTAATAAATGAGAAAATCGGACTTGTTGCTGAGTGCTTGGTCATCATCATTTCACACATTTATACCCTGTCGTACATTGCTGATTAGAGATCACTAAGAAATGCGTATTTGTCTTATTCGCCTCGCTTGGTATGCGGGCTTACGAACGCAGCATGTTGCTAACCATATCCAGGCCATACTCCGTTTTCTAGATATTTTTATACATAATAAACTTCATACCCTACAATTACGTCTTTTTAATTGTGTAACTATTATAAATATGTATAATCATGATTAGGAAAGCCGAAGAAGTATCTCTAAAGAAGTATAGATGATTTTACAGACTTCTGTTGAAATTACTCTACTCTGATAATAACACCCTCCTTGGAACAGCGGTTGGAATATTTTTAAATCATTCCCTGCTCATGAGTCTTTTATTATTCGGAAACAGTATTTCTAATGTATATTATTTTTATGTATGTTTATAATAAGCCCTCTTAATGTTCCCATTACGGGGTATGAGACGTACTCTCACAAGAGAGTCTAAATCACCACGACTATCAAGTACGGTCTGTGGTTATCGAACGTTCATAGAAGCTGTTGTTTTTCATCCCTCACAGGAAACAGCGACCTTAAAATCAGAGCTATGACGGTTTTATTTATTTTGTGACTTTATTGCAAAATTAAAAAAAGCCGTTTTAGTCGTTGTCTTTGTTATTTTAATGTGAGTTTTTATCGTGTGCATTTAGCGTTAGTATCATTACGAGGTGTGGTCTGTCTGAGTGAAATTGATATTTAACTTCACCCTCAAGCGACTATTTTCAACATAGAAAAAAACAAATTGTAATTTAATTTAGAAAGTGCAGCATTCCTACGCTTATGTCAATATAAACTTTAGTGGTCGTTTTTGAGTGAAACCATATAAAGGTTTTAAAAAGGAAATATAGTTAATGTATATTTTATTATTATGTCTTCAACTAACGCTTACCTCTAAGTTATATAAAGCATAGTATAATAATAAATATATAAAGTAATTCTATCGGTGTTTCTAAATGGAGACTTATATAATTTACATACGTAAAACTTGATAAGCCCTTTAAATCTTGGCATGTTTGTGCCTTTGAAGGAAAATTTGTCGTTTGCTTTGTTCTAAACCGTTATCTATAACATATGGACAGAATTTGTATTTACTAATGGCTTTGTACAAAATGAAATAGTTTTTTTTTTAATTATTAGGCGTTTTTCAGAATTATTACATTATTTGTTTTGTGAAAACACAAAAAATAACCTTGATTCCTTCATATGCTTAGCTGCTAGAATAAGCAAAAAATGTTAATACTGATAAGAATGTCTATGATATTTTAAGAAATCTGATTGTTCCTATAAATATATATATATGTAGCGATCTACAAAAATTTCTGTGGAAAATGGAGGTTATTATCTAATAATTAAAACGCTTGGTTTAGAACAATAATCTGTAAAAAAAGCTTCACAGTGTATGTAGTAAAATTTATTTATCTAAACATCAATGCTTACTTAAGTTGCACTAAAATGTAAAAGTGTAGTTTAATTTTTTTTATATTATTCAGGTCTGGCTCAGGACTCTAACTGGTAGACAACCTGATCCTCAAGACAAGGTAGACCCCGGTGGCGAACTTCAAGTCATGCTGCCTAGGAACGAAACAGAACAACCTAACTCGGGAGATGTCTGCCTTATAACAGAAAGCCCTTATCGGATTTTAAGGGTGAGTTTTTAATCATGAAAGAAAATTATAAGACATTAAAAATTAATAATTATAATGGATATAGATAACGAACTCTACTTTTTTTTAGTCAATTCTGTAATATAACATAGAAAGGTATCATGTAAATTGTTGAATAGTTTAATTCCCTAATAACCTTCACCTACCAGAAATATGATAAATTACTTTTAAAATATATGATCATCATCATTATCAGCCGATAAAAGTCTAGCTGGGCGTAGACCTCAAATATATAATAGAAAAAATAATGAGAATTTTAACAATTTTGGAAATGGATAACAAAAAAACAAAGTCCATAAGTATAAGAATAAAATATTTGAAGCTGGTGCTTGTGTATGGGAACTAATTTAGATTACTAGTAACAGCCTATTCAGTCTTTACTAGAAAACACCCACAAGCAATACTGACGCCGGCAACTTGTATCACTACTTTGCTATCCTTATCAAGAACAAGGAGGTAAATCTCTTCTTCTCAAACTGTTACTGATAATAACATAAGAATGTTGACTGATGGTGAAAGGGGAATAAGGGGAAATAATAATAATATACATTCAGAATAATTTACACAAGTGATACACTGTATCTTGATAACGCTTTCAAACATCGATTAATTACAGTGTACTTACATTATTTTATATTACATAATTAAAAAAAAATCAGTGATGTTCAAGAATTGACTAGTCGTCACCTTAACCGATAGATGTTCACAGATGGACACAGGTAGAGAATTCTTCACATTTCAATAAAGGCCAATTTCAATAAAGCCTCTCTGGTACAATTTCTCAATACTTAAGAGAAGACTGCTATTTATTTGAGCATTACACTACATAGTTCCTTGTTTATATGTATTTATAAAATACATACATACATATATATATATATATATATATATATATATAGAACAATTAAACAATGACTGTATTTTCGTATACACGATAAAAATAATTATCTTCTTTGATTCTCCTGCCCTTATCCCAGCTATGTGGGGTCGGCACAGTATGTACTTGTCTTCCATATCCCTCTATCAGCCGTCAGATCTGAATTCACACTCTTCTTACACATGCCATCTTTCACACAATCCATCCGCACTTCTTTCGGTTTTCATAAAAAAAAAATCTGGTATTTTTTAATGTTGCAATACAAAATTTCCCAAACAGAACTTATTCTTAACTTTGTTTGATGTTGTGTGGAAAATAAATTATTATCTTTATTATTTTTGTCTGCAAGATGTTAATTAATACAGCATAATTATGTTGCTGATTAATATGCACGCTGCAATTCTTAATGTAGTAAAATATAGCATTGCTTAGTCTAGAAAATAGCAAAAAATAAGAATCATGAACTCATAAGACTGCCGTCTTAAAAGTTGTGCTACTACAATAGAAAGACATGAAAGTTTCATATTGATTTTTGTAAACTTTGTATATATACTTAAGTACTCTAGGCTCTATAGCAGTAAAACTGTCTGTCTTTCAGTTGAAATTAAAACTAATGTTTATTCTATTCAAAAAATTGAAAGTTTAAAAATGGTTTAGTACCTTTCAAGAAAAGAGATAAATTCTAAATCTTCAATATCATCTCTCGTTAATAGTTAAAATGTCTTAATACGTTCGTGATGATATTTTTTTCTTTTATGTTCTTTCAATGTTAAAATTCCAACTTCTAGGTTTCGGAGTCTTTCCCACGAAAGGAGAGTCACATGCCTTCGAAAATTGTTCTTGGAACCTGTAGATTTCTTCTCCATGGTTTTCTACACCGGAAGCCTAATCTCTGTGAGGATCAAACCCGCGGCACTTAAAAACGTTTACCCCGCACTACCGCATTACTAACTGTGCTATTACGGCTTAGGTATTAATAAATTATATTTTTGGGTCCCAAGTCATTGTAAAGTTCCTATAATACAGACATTATGAACAATCTAATATATAACTGGAAGGTTTTACTTAAATTTGAATTGGACAAAGGTGCAGGTTCAGCAGTAGTCGACGTTAATCAAACTAAAATGACGATGATCCTGATATAATCTCAATCCTTTCTTTAAACTTAACGGGCAACGCAATCGCAATGTGTGTAAAGTTAAATTTAACATAGTCACCGTGACTATTACTTTAGAAATCGTAGAAGTTCTCAATTTCTATAATCTCGCTCAGATTATCAAATACGACGACAAGCTTAGCTTATCTGCTGATAAGGATTCGTATTGAAAGAAAATTAATATCATAGTATTAAAACAAGGAGATAGGAGTAAAGATTATTAATGCTTTTACCGGATCAGCCTTATGGAGTATATATTAGGTTGAGAAAAAAGTTTCTTCGCGTTTTTAAGAAAATTCAAAACATATTTTAATATAGTTTATTTATATTTAACTAAAGTATGTAGGTACCATTTTGTTTGATAACTTTTTGCCTTCTTGTAGGGACATGATCCAATTGCTATAGAAACTTTGGAACTTCTGATCAAAATACCGCGACAAGTGGTTTTGGCAGTCCTCTCGTGATGTTAACCTGACACTGCTTAAAGAATTCTGAGGACACCGAAACAGGTGGAAATCTGAAGGTGCAAGGTCAGGACTATACGGCAGATGCATTAACACCTCTCAGTCAAACTCTCTTATTTTTTGCTGAGTGGCTATAGATGTGTGAGGTCTAGCGTTATCATGATGAAAAACCACACCTCTTCTGTTGATTAATTCCGGCCGCTTTCTCTCAATCTCTAGCTTTAATCTCATCACTTGTTCGCAGTAGAGTTCAGAATTGATGGTCCTGCTTCGTAGTAACAACTCATAATGAATAATGTCCTTCCAATCCCACCACACACACAACATCACCTTGTTGCGAGTTAACCTGTGTATCGCCACAGTCTGTGAAGTCTGACCGGCCTACGACCACGACCTTTTTCGCACGTTCTTGTCGTACGTGATCAACTTTTCATCATCAGTTATCAGCTTCTTCAAGAATGGTTCGGTTTCATTACGTCGTAATAAAGAATCACAAACGAGTACACGGTTCATTATTAGGTTTCTTTCAGTGAGCTCGTGAGGTACCCAAATATTTTTTTGTGTACCCAGTTTTTTTCAAATGCGCCAAAACTGTTTTGTGGTCAATTCTCAGTTCTTCAGCTATGTCGTAACTACCGATATGCCGATCTTGTGCCACTTTTTCAAAAACGGCATCCATTTTATCCGTAATAGGGCGACCAGAACGACGTGCATCTTTGACATCATAATTTCCGGATTGAAAACGCTTAAATCAAATTTGTGCTACTCTTACAGACACTGCACTAGCTTCATAAACATCGCAAATTTTTTCCGCGGCTTGCGTTGCATTTTTACCTTTTTTGTAGTGAAATTTTAAAATGTATCGAATTTCTTCATTAGAGTCACTTATCTCGACCGTAGGAAAAACAAATGAAAAGGACACATTTTCCTAATTTGAATATAGAATTGTGTTCTTTAAAATTTAAACTTTCAATGATACGAAAACTAGCGAGATACAAATAGTATAGTATATAATGCGAAAAGACTTTTTCCCCAACCTAATATATTGTACAGGCTTATATTGAGCGAAATAACTTTATTTGTCTATCTCTTATCAATACTTTGTACAAATATACATAAAGTGGATGCTAAATATTTCACTTTAAATATAGTTTCATTTATAGAGAAAATAAACTGTAAATCAAGAAACTTTAACGTTTTGTGAAGGTTGTTTAATCGAATAGTTTATCCCTATAGGGTTTAAGTTTGGCTAGCCCGTAGCATTGGTGTAACCCTCGTAAGGATGTTCGATGAAAGAGATAAATGATGCCACAATTTCTCTATAAAATTATTCTCTTAGAAATTATATCTTGATTCTTAGGCAGTCTATATATGAACAAGGTTTAATTTTGCCGCTAATCAGTAGTGTGCAAACATTAGAGATCATTTGATGAACGTTTTAGATAGAAGTTGATTTAGCAAAAATTACACAAGTGAAGATATTAAAGCTCTTATATAACAAGTCGTCGTTTACAAAGTATTGCTATATGAACATACTGTTAAGCACCATATAGTAAATAGGTTGATCGAGAGCTTTGCGTTTATATTTAAAATATTCAAAGAACATTTCATTTACGAAAAAATTAAAAATGAATTATGTAGACTTCATTTTGCTACCAGTCATTTGTACTTAATAAGCAGCTATTATTTTCTTGTTATAACTTATGAGTATTTCGTAAAATTATAGGATAGAGATAGTGATAAGCTTGTTAATACATTTAATGGACTAAAGCTGTACTGTAATTATCTGATAAGTAAAAGCACTTGTGTGTTCGAACGTTTAGAGCTCTTTTAAACACTGGCTCAATGCGATAGTCATTATGGATATGGTAGCTTGAATTATAACAGATTATGTTTTTGTTCCGTCGGGTACATACATTACCTAACATACCCTTGGCACCAACAAAGTTGAAAGAGGTTAGTTTCATAATTTATTCTTAGTTTCTTCGCCTAATTATAGAACAACATTAACATGTCGAGTACCGTAACGAATATGCAGGATGTATTACATTTCTTACTTCTTTATTTTACTATCAAATAAATATTTACTCTGATTTTAATAATATTAGTGAACTTTATACATTACTTATTAAGTTTTACGTAGTAATGTTTCATATTGAAAAATTTACTTAATGGTATGCTCGTACGTATCGAGATAACTTTTCATGTTTAAAAACTAAGTTAAAATGAAGGCTTTTTAATATATTACTGTTTGCGTGTACTTTTCTGTCATTTGTTTTCATTTAATAGTCAAGTCGTCTATAGACTGTTTGTTATTTACTTGACAAACTGCGACGCATCGAGGTTCGTTCCTGAAGCGGCTAGTCGCACGGCAGTGAGAGACATGTGGCCGGTAGGACAACTCGCCTCATCTTGTTCCTCCGCCATTGTCTTTCATCTGATATCATAAGTAACAACGTTGAACACATCAATCTTTGGTTAAAAAGAAATAATTTTTGAACATTATTAAATAACAATACCATTTTCAAAATGTCCAATCCCGCCGCACCACCGATTCCTAAGTTGAGAAAACGCTTACAATTCCCGCTGCGATGGTCCAACATGTTGGGATTAGTCAACACCAATAAAAAAAGAATAACTATTGAAGAACTCATTCACGTAAGTTGCCAGTAAAAGAGAAATGGAATGAAATTTCTATATGATTTATATTTGCCTGATATCAATGAAAAAAAAAAAACAATATAACAACAAAGATAATATCAAATTCAATACTATGTATACTACAAGATACACTGAGGAAGGAAAGTCTGTAGGAGCTGTTGACTGATCGCGTCGACTCATCGAAATTATGGTACAGGTTCAGTGTTAGATGTTCCCATCACAAGGAATGAATATTTATGACAATTGCATATTTATATATAAATACGTATATAGTTGTATTAAAGAATTTTTATGAAATGTTTTAAGATCAAACACATTCGCCTCAATCTGATGACTATAACAAGTAATACTAATAAAATTACATGTAAAATACTATTTATCACAAAAACTTAATAAGGTGGAACTTTAACAGTTAAATGGGTATTTTTAAAATTTAAGTTGCGAAACAATCTCTACAATATTCTAATTCTTCCAAGTGTTAATTATAAAAAATTTACGGCATACAATATTAATATAATTCACAAACTAATATGTGCAAGGTATATTTGAATGTTGCCTTGTTATTGAATTTTTAATATCTAGAAATAATAATCGGAATCTTAACTTAATTTTTAACGAATGTTTAGTTGATAATTACAACAAAAAGAAAAACAGTTTTTTTCTGTTTCATCTGAACGATGAAACTTTCCTGATAGATAATGAAATATACAAGAGGCAGAATTTTTTCGGAAATCACCTTAATGGGTTCTACGCTTTTATTGCCAATATAATACTATAACACCATTTATTTATTCCAGATTTAATTTATCAGCGATACAAAACATCTATATATGTATTTACCTCTCGCCAAAGTTTGCTTTATTTATGTATACTATATAAATTTGCTTGCAATACTGTAAATATCATTTATAAGAACTAGTGATGCGTTTACTTGTAATTCATGTAAATATTTCTAAATGTCAATAAAACATTTTTATATTTAAATGTGTTTAATGTTGTGTGAGTGTGTAGATTTTTATATTGACTTTATTATAAGATATACGTTCGTGTTGTCGTGAAATAAAATCTAATACCAATCTGTTTATTATAACTGATGTTTAACTTATTAATAAGGATATAACATCTCTCAAGTCAATTTATTAATAAACAAAATAAATGGGGTAGGTGACCAGCTACATATATGCCTTTATGATCTTTAATATCCGAGCTGTTTATGTTATGAAACTTAACTATGCAAACACTACAGTATTTCGGTTGCTGAAACTGTAGCTACAAAAGGTAATATCTTTTGCTACAAAAACAATATAGTTCTATTAAAATATCCTAAATTGCAACTTATTGTAAAAAATTTGGTAATTTTTCACGTCATTATATAAGTAAATAATAATAAAAGAGATAGAGGGTTTTTATAATATTATAATTTACATATTAAAACAAAGGTAGCTAAATCAGATAAGTGAAGTAGCAGGTTCTGCCAATATGTGAAACATTTTTCTTAAAAGCTCTTCAGAAGCTTCTACAGTACATTATTTATGCATTTCCATTGAGATTAGCCGACTAAATCGTATCAAGAGTAATTTTTACACAAAGTGAACAATTTTCTAGTGATTTAACGTATGTTATATCTATATATAAAGAAAATGGGTTCTGTTTGTGCGCCAATCACGTGAGAACTGGTGAACGTATCGACACGGGAACACTACCATTCGACTCGGAATCTTTTGTAGTTAGTTATAGGCTATCAATTTTTTTAATTTCATAGATCTTTCATTATTTCATTTATTTCTAATTAAGTCTTATAAACATTTTCGTTTCCTATTATTTATGCGGTTGCTATAGTAACGGTTGTTATAGAAATCATTCGCTATTGCGGGTGCTCTCAAGGAATATTTTAGATAAATTTCAAGTCTAACTTAAATACGTAATTTTATATTACAGCCAGTAATTCATACAAGGAACAACTAGCATATGTATATTTATGTATATATATGTGTCTGCACATATACATATACGTATATATATATGTCATGCCTCGTTCCCAGTGGGGTAGGCAGAGACCACTTCTGTCCACTTGCTACGATCCTGGCACACCTCTCTCACTTCCTCCACTTTCATGAGCGTCATCATGCATGCTCGTCGGTTGCGAGTAATCTTGACCCGACCTTTCTTTAGGACATCTTCGAATTGATCGGAATATGTTCGCCTAGGTCGACCTGCGTGGATTTTCGTTAATCTTCTTTCATTCATTGTTCTAAGCATCCCTTTCTCTATCTATGTTATTACATCTTCCAACGCGCCGCACCGCTTCCTTATCACACTGATCCCCACATTGTCTATAACCTTCACTCCAGTTATACTTCTCACGCTTCTCATCTCCACAGCATTAATTCTACTTTCATTTCTTCTGCCAGACCCAACATTCACTACCATACATCAGAGTGGGCATCAACACGCCTCTATGCACAGCCAGTCGTGCCCTTTGTGATACGTTCCGGCTATTCATGAAGTTATGAAGTGCCCGATTCACTTGAATCCATTTCAAAACTCTTCTTTCAATACTACCATCACACTTGTCATCTCTCGTATATGACTTACACATATAACGAAAGTTCATACTTTATGTGTTATAATTATAAAAGATTTTTGAAACAATTTCATATCGCTTATTGATGAGTGTTGTAGTAATATATAGTGATAAGGCTCTGAAAAATATATTTTCTAAATGATTACACTGAAACTGAGTTTATGCAGTAAATTTCGCGAACTTTGTTTTGCCATTAAAAGCTTGTTAAATTTCCATATGTGTATGTGTATCTATTAAATGCATATATTAGTGTGCAGCCCGAAGTCTTATCCGTGGTTAGTTTTTACATCCTGTACAGTGAAAAAATACTGTCTGCTTCTTTTTCTGATGATAAAATAAAATTGATTCGAATTAGGTTGTTCAGATTAAATGATCATTATATGTATAGACTAGCTGTTTTCAATATATGTTGCTAGCCCTAATATAAAATTAGACTTGAAATTTCCTGAAATATTCCTTGAGAGCAACTGCTACAGAAAACAAACGAGTTTCTTTAGCAACCATTACTATAGCAACCGCATAGTTAATACGAAATGAAAATATTTATAAGACTTAATTACAAATAAAGTTATGAAGGATTTATGTAATTCAAAAAATAAATAGCCAATAACCATCTAGAAATCAATGTCTAGCATCATCTATTCATCATCATCTAATATACATTCACTTGTTTTCACGTCACTGACTAACAAACAAACCTATCTACAAGTAGTTAAAGATTTACTTACATTATACAGTTACACCTGTAATTATACAATGCGTAGGTGTGAGCGATTTTCTTAATGTTCAATTTTCATATGAATGTTGACCTCGAAGGGAAATTTTCCTGAGTATATGATCTTGGAATGAGAGAGATCGTTTACATTCGACATTGCGCCGTAATTTTCTTTTGAGCTACGGCAGATCGTAGCGGCAGTGAGCGGCGTACGGCGATAAGAGCTACGCGCCTCTGACTCCACATGATCACTACAACACTACAGTTAAAACTTGCCACATTTAACTACGACGTAGATAATAGAAATGTACCAAATTATTACAAATAGATACTACATGTAATGATAAACCAATAGAAGTTGTCTCATTCGGACGAGCGATTGAAAGGAATTGTAATGTTCACGTTACACCAAAGGAAGCCTGTGAGCAACGTTCATAATTTTAAAACTGGCGGTAGTAAACTGTCGCGGCATTGGTCGAAGATGTTCGGACGGATAAACATGAACAAAGTTGCATACGAAGAGATTATGCAGGTAAGTATGAAGTAATATAAAAAAAATATTGTGCCGATCCCATTGTGCGGTTTTAAATAAATTTTTGCTTATATTCAATTCGTTAACAAGTTTAAATATAATATTCATAAGACAGTTATCTTTATAACCTTCAAATTTAGTTAAACAAGAAAAGTTAGTTAAAATAATTTGTTATAATTGATATTAATAAGTTAATATTATTATAAAGTAGATGCATAAAAATATAAATATTTCAACAAAGTTAATGCATATATTATTAATGTGTTTGTACATATATCGAACTAATAATTATAAATGAAATATATATTATTTAACATAGAAATTTTATAAAACTTATGTTAACTAAGTAAATCTTTCTCTATCATCGTACACATTAGTTTAGATGATATTTATTGATATGAGTTATTAATTTTGTGTGAGAAGTATAGTGAAAAGGATCAAGTAGTAGCTTTTTATTACAGGAATGGGGATTTAATTATTATATATTATATATAATAATTAAATATATATATATATATATATATATATATATATATATATATATATATATATATATATATATATATATATATATATATATTTAAGTATAAATAACTTATAAGAATATATAAATTGCTATGGCTTTGTTATATTATGTATATAAGATGACGGTGTTACCGTCCAAGAAATTTTGGTGCTACTTAGGATGCTTATACAGCAATAAATTAAGCCATCACCTTATTACGAGTTACGAGACTTATTAAGAGTTATTGCACAAGTTGATTTACTGCATCATCTGACTATCTGAACTCATTAATATTTGCACGTAACCCTTTGACAGCGAAAATAAACGTCTTCCTTAGACGGTCTTAACAAAATTGGAAGTTTAGAGGCCTTTACTCTGCAATACGTGAACAAAATACCTTCGCATACCTGGTCTTTACTATCAGCTACTATCAGTAAACTAGTTATGTGTCCTTCAAATAACATTCTCGTAATTTCGTTTCATTACAAATTATTTTGTTTATATAAATATGTAATGGTTTACAAATATCTATATAAATGCACAAAGGGCTGATAAGTTCGTAATATAAAAGCGTATTTACTATTTTTTTTTAGATAAACTATCTTTATTAAATAATAACTTAATAAAATACTTACATACTGACACCACTGATTCATTAATCTAACGATTTAAGATTCTGGATGATGTCAGCGCTGCAAGCCATTGGACTATTATAGCTTATCTGACACTGGGCACGTGGACCTGGTTCTACGGCCTGTTTACAAAAAAAAGTGTACTACTTGTAGTGAAGTTATCCGACGGCGGAGTTTTTATAATGTGTCTGGTTATTGGTTACTCTGGCGAATTTACTCGGTCGTCGAGGGCGGGCACGAACCCGTTCCCCTACTACCTTCGCCTGTATCGGAATCTCTGGGCGGTGAGAACCGCCCTTGATCGCGGGTGTAATTAGTGTACGCAGTGTGTGAGTACCTGTGGCGCCGCGTTCTGAAGCGAGGGCGGCGTGATGCAGAAATTCGGAGCGTGTTGGTAGTGTCCGAGGTGTGTGGTGACGTGGGTGTTGTCGGTGACTGTGGGTTCGCGTGTGGTGTGAAAGACCCCTGTAGATGACGAAATTAGCACATGCCGTGGTCTGCGCTTATTGGTCTTGGGATTCGAGGACGGCTCATAGTCGGCCGCTTGGGCCACCAAAGGGTTCGAGTGAGTTGACACCTTGCCGAAGTATGATTCGGAGCACTCTCTGTAGTGTTCCGCAATGGCCGGGAGTTTGAGGTCGCTGTGGAGGTCCACATTGCGCTGGTACCATTCGGCACCGGTTGCGATGTGGGTGAAACGGTTTTGAAGAACCTGCAGGGGTTTGAAGCGTGCTTCGGACGAATGGGCGAAGACTACGCTGGCGTAAGACATTATAGGTCTTACGCATACCTTGTAAAGGTGGAGCTTATGCCTGAGAGAGAGCTTGCTCTTTATGCACAGCAGGGGGTATAGCTTGCCCAGCACTTGGGCCGCTTTGTTTCTCGCCCCGCGAATGTGGGCGATAAAGTTGAGCCTGGCGTCGAGCGTCACGCCGAGGTATTTGACCCATCTGTCGGATCTGAATTCGGATATGCGCTCTTTTACTAGCCTTTGAAGGCGGCGCAGTTTTATCCTGCTCTCTTCGGATCTATACCGAGAGTAAAGTCTCAAGGCGGCGTTTTGGTTCTGATCAGCCGTCGAAGGTCTGCCGAGAGGGACCCGAGGAGGTAATCCGATTCGGGAACCGTCCTCGACGATTCCTCGACGGCTGTGGCGATGTGGTGGGATAACGAGTCGCTCGCTTGGTTTGCAGTTTCAAGCGAGTCGATCATGCTAGGGATTCCGTCTAGGTGTTGGGGTTCCGCGGCCTCGTGTTTGACCTCGAGGCTGCGCCAGTTGACGATGATTTTGGTTAGAGGGACCTCACCAGCGAGCCGGCTCAGGTTCATAAGAACCGGGAGATGGTCGGATCTGAGATCGTCGATGGTCTCGATCGAATGCAGTGGGATGGTGACGTTGTTAAACAACGTAATATCCAAAGTAGACGGGTTGTAAGATCCGTTAGGCGGAAATCTCGTCGGGGTTGGCGGGGCTACAATGTTGAAATTGAACATACCCGCAAGTTTATACAAAATTAGACCATTTGGGTTTAAGTTGTTCGCGTCCCAGGTGTTATGCCTGCTATTTCGATCGCTAGCGAGGATAACAGACTGGCCTAGGTCGAGAAGGGTTCTTATGTCTGTTCCCCGCACTGCTTTGGATGGGGACAGATAGACGGATGCGATGACAATCGGTTGATGACCGGTGAGGGAGATTTTGCACGCCGAGACTTCTATGTTGGCAAGGGGTGGACTATCTAGCGGTATGCAATGCAGGGACCGTTTAAAATAGATTAGGGTGCCGCCTTTTGGGCCGGTCAACCTATCGTGGCAGATAATATGATAATTCGCGATTTTCGGGTCGCGATTGAAAGGTTTGAGGAACGTTTCCTGAATGAGTATGACGTTGACGTCGTGGTTCCTGAGAAATAAGCATATTTCCTCCTTTTGAGAGTGGATGCCGTCCGCATTGAAGTACGCGATAGTTAGGGAGCGGGATTTGATTCTGCCCAGGATTTTGGTACCCATTTTCGGGGTTAAAAAACGAGAACCAAGGGTCGCGGACAGAGTCCTGGGAGAGTTATTGGAAGTCTTCCTAAAGCGCAGCGAGAGTTTCGCTGTGCTCTATGAAGGCTTTGAGCCTGTCCTGCGAGTTCTTCGCGACTCGCAGTTTTTCACCGAAGACAAGGATATCCTTGATGTTCACCTTTTTAATGTAGGCGATCAGTTTTTGGATTTCCTCAAACGGAGGCATTTGGCTGGGAGCAGCCTGGGATTTTTGACGGCCCCGACGAAGGGGCGGCTTTGGGAGCCTCGGTGGGTTTTGGTCGGGGGAGCGGTTTGCTCCACGCCGAGACCGCCGGCGAAAGGCCGGTTGCGCGGGCAGAGGCCCCGAGCGGGCGGCCGCGGAGCGCTGCGGTGCAGCCTTTGTGGGAGCGGTGGTTAGGCGCTGAGGACCCCCGGAGGGTCTGCGCGGGGCTTTGGAGCACCCGCGGTAATTCGCGGGGTCCCCCTCGGCTTTGCACAAGAATCTAACGATTTACTTTAACTTTTACATATATAATCTAGTGATGACTTTAAAGAACTGACTGACTTTTAATCTTCTTCTTCTTCATGTGCCCCTTCAACTAGTGGATGTTGAACACCATTTCTGCCCAATTTATTCCAGTGAATCCCTTTCTGACTTCTAATACAATTATAACATTTTAAACCGGTATTTGATATTTGCAAAGATGATTAAAAGTTTCCAAAAAAAAAACGATTTAGTATAAATAGTACTTGTCTAATTCGAGAGTTCTTATCTTGGATAACTCTCTCCGTTTGCATAAGCCGGTAAATATAGATTGTTCGTTACTCTTGATCGGAAAGAAACGTAGTTTTCAAGTTACGAAATATCCTTAGAGAATGAACTCGCATTATCCAAGTTTTCTGTTGTATTTTGAAAGACTACACCATATCTCATTATAACGTTTTTTTACTTCTGTTTAACGTTAAAATTTATCAATTTATTATATGATATAGATGATAGTATTTTAGCATTGTTAAAAAAAAACTCTAGCTATATAAATTTCGGCCTAGTATTCTTTTGATTCCAGTTTCTTTATATTATTTCGTATTATGTTTTGTTTCGTGTTATCAAGTATATTTCATATCAAATTACTTTCCTGACGTGTCGCCTAAAAATACACTTAAAATACTAATAACATTGTTAATGATGAATCAATACTCTGAAATGATTAGAAAACGTAATTAATGATAGTGTTGGTAATGGTTTTGGTAACTAATGCCCGGGAAACATTAGATGCTACAAATAAGCCGTTCCTTTATATAATATTATCTCTGTGAAACTTTGCCAACATTTGAGCTACTTTAGGTTTAACTCTAACACAGTTAAGCTGTAGAAATATGTAAGCTGTTTATACAGTTAACGTAAGGCAAATTATATCCTCTAGAAATACTGTAAGTTTTTTAGAGACGCGATTTCGATTCTTATTAAGCTTGAGCTTTCAGCGAATGAAACCAACGTGTCATACGTTGGTTCCCAGCCAGTTTTTAAAGCAGCTATGGTAGACCTGCGTCATCTGCCAACCCGTACTTGGCTATTGTAGTATAAATAATTTCATCATTGCACGACGGTTCTTTGTTTGTTTCTTTACGACGACTATAATTTTTTATTAATTTATTTATCATGTTTACAAAATAATCAATTTGAACAAAAGTAACATAGTAGCCATGGGAAATACCACGAAGGTTTATCAAAAATTCTACGATCAGAAGTTCATTAACTGATGCAGAGCACACACATATAATATCAGATAATATTCTATAAGAGTCAAGAGCTAGGTAAGCGTCATAATAAACTGTTTAAAAAAAGAGAAGGGTGTTAGGTTTGAAAAAAAATACGATTTTAGTTAATAATAAATAATAGTTAATGTTTTGATGAGTGTATTTTTTACTGTGGAGGGTAGTTAGTTTATAAGCAGAGATATCAAGAAATTTGTTTTACAGAATGGACTGATTGTAATGAATCTTATTTTGTCGAAAAAAATATACTCTAAAATTATTTTCAACCCAACAGTTAACCAAAACACATGAAAGATTTAATTTAACAGATGTATTGTTTCAAATTTATTTCATATTGATATCATTATTACAACACATTAAAAATACCATTCATTTCCCAACAATTGCGTTTACCTAAAAGAAAAGTTTATAAGTGAATAGCCAAATTAATGTTCTCATAGTATTTGGAGGTTTCTCCTAAAAATGACTTAGATAAAGCATAGTAAATTTATTTTATCGTTATACCATATCATATATATTTGTTGCGAGTTATTGTTGCCTGTCGGTGACATCCCTCCTTGATTATTAGTGACAAATAATTCGTAAGCTCTAAATGGAGACGTTTAATAGAAGCAGAACGATAAGTCGTCGGCGTTGCTAAGGCACGTGGAGTGGACAGTAACGTAACATTGTCCCAGTAATTATTACTTCGGGTCAAATGGGAGTATCCGCGATAACCCTCCATTAAGCTGATATCGACAGGTGTGTGTATAATTTCTTTTCACCTTTCTCATAATTATTTCTAGTTCGGCTTTATTTCTTTTTGTCATGTACCTGATACTTTATTAACAAGTTGTTATATTTAAAAACAAAACAATATTCAGCACGATTTATTATTATCATCTGCTGACAGACACCCACTTAGGCATAGGCCTTTTTTTGGTTTCTGGAGGGAAGTCGAAATTATGCGAGATTCGTTACACTAAAACCCCCCCTCGATGGTTTGCATCAGTGCATTCAGAGAGGCCCCGGGATCTCTTATAGAACGCACCGGTGCACCTCTACACTTTGTATTAACACACGTCTGAAGAAGGGCCAAATCCACCTAGGCACCATACGCTGTTCCATGCAGGTTCGCTTGTTCAGCGAAAAGGGCCCCCACCCTCAAGGTTCGCGCAACTCCTAGACCCTTTTAGTCGTCTTATTCCTACTAGCCCGAGACTACAGGGCTGTTTAGACATAGGCCTACTCCAAGGATCTTATAATCTACACCAGTCGGTCCTGTGCTCCCCACGCCCAGCGATTTCTCTCGACCTTTACTAGATCGTTGGTCCACCTTATGGATAGTCTTCCAGCACTGTGTCTATCAGTTCGCAGCCGTCACTCTAGGATGCCCCATCCGTGAACAGTCCTTCGAGTGATGTATCCTGTCCACTTAAGTTAGCAATTCTTAAGGCTACCTCGGTGATCTTAGTTCTTCAACAGATCAATTTATTTCTGATTCGATCGAATCTTATAGTATTGAACATAAAGTAGAAAAATTATAAACAAGATAACTTTGCCAGTACATTTTAAAGAAAAGTTTTTGTTGTGTTCTTTTATATTAATCCTTAATAACTCATGCAAAGGCTTCGTAATTGAATAATCTCCTTTGACTATACCATAATATACAATATAGAAAGGCGTTGGGGAAAGGAACGCCTCGAGGAGATACATAGATTAGTTCTCAATCTTTCATCAATTGAAGCCATTCTACGGGATCTGAACAATGTTACGGATTTTATCATCGTTATCTTACAAAATTTTTAAAAGAATATATTTATCATGAAATTTTTCTATTTATAAGGACAGTTTAAAAATTATTATTTAAGAAATATACTTTTAGAGGACGATAAAATATTGAAGTTGTAGCGCAACAATAATCTAGTGAATTTCATCTATTTTATGTTCTATGTATATATAAAACAAATATCATCATTACCAGCCTATACACGTCCACTGCTAGACATAAGCTTACCCCAAAGACCTCTTAGCGGCTTCCTGCGCCCTTAGTCAGCATGGTCTCCGGTACCGCCGGGCACTAGGGGCCATCGTTTGTAGGGGTTCATATGGGAGGATTTGGCCCATTTCCCACCATGCTGAACCAATGCGGGTTGGTGGGAACCAGAGCCACGTTTGTTGATTAGCAGAGTACACCACAAGCAAGTGAGGTTGGCTTGGGTCCCGTGAGTTGTTGTGCGGGATCCCTTATAAACAAATAGTAATGATGCAATTTGTATATTCAAATTAATTATTACCATACTACTCTGATCCAGAATTCCTTGCCTGATGATTTCAGCATCAATCGTAGTCTGTTTAAAAATTCTGTGTTATGTTTTACTTATGTTAAGGTTATCTTTAGACATAGTTCTGAACTTATATAAATGAATATTTATTTGTATTATACGACGCGACGATACGAGCGGTACGTTCATCTGATGGTAAGTTATACGTCCGCCCATAATAACGTGGCTCTAGTTATAGCGGTATACATAGCACCCCATTATGCTCATCGCCTTGAGATATAAGATGTTAAGTCCATTTACCCCACAAATCTCACTAGCTACAGCGCCCTTCAAACTAGAACACAGTAAAGTTTGCGGAAGAAATAGGAGCTGCAGTAGTTAGTAGTACCTACGTAGACAGTCTCCGGCAACAGAGACCTACAACCAATGGTTCTTACTTGTTAAACTTCAGATTTGTTCATCTAAAAAGGTAACAACTTTTTTTTGCTAGTTATACATTAAGACTCTGTATATAGGCGGCAGAGAGCGGCAATGTGGAAGATTTCACGCGACTCTACCTTAGCGACCCGTCGCGCCTTAACGTCCAAGATCCACGTGGCCGCACGGCAGCCCATCAAGCTGCCGCCAAAAACAACACCAATATCTTGCACTTCATCAACAACTACGGTGGTGGTGAGTAATAACCACTTAACATTGTGCCGTGAAATAGAGCTCATTTGCATTGTTAACAATTACCGATCTTCTTTCCAACTATCAGAATGAATAGAAAATTACCAATGCTCTTTCTTACGTTTCTTAACAAGTTTCTTTAAGTTACATTAAGAAGGTAATTGGAAAATTGTGTCGCTAACTTGACACTTTTATATTATGCATAATTTCTCTCACGACATAAAAGTTTTAACAACTGCATGAAAATCCATTGTAATAACACTGCAGAACAGTTCAAACCGAAAATATCAAAACGAGATTTTTTTTTTTATTCATCGCAAATAAACTTATTTCTGTGATCTATCTATTTAATAATGTGATTTTAACCTACGGCCCAGTTACTGATGAACAAATATAGGGTGTCTCGTGGCAGATTTAGGATTTTTTAATTAAATCAAAGGATGTTTTTATTTTATAATATACATAAATTTGTCGTAAAAAGAAAGACGAGGAGACATGCGGATTTTATTTTTTGAAAATCACTCCGACCAAATGTTTTCTATTGTGACATACACACTCGAGGAATCTTTCGAGAGTATTCTGAGTGTATCTCGTGAAGGAGGCTTAAGGTAGCTCTTGCTGTGTGTGGCGTGGCGCCATCTTGTTGAAACCACGTGTGAGAGCTGTTCGATAGATGTTCTCTTAGTTTCGGTATGAAAATGCGGCGATAGGCATCACCATCAACAGTTACGGTTGCTCCACAAGAATTTTTAAAGTAAAACGGTCCAATTATTCGACTGACAGAAAGAGCACCAATCTACTGCGACCTCGTGATTAACTAATCCGCATAAATGGCGCGAAACTGTAACCTCTCTCCGGTGTCCCACCCAACCGTTAGAAAAGTATTTGAATTTCAAATCCTAAATCTACTAAGGGACACTCTATAGTACCAAATTTTACCTAACGATGTTTTTTTTAGTTATTTCATGCTATGATTAAAGTATTTGATGATTTTATTAGATTTCAGTGCACGCGACAACGCTGGTAACACGCCGCTGCATGTAGCTGTTGAAAACGAGGCTCTTGATGCTATAGAATTCCTCCTGCAACAGTGAGTAGCGTTTCTTAAATACCATCATTAGCATTAACATCATCAGGTAGCATTGAGTTTTCTTTAATGGTAAATTCAGCCACGTACAATATTTTACATATGTGATATCTTCGAACTGAAGCCGTTTAACATTTTCAACAATTTTTACGGCCAAATATGGACAAGTACAATTGTTACGATTTATTGTGAAAAATGTATATTCCAGTAACTTATATTTAACAAGCAACGTACGTTTTCAGATCTGTCGATACAAGTGTTCTGAATGAAAAATCACAGGCCCCTATACATCTAGCAACTGAGCTGAATAAGGTAACCCCTATTACGTTTTACGACTTAATTGTAATCGGCGGGACCGCGATGATTATCTTAATTTATACAATTTTTATACCAGTAATTATGTTCTTAGTGATACTATAATCAAATTTATAAGTTAATTTGAATCTAAAATATTTTTTAATATTGATAATGCATAAACGTAAATCTAATGTCATGAGATTTATCTTCTTTTAAAAGAAGGAACTCTAGCTTACTTCATTAAAACAGCGTTATTTACAAAGTTTTTCTATAATAAATTATGCTAATTGTCTTTATGTTTCCACTGCTGTGACACAAAGCCTTTCCTCATAAGGAGTCAAGACCTTTTATCGTCATATACGTTATTCTCTCGTGTGAACCAATTAAAGTATAATAAGTATTTTTTTCCATTACAATATGATTATTTTGTATTAGTGTATTTAACTTCCATGATGTCTTATTTCCTTGTAATCCTTGGTTCGATCGCTATTACCATTGTTATCCTTACATTGTCTCTTATCGTGATGAGAAACCTGGGTCGAAAATTGAGACATAGACGCTAAGAAAACCTATAGACTTGTAGGATACATAACCTTTGGTATTAGAGCCGATATTCAGGAAAAAAAAAGTTATAAATCATACATCTTCAGGTGACTGTCCTGCAAGTGTTTGCGCAATATAAGGACCTGTTCAACGTAGACCTTGGTGGGGAGCATGGTCGCACTGCACTACATTTTGCCGCCATTCACGATCATGACAAATGCGCCAGGGTTTTGGTACGTCGTTTATTTATCAATCATGTCAATGAATTTCTTATTAAAACGAATTAAAGTAATCCAATCGAGGAATGAACAACAATCGTATTTTTAAAAAATGTTGTTGTTAAGTAACACGAAATTTAGATTAGAATAAATTAAAGTTCCTATACATAAACAAACTTTTTTAAAAAAAATTATACATTTTGATAATTTTGAATTGACTGTAAAAAAAATACTAATTATTATAATTTTACTAACAGATATCAGATTTAGGCGCAGAGAGTAAGCGTCCTTGCAACAACGGCTATTACCCCATCCACGAAGCGGCTAAAAATGCCTCATCTAGAACCATGGAGGTGTTCCTGCAATGGGGGGAATCCAGAGGCTGTAGCAGGGAGTCAATGATCTCTCTATATGATAGTGAGGGCAACGTACCCTTGCATTCGGCTGTACACGGCGGTGACATCAAAGCAGTGGAACTCTGCCTCAGATCAGGCGCTAAGATTTCAACTCAGCAACACGACTTGTCCACACCAGTACACCTTGCTTGCGCACAGGTCTTTAGTCATACTAACCTACCTATTAAATAAAATCATTACAATATCTAGTAATTCATAAAAACATATAATTTCAATATTATACATTATAACTAGCTGGACTCCGTGGGTGATCATGGAAATTGGTAAAATTTATTGAATGATGAAGTTGAAATGGTACAGCTTTACCTTGTAGCTAGTTATAGTTAAGTGTTTAAAAGTTTTTCAACTCAATACCAACTTTTTATTTATAAAAAAGCTTCTTCGTTAAAAAGTTATTTGTGAATTTTTATAGGTAACAGTATTATGCTTTCTTACTTATAGGGCGCTTTAGAAATTGTCCGACTAATGTTTGAAATGCAACCGAGAGAGAAGATGGCTTGCCTCGTTTCGTGCGATGTGCAGAAGATGACACCAATACACTGCGCGGCCATGTTCGACCATCCCGAAATTGTGACTTATTTGATCGCAGAAGGCTCTGATATTAATCCCTTGGATAAAGAGAGAAGGACGCCTTTGTTGCTTGCTGCTTCAAGAGCTGGGTGGAGGACGGTGCACACTTTGGTAAGTAATTATTTCATGAAGTATTTTATTTAACGAATTTTTCGACTTGTAATAAGTTTACTTCGAAAATATTTTAATGACAAAATAAAGTAAAAAAATCATAAATTAACGTTCATACATTAAAATTAAAGATTTTATTTGATGACTCACAAATTTAGGAACTATATCCAGGCTTACGGTTTTGGAACCTGTTATTCTACGACAGTACAATTCGACCTGAAATATTTAAAATAGCAACACTAACATATCGTTTTGGATTATTTGTGAAGCGCTTATTCAATAGTCTTTTAACTTTAAGTATTTACAATGTGATATTACAGATTAGCCAGGGGGCTGATATCCAGGTGAAAGACATCAATTTAAGGAATTTGCTACATCTGGTCGTATTGAATGGTGGACGCCTCGCGGATTTTGCAACTAACTGCAAGGTATAAGTTATTTGATTTCATAAATGTAAAAATTTTGATTCCGTTACTCCAAATGGTTTCTTGATAAAATATGTAATTTTTTAATGAATAACGTACTTAAGATAATTTTAGCGAGACTAAAGGAAATAGGAATTAAGTCTATTCTGAAATAAGCAGAAAAATTTTCATTTAGAACGAAATCTAATGTCATCTCCAAAAAAGGCATCCATCATGTAACCAACTTTCAGGATCAATTTGTCATGTTCAACCTACTAGGCTGAAGACGTAACAAAGTTTTTATTCACGATTTTTGTACTTTTCTTACTTATAATTTTCGATAAAATGTAAATACATATATATTATACATAGTTTATACAAATATATTTAAATATAAATCTAACAACACTATTGCTAATATAATATTCTTTGCAACAGACCCGTTGCGAGCAGTCTCTGTTCAAATTATTGAATGAGAAAGACAGTACCGGATGTTCCCCGCTGCATTATGCAAGTCGGGAGGGTCATATAAGGTCTCTAGAAAATCTAATCCTTCTTGGAGCCTGCATCAATCCAAAGAACAACAATAATGAGAGCCCCCTTCATTTCGCCGCAAGGTATAAGAAAAATTCTTTTTTGGTACAAATTACATTTTTATTATCGTGTTATCATTACGTTTCGCTTGCTTGCAGATATGGGCGCTACAATACGGTATCTCAGCTGCTTGATTCCGACAAAAGCACTTTCATCATCAACGAAAACGACGGCGAGGGTCTGACACCCCTGCACATTGCATCTCGTGAGGGTCACACGAGGGTTGTGCAACTGCTTCTGAACCGAGGAGCGCTCCTTCACAGAGATCACAATGGTCGCAATCCTCTCCACCTTGCCGCAATGAGCGGTTACACTCAAACCATCGAGCTTCTCCACTCTGTTCATTCGCATTTGCTCGATCAAATGGATAAAGATGGAGTAAGTGTTTTACAGTAATCCTAATTTTTTATATGAAATATCCACCTGAAGGTAAGTCATAAATTTAAATGCTTGTTGGGATTTTCGCACGTCAAGGCATTGCGCCGTCATTTTGAAACATCATACTATACTCTAGAACAGTCGCCAGTAAAGTTTGCACACTACTCCCTGGCATCGAGCTGTAGTGATACTCATCGACGTGGCCTCCGTCTAATTGGAGCCTAGCCATTAGCTAATGATGTGATATGGATAACTTATTATACATATGAAAATAAACACAAATACTAATCATATTTGTAATATACGAAAAAGAACATTTTGGAACAATTGCCATTGGAAGGCATAGGTCTTAACCTTTTTTTTTCTATTTAATACAGAATACTCCATTACATCTTGCTACTATGGAGAACAAGCCAAATTCTATAGCGTTGTTACTATCTATGGGATGCAAACTAACTTACAATAGCCTCGATATGAGTGCAATTGATTATGCTATATACTACAAGTTTCCTGAAGCAGCTTTGGCTATGGTAACACACGAACTAAGGTAATTGATCACTGATATCCTGATTTAAAACATTAATAACAAACAGACCTCGTTGTTCCCGAAGTTGGGACTCGTGGCGTTGTATGAGAAGGAGAGACTCAAGGCCATTGATCCACGACGTTAGCCATGTGCGAGTTAAGGGATTTAATATGACCATGAAAAATGTCAATCAGTTTTGAAATATATCGGCTTCCTCACGATCATTTCCTTTACTATAAGATTAAGTTTAATGAGGATCGAACCCGTTTCTTTAGGTCAAGCTGTCTCCGATCCTTTATTTTTAATACTACATTTATGTCCTTGTTTCTATAGAATTTAGACATTCCGTGGCTTTTACCTTTAAATATTAAAAATTTTTAGAGCCAAAGAAGTAATGGCGTTGCGATCCGATCGCCATCCCTGTGTGACACTTGCTCTGATTGCGTACATGCCTCGCGTTTTCGAAGCTGTTCAAGACAAATGTATCACTAAAGCAAATTGCAAAAAGGACTCTAAAAGTTTTTATGTGAGTAATATAGCTTTGTTTAAATGTCCATCCATTCATTTGAAATGAAAACTGTTATATAAGTTTGTAAATAAAGCAAAAGCGTCTTTGATTATTAATTTCCTGTGAAAGCCAGGAACGTAAAACTTTTTAATTATATCCGTGGCACTATAACTAACCTCTTGGCGTGTATCGTGGAGTATCTTGATTTGATCTCAAGTCCACATGAAGTTTATTTTTGGCTGAAGGCAGAGTTTATTCGAACCCACCTGACTAGCAGTAAAAAATGTAAAGTAAATAAGGCTTACAATTGGCGTAAATAAATAGATACTCTTTTTTATTAATCCAGTTAAATTTTTAAAATATTATCACGTGTTTGTAATTAAAGAACTGTATTAACCATAACACTTTTAGCACAAATAGTTTCAGAGCAAGAAAATCTGTTGAAGAATTTCAATGTCGGTGTATGTATATCTTTTGATTTTGAGTAACTGCCTATAATAGAAATACTATTAAATAACAAACTGATAACACTTATTATAACGTTGAAATAATATTTAAGAAACGCTTTTATACCTAACGGTTTCACAAAATCTAGATCAAGTACAACTTCGAAGCACTATGCCCTCAAGTAAAGTACGAGGAGAGCAACAAGAACAGCGTACCGAAATCGCAAGATATACCGTTGCCAGCTCTGAATGTGAGTTACGTTTTGGTTATAGTAAATAGATATTTAATCATCATTTTCGCTCGCCGCAGATTAAATACTCTTTCGAATTCTACCAGCATTCGAAGCATGAGATTGAAGCGCTGAGACAGGCGCACGGCGACCCATTATTTCGACCTGAACCGTTGAATGTTATCAACGTGAGTGGGGTGTCACTTTAGTACACTGACGCTACGCTTATGTCTGTGTCCGTATCTTAACACAATTTTTATCTTATCGTCGACTCACAATTCGTCGTACTATGTTATTAAATCTTATTGTCATTCGAATATTGTTAATAAACGCATTAATTCCGCACTAAATTTACCATGACACGACCATGCTTGCCTTTCACAATAAAATCCTGACACAACTAATAATGAATAAGATATGTGTGTGTTGTTTTGCAAGACATCAAAAAAAAAATAACATGGGGTGAACAGGAAATTTATACCAATTCATGTTTTATAAATATGTTATGCCGACTCTTTTCATTTTATATAGCAAATGATGTAAAATGTTTAATATTTTTTAAATTATAATTGTAAATAATGTAAATTACCACTGATGCTGCGTTATTGCATCTTTAACACAGAACGTAGGAGTAATTATTTTTACATTCTTAGGCAATGGTGGCCCATGGAAGGGTGGAACTATTAGCGCACCCACTCAGTCAAAAATATTTACAAATGAAATGGAATTCGTATGGGAAATATTTTCATTTGGCCAATCTACTCTTTTACTGCATCTTTTTATCATGCGTAACTGTCTATACGTACCTGCTGATGAGCATTGCGCCTGCTATAAAGCTTTCGGAAAACCACACGGATATTTGCTCCACTTCAGGCCTGGCATTCAGCAATTTGACTATGAATACTACATATAATAACACCATTGTACCGAAGGTTGATGAAGGTGAGATAAATAAGTTATATGCGAATGCTATAACAATATTATAATAACGATAATATTATTATGTTTATTATGTTTATTATGTTTTAGATTTTGAAAAGGTTGTTGCTATGTACATCAGCACTGTTGCTATTCTGGTGTACAACGGTATATGCCTGATACGCGAAGCTTACAACATAAAACAACAAAAATGGCATTACTTTGTGGATCCATCTAATATCCTTTCATGGATCTTGTACGTCAGTTCAACAATTACTGTTGTACCATCTCTTTTCACCGACAACTGCGGCATTCAGGTCTGTTTTTTTATTGCATTGTGTTAATGGAGAAAACGTTTTTTATATCACAATATTTTTTAATACATAAGCGCTGATAAGTACCAAATATTTTCTATTGTGTCCTTAAAGATACAAAATTTCTTAAGTTTATTATTAAACCAAAACTTCTCATAGGATCTAACAAATAATTTTTTTTTTAATTTTTATCTATTTATAATACATCTAATCTATAATATATTTGAAGCGCTACAGAGTGTATCTCTTAATGTAATACCGATTAAATTTTAAGAAACTATTATCATTTTTTAGTTCTCCGCTGCTTCCATAACAGTATTCCTGTCTTGGTTTGTGCTTCTTCTGTTCCTCCAACGTTTCGATCAAATCGGAATATACGTCGTGATGTTTTTGGAAATACTACAGACACTTATAAAAGTGCTAATGATCTTCTCAATTCTTATAATCGCTTTTGGATTGGCTTTTTTCATCCTACTGTCTAAAGTAAGTTAAAAATAAATAATAATTTATCCTAAATGCTTTTAAGAGAACGTGTACTAATGCTATGCGATCATGACGTCATGAAAATATGCAATGTTTACCAAACATACCGGATGAACTATTGCTTAGCTAGCGAAGTTTTTCTCCTGCTATGCGATATAGCAAAGCGACTATAATTTTAATGCGTGATCATAGATAATCACACTTTACATTTCCAGGCCAACCATTTGTCTTTTAGCAGCGTCGCTATGTCACTTATGCGAACCTTTGCTATGATGCTCGGTGAATTGGATTTCGTCGGAACTTACGTCCACTCTTACTATCAACCGGATTCTGAAGCCCTGTTACCGTACCCATTAGTTACATTCTTTATCTTGGCGGTGTTCATGGTGCTGATGCCGATTCTGTTGATGAACTTGCTCATCGGTTTAGCTGTTGGTGACATTGAAAGCGTACGCAGAAATGCTCAACTAAAACGTTTGGCAATGCAGGTAAAACGAAACATAAATGAATCTAGCTCCTCGAATTAAGGGTGCATTATTCTTTGTTATATATATATATATATATATATATATATATATATATATATATATATATATATGTATATATATATATCAATGAAAATGTTTATTCATTGATAAAATAATAAAGTGTTAAGTCTACACTTTCGATACGGACAGGTTGTCCTGCATACCGAGTTGGAGCGCAAACTACCAGCTATGCTCCTGGAAAAGGTGGATAAAGAGGAATTGATCGAGTATCCAAACACGAACAAGTGCAAACTAGGATTCCTTGACCTCATCCTGAGAAAATGGTTTTGCAATCCTTTTACTGACGATAGTGGGTATAATTTTTTTACATAAATTATTTTCTTCTAAACTTTTCAACAATAATTTTTCGTTTTTCTAATGTTCAAATGTTACAAAATATAGGCTTTCGTTTAAAATAAATAAGTGACATTTCAAAATTTTTGTAAATAACCTTATAACTAACTAACAATACTAAAATAGCAGGCTTAGATCTCGTACTGGAAAGCAGTGAGGACTACATCGCGTCAGAACTTGAAAAGCATAAGTACAAGCTAAAAGACATCTCTCGGCTTTTAGAGCAACAAAATAATTGGATAAGACTCATAATACAGGTGAGATAATTACAAATCAGCTATCGGATCCACCTGGAGATGTTATGCTCGAGCGTTGGCTTCTGCTGTGTTAATTCCGGGATAAGAGAAGTCTTAAAAAATAGAGAGTCCTAATAAATAATATTTTTTTTTTTAATTAATAACATCAGTTACACATTTTTGCCATAGCATATAAAAATCAAAGGCACGCTAAAAATTGTTAAATTCCATCAAGAAAGAGTACAGCGACATAGCGACATATATACTATATATCGTAAATATAGATATGAATTTACAACACATCCTATGTAAGAATTTTTCTTTGCGAGTATATATGTATGTAAGAAATTTCAAATTATATATATGGTGACATCATGATATCCCTGAAACCTAGCCTGGGGACTTGAAATTTGTTAGAAATATTCCTTTTACCGAGTATAGGTCAGCTAAGAAAGGATTGTACGAAATTTTACATTCTAAAGGAGGCTGGGAGGTTGTAATAACAGGAAGGTACCTGGGTAGCCAGTTGCCACTGGAATAAAATATTTCTGACAAATTTTAATGCTAAATTTCAAATCTAGTTCCTTATTACGGTCAGCAAAACGTGAGGGGAACAGCTGAATAATCATAGATATTTAAAGTCAAAACATTGAATTTTGATAAAAATATTGATAATGTTATAAATTTAATTGAGAATGTTAAAAATTTTGCAGAAAATGGAGATTAAAACTGAAGCTGATGACGTGGATGAAGGTGTTTCATCCAACGAGACCCGCTTGACGCCGAAATGGAGCTCCCCCAGGATCCGTAATAAGCTGCGATCGGCCACTTCGTTTAACAAAGGTGGCTGATTGTACCAAATAAATGGCGGACGTCAGACACATTGCAGATGTCGACGCCATTATTAACAATTTCTTCAATAATTGCTTTGCGCCTACATTTACATGACAGGAATCATTGTAGCTTTCAACAAGCTACTCCATAATCGCTTATTTAAAAAAAAAATATTCAATTGATCTCACTCGCATAAGTAACGCAGGCATTATCGCTTCAATCGCTTTTGATGTTATAGTATCGTAATCATATGATCTTTAAGTGTCACTTGATGTATTCTTAGTAGAGACATAGTTAATTATTTAAAATCATTCATTATATCTAATCATTAATTTAAGACGATTACTTCTTAGAATTTCAATATGATCTTATGTGTACCTCTTGAAATGCTTATTCAAATATTAAAAAGTAACAGTAGTCACTTTTAAGTGATATATTTGATTATATTCATCGTAGAAGTATATGTAAACTTTAAAATTTCCATTTTGTCAAACATAAGCTAAATTGATAAAGATAAATGAAAATAGTACGATTGATTTAGATGTAGCAGAAATAGATTCGATATAATTATGTATCTATCAGAGCTTTTGTTAGTATATAATCAATTTATAAAGTCAACATTTGAAATAACTTAGCGAAGTAGAAGCGAAGTAACTAGTAAAGGTATTGTCAAAATTCAGAACAGTGTCTTTAGTAATAGTTTAGTTAATCTTAGTAATAGTTTTAGAAACAGTTTCATATAACAAACTTTAAACATTACCAAAGTAATTACATGTATCGTTAGTTAATTCAATATTATGATAAAAATGTATTAGATGTTTGTATGTTTCGTCGTTGACCAGATATGATACTATAACAGATGCATATATTTAATGTTTCATTCAACATTTTTTTTTTAATTCTTCGTTTTTTTCATACCTTTTTTTATACAATTATCAGATATATTGACTATCATTTACTTTTCTCTTCACTCGATAATATTATCTGTCTGGTCTTAATATAAAATAAAGTAAGTAATTAGAAGATGCTGTTTCATTTCATTATTTTAAAACGTTACACTTTGAACGTTAGCTGAGCAAATAACGTCTAAATTGAGGACCTGCTTGAAATAAATAGCTAGTTATGTGGAATATACTTTTACCTAGGCCTATGTCCAGCAGTGGACATCTATCGGCTGATTATAACTTTAATAACAAAACTGTAAATACTTTAAATGTGTTATCAAGCGATTATAACAAACACAAGTTCAAAGTTAATGTCAATGTTTATTCTCACACTTTTCTAATACATTGATTGTATTTTAAGATGTGTAACTTATATTTAATAATACACCGTAAAGTTATAAATATTATATTAAATCGTCGAGTAAATGAATAATATTAAATACAAAACATAACAATGTACAATCACTATCATAGGTATAATAAATTTCCAAATACTAAAAACTAGATATAAAGAAACTAGATTAAAATTGATCTTTTCTTTGAAAAGATGAAATGTTCATAAATAAGGTTCTGGGGGGAAAGCCAGGGTCATGTGGAATTGGTACTCATGTAGTGATCATATTTAGAGCTTTAGAAGAGGCCCTGGATTTCCTACCGAACGGACTAGTGACTGTCTGCGCTACGTCTAGGCACGTGCCAGGAAATGCCGTAACCGTCCTCACAACCCTTGCTACGATAAACACGAGACCACCTCGTACTTGTCGTTCACCCCGGATCCGCTTAGTGGGAAATGAAGACCCTCTCACCTTCAAGGCCCACGAATCTGAAAACCCCTTTTAATCTCCTTTGATGACAGGCAGAGCTTACCTTAGTTATATTTTTAATATGCCGAGACTACAGGGCAGACCATAGGGTTTTTTTTTAACAAGTGTAACAAAATGCTAACGGAACGCGCACCCTGTACCAATACTGGGCCGGTAGTGGGGTAATGTCGGACTCCAACCGACTAAAAAGCTTTACACGGTATTCCATCACTTCCGCATAGAATGCACGAGGGTCGCGGGATTACGCAAAATAGTTCATCCGTAACCCCCGTTCGGTGCCCGGATCGAACGGGCCCGCCTCGGGGAGGCAGACCATAGGGTTGATCTGTCATAATATTGTAACGATCTATTTATTGTGTATTCTTCAGCTCTATTACCACTTATACATATTAACGATGGTTACAGAAAGATTTTCAAAGATAGGACTGAGCTCAGCGATTGTGATTACGTGGAAAACTATGTACAAAAGCATGATCATCATCGGCCGATCCACTGCTGAACATCGGCCACCCCCAAAGATTACCACATCAATCGGATAGGGACTCGTCATTCATCGGTCGTTTCCCACCACGCTAGCCCAATACGGGTTGGTGGAAGCCAGAGCCTTGTTTGGTGATTAGCAGGGTGCACCATGAGCAGAAGAAGTTGGCTTGGAACCCGTGAATGCGGGAACGCCTACACCCCCAAAAGCATATCGCCGTACTATTGTACTTTTCGTAACCATATATTATCAATGCATTGAATTAAGTTATTAAATAATAAAAACTAGGTCAAATAAATTTGAAAAATTATGCTTGTAACCGGTATTTTATATAACGTAAATAAAATGTGTATTCGCATCGCTAAACGCAGGATATCCTGTCCGGACATTTGAAATAGTTAAATGCCACTAATATTAACATTATTGCCGACGTATGATTTCACAGCTTTCTATTAATATGAGATTATTTAGACCGTCGAACGGTTATTGTCACAATATTTCACATCACTTTAATAATATTTTGATTGGCATGTACTCAGTTATTTACTCTGAATAGATAATTTGTAGAATCATCATCATCCTGTCTATATTGATCCACTGCTAGACATATGTATTTTCCGATGTCTTCCACCAAACGCGATCCTCAACTTTTCGCATCCACATTCATACAATAAATTTTGTTATTGTAAAGATATAAAAATAATAAAATTTAACTTCTTCAGCATTTTATTTCCGTATAAAGTCCATATTGTAATGATCTAGTACTTAAGCGTAGCTCGTTATGCTCTCTAGTGGTTCGCGGTAGAAAGGTTTGTAATAAAATGTTTTATTCTTCTCCTCGCAACCTTTCTAACATAACGTCACCGGCTACACGTATATGATATACTTTCAAACACTTACATCTTCTTTTTCTTTTTTATTATTAGACGTTCTACAACATAAATACAATGTTTATATATACATTAAATTTCAGTCAATAGATATACTCGTCTGAGATGATAATAAATAAGATTTATTTAGGTTTTTAAGACCGCTGAAAAACTACTCATACGAGCTCTGTTCATGCTCTTGTTTATTTCATTGAACACTACTTGTTTATTTAATAGTTATGTTACTGCCACAATTTTTTTAAATTACCGCTGCTCATGCTGTTAAATTGTAATGCGCGGACATTAAGGACTTGGAAAAGCTAAAAGTAACAGTTATTGCCTTGCTTCTGTAAAGTACCATTTTTGTCTTTTCATCATCATATTATCTTATCATTCGTATGGAATATACATCATATGTGATATTATCTGATGATGATTTCAACGGAATGTATTTTGGCTTAATTTTACTTCATTCAATTCGTACAAACAAATATTCGCTGTCCGCTTATTCAAAGTATAATTTTTAGTAAACTAGCTGTCCCACTGAATTTCGTACCGCTTAAGAGTTTATCATTCATAAACGTGGTACCTTTTGTCTGACTTAATTTCGAATTTCGTACACAAAATAGAATGAATACGAAAATAATTTATCATTTTAAGGGTATTTTTTCAAAATGAGGTTTAGCCAGGTGATTGAGAAAATTTTTCTTCTTCGATTTTTTCAAAAGATACTTTTTAAGCCTTTATATCGTCAAACTATTTCTTCTGTTATCTACCGGAAGCACTTTTTTCGAGAATTTTGCGCTCTATAATCAACGTTGGGAACCAAAAGGGATCTTCTTTGCACGGATCCGAAAAATTGTTTGCATGACCAATGACATAAGCCTATGTTTACAGTTAGCTCTCTCAAGAACTTAAACATAGGAGACAAGCTGCTTCCTCGTGATCTTAACCATACGACAGAGACTCCGTAACCCAAATGATTGTATTCGACAACAACATGCCTCCTTTTGAACTTAATATATAAATTAAAGTCGAGTGCATAACTAAATATACTTTATTTTATATATATAGATTAAATTTTTTAAAACAAAAGGCATATTTAACATTTATGAGAAGTAGTCAGGCGGTATTTCAATTCAAAAGCTATCTGCAGCTTGCTTCGATGAAAAGTAGGAGCACATTTAGAACGTTCGCGTTGTAAATAGTTAACCGAACAAAGTTTCACTGCAGCAAATACATCTGTACCGTCAGAATTAAAGCAGCTTACGATTTAAACGACTGAATTTTATGAGAAATATTTATAAACTTCGTATTAAGTTCATTAAAAATTTTATCATACTTTACACACTTCTATAAAACCATAGAAGACGAAGTTAAAGGTTTATTTTCAAGTAGTCACAAGAGAAGCTAAAACTTTGAAGATTCATTCACCACTAATATTTTTTCTTTCATAAATAATCCAGATAATCAACTGTATAGTAAGAACTACATCATCACATTTTAAAATTGACGAGCTTTCACTTAAACTGTACATAACGACAGATTTTACATATTTCGACGACATAAAGTTTTATTATCACAAAGTCAAGAACCTTATAATGTGATGACTTAAAAAAACAATTATCGTGCTTCGTGACCTTATTTCTCCTTATGTTGCTTAGTTATTAGATTACATACAATATAACAAACGGCTCAATAAGAAATGATCTATTATTAAAATTGTATTCAACCAACAATGTCTATCTGCGTCACATGCCACTGATTGTATACTGTACGTTCAAACAAATGTTTAAAGAAATCACAACCGACGCACTTATTGTAACCATCACGCAACAAAAAGTGAAATTTAACAGCATTGTTCCCCTACCCATTTGAATATTATAAATTGAGCGAGCATTTTTAATACATATTTCATATTAACATCTAGTATTGTGAAAATCGCACGTTAATTTATCAACATAAACATGAAAATAAAATGTATAGTGTTTCTACTAGCTTTGGTAGAGTTTTGTGAGCCCAATCAAACGATGAATGAAGATATTTTAAGCTTACCAGAAAGGGATAGAAGTTTAAAAAGACGTTACCAAATCACACCAAAATTTGAACACAGCTTTTGGCCCCAAGTACATAAAGAAAGCAGATGTAAGTTGAAATATTTTAATATTCAAATTAAATAATTTTCTCTTCTTTCTGATATAAAAACTAGCTTCATCATAAATTCAAATCCGTTGCAAGGATGCGATTCCGCTCTTTCGTTTTTTTAATCAATTTCCTTTACAGCAACCCAATTAGCCAGGAAATCAATTCCTCTCGGTATTTCATTTAAAATCTTATTACAGCTCCTTCTATAAAGTGAAAAGCCATAGAACTCTTCTCAAAGCAATATTGCTCTTTGTTCACATTCCATGAAGTACGGACTATTTATAATTAAATTTATAAGGTGAAATAGAAATAAAAAATTTTTCCAATGCTCTGAAAGGTTTTAATTCTTCTTGATGCTGTCATAGATATATATTATATGTATTTATTCGATAGAAACGGAGAGAAAGTAATAGTAAATAAAACGGCGATATATCATTCGTATATGTTATTCATTGCGAAATAAGTTACTGGTTACAATTGCCGGTGACCATCTAAGTAGATATTACCGCTAGCTATCATTTCTGCTATCAAATAGTAGTGTGCAAACATTACTGTTTTCCGCTTTGAAGCACTTGTAGCTAGCGAAATTACTCAAACGAGACTTAACATCCCAAGTTTCAATGTGGTGCAGACCTATTATTCACGGTCAGGATCGTATCAGCGCTTCGTCGAAAAAAAAAATGCTTCGTACTTTCCTCTCGAGCAAGCTTATATAATTGTGATAATTGTCTCCATGCCGCAGAGACTAAATTGTTAGCTTTGGAACACGAAGGTACTTAGTTGAATTCTAGAGTCAATTGTGAGAGTATGGAACACGCTGTACCCGGTATAGATAAAGAATAATTAATAAAATTATTGTCTATATATTGTTCATAATCCCACAGTTCTGTCTCTGTTCACTGTGGTTACTTTTCCCAACGGAGGGTGTGCCGGTGCATCTGGAGACAATGGAACTTGCATGACAGCGAGGGAATGCTCAACAAGAGGAGGCTCCGCTAACGGCTACTGCGCTAATGGATTTGGACTATGTTGCATATGTAAGTTAAAATCAACAATATTAATGAACGTAATGAAAACTAAATTAAAAAAATTTACTATAATATTTCAAACAGAGTAACTTAACAACATTGCCATTAAGTTAGATGTTGAATTATTTGCCCTCCAATAGTTATGACATCGTGTGGAAGCAGTACTTCAGAGAATGGCACATACTTCGTAAACTCCGGATATCCGTCGCCTCACGATGGTACTGGGTCTTGTGACCTAACTGTTGTCAAATCACATCCAGACGTATGCCAGATAAGGTTAGTTACATTGCTTGTTTGTTCTCAAACTCATGCAAATAAAGAATATATTTAACATGTGGTATTGAACAACCTCAGTTAGCGAGGTTAACAAATTTTTTTTTTTTGAAGGCTTTGTTTTATATCTCTGTATATTATTAACAGCGATAACAGTTTAGTTTGTGAGTGCGGCCGTTTTATAGAAGTCGAAAAGTCGCGGGTTCAGTTCTCAACGAGCAAATTTTTTGGTAAAAACAAGTTTCCTTGGAAAAATGCCTATTATATGTATCCCAATGCTGCCCCTGTATACCAATAGTGAAATTATAAAGTGGGCTATTTATATTTTATATGAATAATTTGGTTACAGGTTAGATTTTAATCGCTTTACAATTGCCGGCCCGGAGCAAATGCATCATGTGTGTAATCAAGATCAGTTCATTGTTTCCGGCGGGAACCCTGTACCCGCAATATGCGGTAGTAATCAAGGCAGCCACAGTTAAGTCTATTTATAGTTCAAAACTATCTTGCTTGCGTAGAAACTTCTACAGCAATGACGTCATTGTACGGTGCATACCTATCGAGAGAGTTATCGAACTATATCTCCATGTAACAATTACGTCCGTCCTTATTACGTCCCAAGTATAATGTAGCATTTTGATTACCGTTATCATATATGATTAAAGATCCGTTTTATTCATTTTACTTATAAAGCTATAGGAAAATGCCACAAAAAAGTAGAAGAAAAAAATTTATAATATCTTAATCCGTATCATACAATAGAAGTTTGGTGAACCTTAGTAATTATTATGTGAACCTTATAAAAAATTAACTTCACGTATTTTACTTCGTGGTCAATCAGAAACAGCCTTAGGCTTCCCTTCGGCCCTGCCCTTCAAACTTAATGGGTGCATTTCAATTAACTGACCTATTATCATCATCATCAGCTGATAGACGTCCACTGCTGGACATAAGTCTTCCTCAAATATCTCAATATCGATCGATTCAGCGCTGCCTGCATTCAGCGGCATCCCGCTACTTTTACCAGATCGTCGCTCCAGCTTGTGGGGGCCCCCGTACACTACGTCTACCGGTATGCAGCCGCTAGTCGATAACCTTATTGCCCAATCCACTGTCGGTCCCACGTGCAATGGGTTCTGCCCACTGCAACATAAGTCTAGCAATATTTTGGACTATGTCGGTGACCTTAATGCATCAGAGAATCTCCTCATTTCTGATTCGATCACGCAGAGAAACTTCCGAGCACAGCCCTCCCCATTGCCCTTTGGATGACTGAGCCAACACTGTCAAAGCACACGAATTAAAGACTTTTGTCTTCAGATACTGCGGTGTCTGAGACGAAAAGATGCTGTGTAGCCTCCCCAACGTTACCCAATATAAAGTTAGAATAAAATTACTGTATATTATTAATAATAAGTTAATATATAAAGAATCTAGCTCTTCATTTTAAAGTAAACATCTAATTCAATGATATCCATCTACATAAACGTAAAAGAAACGAAAGCTCCTTTTTAGTTTTATTAATATATTTTCTATTGTTATTAACAAACCGATCGTTAAGTTAAACCTTTTTTCTATATTACCAATTTGTATATTTAATATATTAAATGATTTCAGTGTACATTGATGCCGGAATAGGTACCACGAATCCAGTTAAATTAACATTTGTCACTAGTGGTAACGCGTTCGACAGACTTTGGAAAGTTAAAGTGACACAGATACCTTGCAGCACAATTTATAAAGGTTATTCTTGTTTTTTTTTTACGATTATAGTACCGTTTTTTGTTTTATTTATCTATAATTTTTCATGACATCAAGAGAAGTTTTAATGTAACGAATGTATTACTTTTTTCATGCTAAGACTAATGTTGATGAATTTTTGATATATACATAGATTCCGGAGAATAATAAATACTATTTTTTAAACTTAATTAAAACATGAAAATAAAGAGTTTGTAGTGGTGAGATAAATTTAAGAAATCTCAAGATAACAATGAAAAAATAATTCATCGTGTATTAATGATATACGATTACAATTTGTATACTAGCTACGAAACATTTTGGTCACAAGTATTCTATTTATTTAAGATCTCAATAATAAATTTGTTTTTTATAAATAGCCAATGAAGGCTGCCTTCAGTATTACACAGGGGTGTCAGGACAGCTTCGATCCTTCAACTACGATCCCGCATTAGGACTGCAGTTAAGCAATCAAGACTATGGAATCTGCGTTCGAATGGAAAGAAACTTTTGTGGCATCCAATATACGGCTTGTGCTGATACAGGTATTATTACATCTTTTGTCTCTCAATTGTTAGGGTTAAATGTTAACTTTACAATGTTCCAAACAGTAACATAAAATATTAAAAAGAACATTATTAAAACAGTGTTTTTATATTTATAACAATATTAAAAATTCTATTACTCAAAAGTAAAAACAAAATATTTTGCAAATGATTCATAGTGAAAATCCAAAGATGCTGCTACATAAAGTGCGTAAGGAAGATCTTTAGGATATGAAGTGAAATAAGTAAAAACTTTAAAACGAATTCATACAGAAAAATTTAAATTATAATTAAGATATAATTATTTATAAATAAAGTAACGGAAATCTAAAATACTTTTTAGGTAAAACATTATAATGTACAATGTATGATTTATGTACATATTTAATATTATAAGAATCTTCTAATTTAACTAACATAACATTAAAGCGTAGTGCTTGTGACTAATCATTATTAAATTTATATGAGCGCTTCGTCTGAAACAAAGATTTATTTACTTATTATTATTTCTTTCCTACTTTGCAGCAAACAACCGTTCCCGAGCGTTCACGCTAAGCGGCAATAGTAACACTCCAGTGAACTCTATGATCGGTTCAGGAGCGGGACCCAACAATTGCGCCGATGATTGGCTATTGGTCCCGTGTGCCGCCAACGTTGGCAGGCTGCAACCGGCGCAGGCTTTGTGCACGGACAGGATCTGTGGTGGAACATTCTCCGCCGACCTTTCGATGCAAGCCTCTACTGTACTGAGTAACCAAATAATTATACGTAACATACAACCTTTTAACTCAATTAGGCAAAAACATGATGACTTAAAACTTACGCATTAAGAGATATAAAAGTAATTCTAGGTATTGGATCAGGCGAGATCTTTTTTAAATTCATGGTCAAAACGAGTGTGAGTAGATAATAAATTAATGAACAATCTTCTTCTTAAGCTACTTTTGTGTCTACTGAACATTGACGACCAGTTCATCATTATATCATTTCTCATGCGGGGCGGAACAGTTGGGTGATATACGATTCAATTCAATAGATCTATTTTAGTTTATTAGAATTAAACCAGGACTAGCGTCAAAATTACCTAACAATTGTCGATACCTTTTCTATAGAGATAGTCGTTTGACTGACTGACCAGATTGTCGGATACTAGTAAGCTTGGGGAGCCGAATCCAAACTGATCCAAGGTGAGCAATTTCGGACCGTGAAACTGATATATAGTCATTCGACAACAAAAGCCTACGTACGTATCCTGTCCTGTGTAACGGTACAAAGAAAATATATTTTCGTGATCGAACCACATCTTAGCCAAGATTTGAACCAGTAGTTTATATTGCCATCACATTTACATGAACGTTACTTTTATAATGAATATTATTAAGGCCATCCCTAACTAAGTCCTAAGGGAATTTATTCTGAACTAATTGATAGCCAACGAGTAATTAGTAGCATACACGGGGGTTTATTGCCCTACTTATATTCTATATTTTTGTTAACTCCAATTCCTTTAATCTCTATATAAATTTTTAACATTCTTGAATAGTTATTTGTAAATAAGAGCATCAATATCATGTTCTATACCTGCAGAGTTAAATATATCACTTTTCAATATTAGAGCTCTGGATCTCTCTCTGTAGTCGTAACTTAAATAGTAACTTAATATACTGTGTACAGTATTTAATTTGTCATCAACTATGATTGCGATATATTATTTTGCTTTGAATAACCTTGTCGTCGTTTGAATCTGTCACCATCGCTAATTCCTTACGATCTTCTTTATATGCTTCTCCGACCAGCGAACATTTGATGTCAGTGTTGCACATTTCGCCATGCCTCTCTTAAGGGTGAATAGATGAATTTCCGTCACTTCCCCAATTTTTCTTTCCTATCGCATATTACAGTCAGACAAGTGTGTTTCTTGAATAGTAACTCAAATTAAGAAAGGTAAGTAAAAAAAGGTAAGAAATGTACTCTTGCCTTTTTTTAATTTTTAACTATACCCTACATACTTTACTCTCTATGTAAATATTTTACCTCCATTTAGCTGAAAATCGATGGTTAGTTAATTACCAGTTCACGTCGGGAAACTTGATTGACCCGTATTGAAACTTCAATTAAGCACTAAGTTATATATTATTATTTATGAATAAAAATATTTACAAGAACTCTCAAACATAGATACCAACACCACACGACCGACATGGTAATAATACAACTTAAAAACGAAGTGAAAACATTGACTACTGCCTGCCATTAAGATGTATTTATCGTAATTACAATCATTTGCCATCGTACCGGGAGTAATAATTAAAAGTTATACTTTTGGAGTTTTTTACAGTATTCATAGATTAAAAATATCCTTGGAATAGTGACATGAAGTTTGTTACATTTATTAATATTTATGTGGATAAATTATTAGATATAAATGTTAAAAAGTCAGTTATTCATCCTATATTTTTAACGTGTACTGTTACCTATATTGGCTTGAAGTATAATAAGATAAAGCAGGACAGTTTTAAATTGACGGAATTTTTATTATTCCTACTTGTCGGCAGCTATGACTTTAGTTTGCTCTGCTTTTATTGATTTTTTTTTCCATAAATAAAGGTTTGATATTAAGTGTAAATAAGAGGAAAAGATTGATTTCTTACCTTAATATTTTATTTAATGATTATTTCGTTAGTATGATCAATTTATAATTTATTTCTGTTAAAGATTTATAATATTTGTTCCAGTAGCATATTACCTAGAACAAACAATATATACATTAATTTTTAAAAATAATTAGTAAAATGTGTTCAAACTTCATACCTTTAACTTATGTTACGTGCTCTCGTAAGTATCGTGACAAAACATAAGTATCCCCACACTTATAATGAGTATGACGTCCATAAACTCCCTGAAGTAATAAGGGATGCGAGCTACCGCACTTCAAGCTTTCTCTCATTATAGAAAGAGGCTCATTTCTTGTATAGTTATAAAGTGTGAGAAGTAGTGCATTTATTATAAATATACATACGAGTACATTTAATTAACCGCTAACGTTATTAACATGAGGAGGTGATAGCTCAGTTATAAGTGCAATGGAATTTTCCACTGTATAACAAGAAGGCAAGTGAATTCGTTACCAAGTAGGCCACCACCTCTGGTGAGAAAAAACGGAAAAAATATATTAGATTAAAAATTTAACTTATATTATTTTCCGTGGCCGAGTTTCAAATATATATATAAGAAGAGAATATAAAGTTATCTACAAACAGAGGTATGCGTGGCGTGCGCCTCTTTCATTCCCATTGGGAACGTATACTTCAATACGATTATTAATTACATAACTGTTGATAAGGTTACCACTGAATATAACATAAAATTATATATGTGTAAAGTTTTAATTGCTCTATATAAATATATATTAAAATCTTACTTATTTTTATTAAAGTATTAATTGACTAGAAGTATCACATATTTAGACGAACCTCTCACATAATAATTTTATAGTTTAATATATCGGTGTGTTTAAATTATCTTGCATAAATATCAAGTTAGTACTTAATTTTTTTTATAATATTTTTTTGTTTAATTTTATACTGTTCATTGCAGTAATAAACCAAAAATAATTTTTTTATTCGCAGGTACTGTAAAACCCTTTCGTCTCTGGTTCCACACGGACAATGTGGAAATGCCCGTTGACGTTGGAAATAGAGGATTCTGTTTAAACTATATACAGCAACCATGTACAAATAACGTTATTTAAATAATTTTAATATTGAATTAATGTTAAGTTATTAACTAACAATTTGTAATCGTTTTTATTTGAATGCTTTAGTTTAGGCACAATTTTTATTAATTAGAATAGATTGCTTATCAATTATTAATATATATTTGACCGGTGGTTGGCCTTTGTAGCCTTATTTTCGGCTTCAGAATTGTATAAATTTTAACCAAAAATGAACTAACAGGTTTTTTTTATATTATTGATGTTAAAACCAAATGTGGGACAAGATTGTTTCTAACAATTTTGATATTCACTGGTAGTAGGTCTCTGTCACCGGAGACAGTCTAGGTAGGTACCATCTTAGCTCCTTTTTCTACCGCCAAACATTACTATATTCCGTTTTAAAAAGCGCTGTACCTATTGTAATTACTAGGGTAACGAGACTCAACAGTTTGAATTAAGGCGACGATGGCAATGTGCAGTGTGGGTACAGTGTGTAACATCGAACGCCACGTTATTATGGGCAAGATACCCTTGTACTTATCTCAGGTGAATATCCCGTTCGTCTCGTCACTTCGATGCAAAAAAGTAAATAAAAGACAAGGAAATTACATTATTGTTAAAAAAAGAAAAAGAAAAATTGGGTAGGAATTGCGCTTGGCAGAATAATTTCTATGACGCTATGATTTCTAATGTTTTCAGAAACGTTCACCACCCACTGTAAAATAATAAATTAAATCAATGGTATGTTAAAATAAATTATAACAAAAGGAAATTCTATTTCATTTAAGTACTTTGAGCAAAGCGGATTCATTAGTTCGATTCTACAATCTCTACTGAACAATGACAAGGTGGTATTTTGTTTTTACTTAAAAACACTTTTGTATACTTTTCTGATCAATTGATGCTTCACTCTATTAACACAATGGTAACAGTTATAGCACGATCGATATCAATTGAACAAAGAAAATCATTATTAAATCATTTGCATGCAATCACGATTAAAGTAACGAAGGAGAATTGAATACGTACATATTCGCTAAGCAATAACCGGTGGTTAGTTTCTCGTACCGAAAACTTATTTCGTAGCTTCTTTTCCGCCGATAAGCTTTTAAGAGTTACTTGTTTTTGTATAACTAGAAAAAATTCAAGTTTATTTTAGAAACAATTCCTAATAATACAATATATCATGACATCAAAACTTGGAAGTATTTGACTATGATATTATGGGAAATCGCAATTTCAAAACGATTGTCCCTTCGCTGGTTAAAATGATTATACATAGAAAATATTAAATGTAGGGGAATCTTAAGTATAATATTCGGAAAGTAAAATTTTATACGTATTATACCATTTACAAATCATTCGTAAACTCGAAACTAATTCTTTTTGCCTTCTAAATATAATAATGTGAGATTAGGTATACTATTGTTTAAAAACTACTTGGTAAGTCGCTTACATATTTATATTACTTAAATACAAAGATGTAAAAGTACCAGTGGATTTTATAAAGTAAGGTTATTTGTTATTTGACTATTTTACCTACACTTACAACCCGTAATAATAATATTTTTTTTTATATTATTCATTTACCATTATACACTTTACACGCCATGCCAACTACTTCAGCCGTAAAGAACTTGCTCCCTCTGTAATTTTCTGTGTGGTTTTTAACTTTAACAACAGTAAACGATAAAGACGGAAAACTTAACGCAAGTGAATATATCCACTGTAACTGTCGTCAAGAAATTGAAAATATAAATTGTAGAAAATTTTCAGCGAATTTACACTCAAATCTACTGTATTTTTATGAATCAAAGTACTATTGTATTTATAATTACTGGAATGTTTCATTGCGTCTAAGCTTCAAAGTGCTTATATCCAATATTCATTATCGTCCATTTTATTAATAAAGTAACATTACATTTTTTTTACAAACAAACGTTAAAAACTAAAGTTGCTATTTATTAATCAGTAATAATTATTCTACGTTGTATCGGATCCTTTTCCGCACAACGATCAAGTTTTAATTAAAGGAACTGCTATTAATCCTGTTCCCAATTCATCGGAGTATTTATCAAGAAATAACCTGAATACGCTGTTAAAAACCGAATGAAATCACACATACATTGGACAGTTCCACCCCCTTATAATCTATGTCGTGTACAGACTCCAGTACTTCCGTAACTGTTGAAAAGCGCGAACGTCCATTTAAAACTTCATCCACGATGGCACGCTATTCGGAATCCACTACCGTCGTGGTCAACGAGCCTGAGGGTGAGTTAAATAATAATTTATTGTGTTATATTATTTATAATTATTTATTTATCCGATGATCGTGAGAAGTGCCATTTGTCATGTTTGACGTTACCCATATGAATATTGAACGAGCGCGCTGGCCATGGCATAGGTGGCTCTAGCGTCAGTTAAGGACCATCCCTCCTCGGCGTTACTCGTGCTTCAGCCGTTACTTGAACCAACAAAGTTTATTCTTCTACGGTAAACGGGATGACTACGTTCTTAGAGATGTCCAACCGTCAACAATTGTATCCGTCGATTGCATCGAGTTAGTAAGCCTTTTAAAAACAATTTAAAATTTTCTTCATTACAAAATAATGACAAGTTTTTTTTTTCATAGCAAATGATAATCCGGATGGCGAGTCGAAAACTTGTGGGAGGATCCTCATATTCCTGGCCTGGCTTCTGGTGATCTTTACGATGCCTTTCTCTCTCTTCGTGTGCTTTAAGGTGAGCTTAATTAAACACTGTATTTTTAATAATTAAAAAATTAAATTAAATAATATTTTTTTTTTTAAGAAACTTTTAACAATTATTTCACAAGTTCTTCTAAGAATAGTACAATAACACATGTTAGTTCGCTTACATTGCTGTGCTGTAATACAAACATTGCGAACTTTTTCAATAGATTACATATTTGTTAAATATCATACCATTTTTACTAATTTTCTCCGAAATTAAAATAGACTATTAACAGTGTTATATTAAAAGTTTAAATCTATTGCGAATATTACAAATACTCTGTGAAGCCAAATTTATTATATAAAAATATTACATGCACTCAGAAGAGAATTTTTTCTGATATATGCTTGTCTACTTAGTAATAAAATACCTAATTAATACGATTTTAGTCTACTGGTGATAGGTTTTTCTTGCCGGGAGCTAAGTAGGTACAACCGCATCTACTATTTGTGTAATATTAGTTTTCCGGTTTGAAGAGGCTGCTAGTTTGATTATCCTTTACAGAGGTTACAAGACTAAACATGGAATATCTTAAGGCAACGAGCATGATACAGAGTAGTGTATATCATCCTAACTAGCAACACATTTCTATGGCTACGCGTATTATATACGATCAGGTGAAAAGTTGCTCCGCAAAGTTAAAAATAGCCTTAACATATCTATAACATATTTCTTTTTTTTTATTTATATATATATATATATATATTGCTTTGTAGCAATATATATATATATATAGCTTATTGTACGTATATAATTTAAATTACAAACAAAGTACATTGAAGTAAGTTTATGTTATAGTAATGACATACATAATAATTCGCAGCTTGTCCGATTACTTGAAATGTTAGTTAACTTTCATACTAAGCTACATTAAGAACTTGGTAGTATTTAGCACAAGATTGCATTGACTTAAATAATAATTATTGAGTCAATAATTAATAACTATTAACAGTTTCCTTATGGATGTTTTTAAGTGGAATCAAAAAGTTTTGTTAATGTTATTTTTATGTTACTTATGACATTTGATTAACCCTCGTAGAAATTGTTTAAAGCGTGTTAAGTTTTTGACAGTGTTAGATATTTCACAAAGGACTGATAGACATTTCACAAATTTTGTGCTAAATCGATTTTGTAGCGATTAACGCCAGCGCTCACGAAAATCAACAATTAACATTAAATAATTGTGTTGTCCAAAATGATGAACAACTTTGAACCTGTGTTATGCGTTTATTTTTAGTGCACTTGGAGTGTCATTGGTGCTTCCTCATTACATCTACAGCATTCGACAATTTATTGCTATTTGACGACTGAAACCTATTTTGTAGTATTGCAAGTGGTATCGATGGTAGGTCTCTGTTGCTGCAGGCCGTCTACGTAGGCACCACCGCAGCACTTATTTTTGCCTACATATAGTACTGTGCAAACTTCACTGTGTTCCGATCTGAAGGGTACTTACTGTAAGACTTTTTTTTATATTATCACGCTTTTTTTCAATAGACCTAACATCTTTTATTTCAAGGCGACGAACGCAATATGGTGCAGTAGTATTATTCTAAATAACGCGCCGTTGTTATGTGCCAGCGTATCACTTACCACGAGATGAACGACTTGCTCATCTAATCGCTTCGTCGAATAAAAAAATTCTCCGGTCTCAATTTGATGAAAGCTGCGGGTAGTGCAATTACTATCGTATCGTGAAAAATCATATTCTGCAGAATTCTTTGCATTATTTTCTACTAAGATACCTATACAAAAAAAGAGGCTTTAACTTAATTTATAGCAAAGTTATAAGAGCCGCTTTGCTAACTTAACTAAATGAAAAATAATTTAATAATTACTATTTGTTTACTTAAGTGTTGAAATATTTTAATCTTAAGTATTTTATAGCAAATTTATACTTTTGCAAATTTTCGATGTTCAGCACGTATATAGCAAAGAAAATTTTTGTATTTGATATCAGGAGAGAATCTTTGAAAGATACTCTGCTTCTGGACGGAGATCAGTATTTTGAGAGATTTATACCTCGTAAAACCCACAGTGGTCTCGTTTAATGCTTTAGTAACCCTCTTTAACATAACGCTTGGGTGGCCCTCTATAGTTTGGCTTAAGAAGTCTTAAGAAAGGCTAAACCTGCCTTGACACCTGCGCTGAGCTACGGCAAGTAGGTTACTATCCCATACGGGTTCACTTTTTGTACCACAAGTGACCCTACCCGCGAGTTACACGGAACCCATAGGGTTTTGTCGCCTTCTACGATCAGCAATCATTTTATCGCAAATCCCATTGATACTATTTTTAGTCATGAAAATTAAAAAAAATAAAACAAAATAGATAACTATATAAATTCTGCTATAACATGAGACAAGCCTCGAACCCTTATTATCGTGTGCCAATTTTGATAGCATCACTTTATTTTTGAAACTACAATGGTCATCATCTGCCGATAGACTTCTACTGCTGAACCACTGCTATTCCCAAAGATATCCACATATATCGGTGCTGCACTGCCAGCATCCAGCAACTTCCGCGTATGTACGGGTTCATATAGGGGGGTTTAGCTCATTTCCCACCACGCTGGCCCAATGCGGGTTTGTGAGAGCTAGAGCCTCGTTTGTTGATTAGCAGTGTGCACCACGAGCAGGTGAGGTTGGCTTAGGTACTGTAAGTTGTCGTATAGGACCCTTTCATACCCCACACTGATGTAATATATAAAAATAAGTACACAAATTTCTAACTCGAACGTCTCTTTAAAACTCATATTTAGAATGATCTTTCTACGAGATGTATTCTTCTATTGTCTATTGTATGTATCTATGTATTCGTCTATTTATTTAAATATTGTTTACAATTAAAAACGAAATGTACTCCATAGCATATTATGGTATAATCGTCGCACGATATAAAATAATTTAGGAACAAATATAACTAACTACGCTTAAATCAAAACAGAGAGATGCAACGTCATTAATTAAATTTAATCTGATATTGAATAGCTGCCCGGGATCCAATCCGCTCACTGCAACTTGGATCTGCTAAACGGAATCGTATTATAACTGTCGTCACGAGTTTAGTCCTTGGATTATGCTTAACAATAATGCAGAGGATTACCTGTGCTTCTAGTACATTTCAGGACATTTCTTAAAGCACTGAAAGAGATTAACAAATGGGTTTTACTAAGTAGAAGTCACATAGACCAAAAAACGTTTTTGATAAGTACAGCAAACAACTTGCCAGCATCAATCTTCCTGTTTAAATACGACGCCGGTGTCCTCAAAAGAAGACTGAATAGGCTGTTCCTAGACTAGCGCGCTCTACCATCGCAAGTCATATCACCTCTCAATGTCGGATGGAATTGTGGTCAACACTAACTATTCAGATTTAAAAAGGACCTTGTAGTGCATAAGAGTAATTTTACAATGGTGTTGCATTACTTCATTTAAACTATTTGTCCAGTTTTGGCTTTAGGAATTTATTCATGTTTCACAGTTTTAATTGAGTTTTGTAATATAATGCAATTATTTGAATACTAGTATTTTAAATGCAATCGTTTAATCTATCAGCAGCGGGTGCATCAATAATAAATACCAATTACAAACTGCTCCACAACGCGGTACGTACAAACATTACAGACCGTCTACGTGACTATTAAATAATCGTCGCGCTTAACAGAGTGGTGCTACAACTAAAAATAGATGAGCTGTTTGTCCATGTTCACAATTGCTCGGTTTACCAGATTCATCCTCCGGGGGAGCCAGTATGCTTTCATAAAATTAAAATTCATTTGAGTACTTAAATTTTCTCACGATTGTGAATAAAGGGAGCAACTTAAGTTTAGTATGAATTCGTTTAAACATTTTGTTACTGATACCAAAAACCATTGTCATGATTTCAATCTGTAGCTGTTCACTACTAAACTAAGACATCTCCAACTCTAACGATTTTTATAGCGACCTGACCCCGATCCCGACCAATATCCTTTCTTGGTTTCTTCTTTCATTCTTATATATCTACATGAAATAAATTTTTATCAAAATTCTCCGAATGTGTGCTAACAAATAGATGAAAAATGATCCATTAATTTATATGAGAAAATTATAGTACATGAACTAACATTAATAATTAATTCTTAACAGAGGTGTAATCAAAAGTTTTATTGCAGGCCCAACTAATTCCTTCGTCAGGGTTCTAACGGAGCGCTTAAATCCTTGCGAGACAACTTTTTGAATATAAACTTCCAACGATTGAATTTTAATGAACTTAAGTACCTAAGCATTGCTGTATAAAAATTAACTTTATGAAGGACTTATTACTTCTGTACAACATTGCAATTATTATTCAATTTTTTTCATCGTCAGATGAATAATCAGAATTCCCTAGCAAATGAAGGTAAAGCTTCAACGACATTATATAAAAGTTTATTAATATTACTTCAGAGAAATTTAACTAGAGTTATATTCCAGTAATAATCTCTGATGAAAGTCTTTGTTCCTTGAAATTGTAATATGCTTAGCAGCGCGCAATAACCTAAGCTTGTAACGTTACTCAAGGCTTGCATTTTGCTATCATGTTCTATATATACATAGTATTAAAGGATATCTATTCTATATACAAATATTAGTTAATACAAAGCAGTTGTTTTATCTACACACATTTATTTCCGTATATAAATAAAAATGTCTAATGAAATCAGCGTATAAAATATAAACCAACTTCTGCTCTCCAAGTCTTTATATATGGTTGAAAAAGAGAATTGTTTGATGCTTAAAACAAAACACAGGACACACGGTGGACATTTACAGCTGAAGACAGGTCTCTTATAACGCACTTCAAAATAACATAGTGAATGAAAAATTTACAACACATTTCTAATTAGGATCTTGCACAGCTCTTAAATACTATTTAATTCTTCACACATTAACAGATATATTTTTCGTAGCGAAGTGAATTGAACGATTTTACTAAATAAAAGACTATATGAATGTGGAGGTATTCAATTAACTTGACTGTAGTGGTCTTTTATTTAAGAATAAATTGCCGTTTAAAAATCATAAATCTGTAAAATGTGCTGTAAAATGCTGAAACGGCACAGCAGCCTCGATCATTAACCATACCGACCCGACAGTGGCTTACTCTTTAATATGAAACTAAATATCGTATGAATTCACTTCAAAAGTATTTTTTTTTACTTTTTTTGAATTGTTATCATGCTCTTTCTTTATTACAAAAAATTTCCTAATTGGTTGGGTTATTTTTAGCAATTAATTAACACAACCTCACATTCGCGTAGCATTAAATAAGTTCGATAATGAAGAGGTATCACCCAGTACACCCCGACTCCTAATGAAAGTTGTTGTAGCTAGCCAGTGGGACTTCTTAAACCCTACCACAAACCAAACCCCACAACATGTAGACGTGGTCTCAAAGCGCTAGTTTTATTAAAAGGTAAAAGCTTACTCACTGAGGCAGCTAAGTGTTAGAATAAAATCAAACGGGAACTTCGAGAAAAAAAATTCAAAGTAAAGGATCATAGTTTAACGGAGTAAATAAAAAGTATTGGAAAAATGTTAGTGAAACCTTTTAAATAGGAACCTTTTTCTCGTAAGATTATCTGTGAAGGCGGTATTTTATTCCCAGGCTCACTGTAAAAGTAGGTTCCAAGTTTTAATTCAGGTCAAGTGAGGACACTTAATTTTACATCATGAAATCCTTACCTTGTTCTTCTTCTTATTATTTTTAAACTATTTTTACTTAAGTAACATTAACGACGTAAAGGAATAATTATCAAACGTTTGAACGGTTTGAAAAATTTTTAGAAAATTTTCGTTTTTCACCCCTCTGCTCTTTGTCTGTCTGATAGTGAGAAATATTAAAAAAAAAACAACTTTTAGTTGGCGCAAGTGATTTAGCTTTCAGAATTAATAGTGTAATTAGTCTAGATACAGACTAAAAATGTTTAAGACTAAATATTGAAATTCGAGCTTTTATACTTTATCAATACGCACCTTATAGAATAATAACTTACTAGTTTAAGTGATTAAATTTTTTTTCGCAAATGTAGTGACTTTTTTCTTATGCAAATTCATTAGATGCTAATGCGAAATTTCCTTAAATTTTTATAATTATTATTGTAATCTGTGCGTTCGTGTATTACAGCATCCTGTTAGAACATGAAGCGTGTATATTCCTTCCTTGCTAAGCTGCAGTAATAAATTCAGGGCACGCCCTTTGTCTCTAGTGTACATAGTTTCAAGATTGATTTAATCATACTGTTAACGATTCAAGCTTTATTCAAACTATAATTGTAAGCTTGTTAACCATAAAATTATTTAATAAAGATATTGATTTATTTTTATTGTAATACTTTAACCTCCACCGTGGCACAGTGGTTCAGTTTTTGCCTTGTAATATGTCGGTTACTTCACCACCAAATATTATGTGTAAACTTTATTTGTTGGTAGCCTTTTTTAAAATCCACTTAGCATAACAATATTGCTTTGTATTTTGAGAAATATCGCATATGCTAATGTAAATAAAACTAGTCTGGCCCTAAATACTGTTACATAAAAACTTTTCTTTTTTACAATTTTGAATTTGGAGCACGTATATTATTTTAAAAACTTCTTTCGATCTGGCGCCATTTCTCATATTTTTTCGTGTTCAATATCAAACTACAATATAGAATGGGGTATTTAAGAAAATAGGATTTCAGTGATCGCCTTCTACAAAGTGAGTATGGAGCTGTCAAACGTATTCCAGACACTTCAAAAAGCTGGTAGCGGTATGTTCGTATATGGTACTATCAACAGATACAACAACATTTCCTCTGTGGAAGACCAGAAAAGATCGGGACGACCGTGTGCTGTTAGAACTACAAAGGCTATAAATGCTGTTAAAGCCAGAATTCGTCGAAACCCCGTTAAGAAACAAAAAACCTTATCGCGAGAAATGAAGACTCCCGTTACGACTCTGTCGCGTATTGTGAAATAAAACCTGAAGCTCGATGCTTATCGTTGATAAACAGGACATGCCCTAAATCAATCTTTACATTTAAAGAGAGTGGACCGATCAAAACCCCTTCTGTCGCGATACGCAGGTGAAAGGCACAGAAATATCCTCTTTACCGATGAAAAAGTTTTCACGATTGAAGAACACTACAATAAGCAAAATGATAAAGTATACGCTCGCAGTTCTAAAGAAGCTGCTCAAGTGGTCAGAAAGGTACAACGTGGGCATTATCCTGCGTCAGTGATGATTTGATATGGCGTGTCTTATCAAGGAGTCACAAACGTAAATTTTTGTAAAAAAGGAGTGAAAACTTCAGTTAAAGTGCATCAAGATATAGTCGTGGATCATGTTGTGAAACCTCGCAACAATACACTTTTTAAAATATACAACAGGACTCTGCACCTGGTCACAAGGGATGAAATACCCAAGCCTGGCAAGAAATCAACGTTCCGGACTTCATAAGAGCTGAAGACTGGCTCTCATCTAGCCTAGACCTCAACCCTTTAGACTTCAAATTATGGACGTGGCCTGCTCTAAACGACACGGTAGCATTGAGTCTCTTAAAAATGTTTGGACCAAGCTGTGGCGGAGCCGGAAATTCCCCTTGGAAACAGTGCGTAAATTCATAGATTCGTAGCGAATAACAACAAAAATTTAAAGACTTTTATAAAAGCCAAAACTGGCTATTTCGAATAGATTTTTTTCTTATTATTTGCTGACACTAGTAAATATGTAGGTATAAATTTCAATAATAGTACATTACTTCATTAAAAAAAAATGCATTTTCATTTGTAACAGAACTTATGGCCGGCTAGGTTAGGTTAGGTTATACAAATTTCGACAACCTCGAACACATTTTATTATAATGATATATATAGCTGCTGATTATACATATAGTGCATTGTAACCTTAACGTAATTGTTATGAATATGCGTATCAGTTATAGGTGAATGTCCGTCTCATCTGGACTAACTGATAAACATTAATGGATGTAAAAACATGTATTTTAAATAGTTTTTTTTATCTCAGGTGGTGCAAGAGTATGAGAGGGCTGTGATCTTTCGCTTAGGCCGACTTCTCTCTGGCGGCGCTAAAGGGCCAGGTTAAAATTTGTCTAATTTTACAGAACTATCAAAGCATCCTCAGCTATTATTACATATTATGTATATTTTTTTTTAATGTTAACATGATTATTTTCGCAGGAATTTTCTTCATTCTTCCCTGCGTTGATACTTATGCCCGCGTTGACTTGCGTACGCTGACATACGACGTTCCTCCACAAGAAGTGAAGTACCAATTTAAATTTTCAGCATAAATCATTTTATTACATCTTAATATATGTACCATATAATAAATTAATAGAAGTACTTAAAATTTTCACTTTAATATATATTGCAACCGGCGAACGTATTAAAATAGAAATTCACGTTGCACCTCTTCGGCTTTCACGGAATATAAGCTCACTGTTAATAATAAGCTTGACATCTTCACGTTTCCATGAATTAAATGATGATAACTAGCATTCCAGTTTAATGCATTCACAAACATTTCAATGTAACATAAAATAATAATTTTGCATCGTTAACATACGAGTACTTAAAAAACAGCTCTTAATATTTCCACTAGTCTCAAACTAGAAAGCAGATAGTTGGCGAAACTATTTATATCCCACCGGATATCGTCTGTCTTTGAATGCTGTTTTTATTAGATCTTCCAATTTCCTAAAGAGGTTTACCGGGAACCTGAGCTCAAAGTGGATCGAAAGCACGCTTCTTAGAATCGCGATGCGCAATAACTGTCACAAACTGAGCTATCACAACTTCTCTACAACGCTACCTATAAATAATAATAAAATATAAAGATTAAATTTGTAATACGTAACTAGAGTTTCAATGTTAAGAAATCATATTTCACATTCATTATCATACGCGTTATAAAAAACGTTGATGCGAGTATTAGATGCAACTGTAAAATAATAAATTGATAATGATACAAATGACAGATTAATATAAATTCAAGCTTACATGTTCAAAGTGAGCGACAATTAATCAATAGCGATTTGATTAATTTAATCTTTGACATCAGCAGCCACAATGGATTTCACATATTGGAACTGTGGTTTCAGCGTCCGGCATGACATCTCGAATAATTGGCAGGACTTTTCACGAATAAACTATAATATGGTTTCGTTAATTCATATTTATGAAATATACGCATTACATATCAATCTTAATCTTGCAACGAGTTACAGATCTTTCAAACAATCATAGCTGATATTTAAATGCCTTAAGAAACATTCAGCTATACTGAAAACAAAAAGATCTATTTGATTTAAAATGTAATAAGAAATTTATAATGCAAACAAGTAAAACCTTAATAATATTTTCGGTTTTACAAACAAGACATTGTACCATACCTTGTATTACTAAGTATTTTTCTTTATATTTGTTTTGTGAGTGAATTTTAAATGTATTACCCCATCTTAACCAAACTTAGAGCAAGGTTTTTAATATTAATACTTTGGGTTTACTAGGTACTGACCAAGGACTCCGTTACCGTATCCGTTGATGCGGTGGTCTACTACCGCGTTCATAACGCCACTATCTCCATCGCTAATGTGGAGAACGCCCACCACTCCACTCGTCTATTGGCGCAAACGACCCTCCGCAACACTATGGGCACCCGGCCACTGCACGAGATTCTAAGCGAGAGGGAGACGATTTCCGGAAACATGCAAATCGCTCTGGACGAAGCTACTGACGCATGGGGCATTAAAGTTGAACGTGTCGAAATGTAAGTAGTAGATATCATTACCATCAAGGATGTGCACAAGGATTTCGAGTAGATTTAGCAAACCACACCCAAAATCTCTGTTTTTATCTGTACTTAAAAATAAACCTAGCTATCTAATTAATCTTGCACTTATTTAGCAATAGTCAAAACATTGTTATGTGGCTTTAAGTAACTTGAGAAATTATTATTTAGACAAATTTAGGGAATCAAGGTAAGCAATACTAATGCAGAGCGCACACCCCTAATTGCCTCTCATCAGAATCTTTTACACCTCAAACCCCTGAATACATTAATTTAAATGTTTACTTTGAATAATGTGGATTAAAAATTAATAAGTATATGTAAAGAACTAACTTTAGTTCATACGAAATTATGAAGTTATTTGGATCACATATTTTTTATTCCGTATTCCGTATCCGTATCCGTATTCCTTGAACATTATAAACGTTTTGTTTTTATTTTGCTATAACTACATCAATTTTGTACTAGATATTTCAAATTATTATTATTAGCAATTGAAAATGCTTTCTATTTATTTTTCCATGCCAATATTTAGTAACGAAATTGATATTTTAGTCTTTAATACTAAATTTCACGAAACATTGAATTTCAAAGCGGAACTTATGTTGAATTTCTTCTAAGCATTTAGCGGAAATTTTAGAGTTCTAGACGTATAAGCCTTTCATGTTGAAATTTCGTAGTATCGCTGTAAGGAAGCAGTATCATTGCAATACACATCTTTCTGGATTTCTCTCGTATTTGTTTTTTGTTGTGTTAAATAGATATACAGTTACAAGTGACTGTACCAAAGTAATGCCGTTGTTTAACCACAGATCCGAAAGGAGAATGAAAATACTACGACCAGTCATAGTGCTGAAAAAGACTATTGACAGGGTGTACCTGCGGATTAAAAAAAATTATTAACATCACTTCAGTATGCAGAATAGCCTTCTGAACCTCTACCTCTAATAAACATATACAGTCGTAAAGATGACCACGAAAACCATAACTTAAAACCAAATCCCATATAACGTTGCCATTGTCACCACAACACATTTTCTGTTTTTTATTGGCATTGTACATATATTTTAATGCACACGATTCACACAATTATCCTGTCAGAATAATCAATATAAAGATAAAAGCATAAATCGTTATCGGAGTGCCGTGGTATAGAATTAAATACCACTGGTCAAACTAAAGCAACACGCTGTAATGTAATGATACATATCGATTGAATACTAGCTATCGATATTTACATTGTGATTATGTCAATTTGGCAATCATCACAACTGAAACAGGACCATAAATCTTTTTGACATGTTATCAGAGAGAATCTCTAAAAACGCCCTTTGCAGTTACCGCCTTATAACGAGGGAGTAGCGATCGTTTTAGTAAAACTCTATAGGATTTCTACCTACTACAACCCTTTCGGAACGTGCTGAATGCATACAGAAGAACCCCAGTATCTCTTCTAAGAAACGCACCGGTGCCCAACCGTTCATTCCGTTCTATCCGAAGACTCAGCAGCCTTCTAGTACAGGCAAGGGTAATGCAAGTTCTTATTCAAAGACCCCTAAAACTAAAAATACAATAATTTTGTAGCGACACAGTTTTTTATTTAGTTACTTTGTTTATGGCTTTTTGTTTCAATTTTTCATTTTCATGTACCAGTATCGATTGGCCACGTAATGCCTGTTGACACTGTATCGTGGGAATTAGGACAGTTGATAGCAGAAGTATAAGTGATTTTTATGTACGGCTATGTTATATTAACACCTTGTTTCTATAATAGGTTTAAGACATAACTTTTAAGAATGCAGACCTTGCGTGAACTCCGTGAAAACTTAGGTTATTAAGTAAAATGTCAGATGAGATTAAAGTGCATCTTTATCAAGTTATTCTTATTTCCGTCTGGGATGTTAGATCTCTAAAACTATTATACTTTACAAAACTGTATTTTGAGGTATAAAGAGAATAATGAAATAGAAATGAATAAATAAAAACAACTTTATGCTTTTCAATGTTCTGACTAAGTATCAATACATGTTTACGTTTTTAATAATATTATTCTTACGCATTGTTTTTTGTTTCTTTTAAGATTTTGTGGATACCGAAAATCTTTTTATATTTCTAAAAATAAACACTGTAATACAGCGTAATTAATTCAACATATTAATCTCTACTACTAAACATAAGCGTACAAAGATAAGGTTGCATTACTGATATTAGTATTAGGGATGCTATTCATAGTATAGTTTTTCTACACAGAAAAATTAAGATTGTGGCAGGGACCTTAACCTCTCACACTTGTATTTATACTATATATTATTAATAACCAAACACTTTCCTTTTACATTAGCTCGAATTAAAAGCTTGCGGATAATTAAATTGCCTCTTATATTTAATGGTGCGTAAACAATCACAACACATCCTTTGAGGAAGGTGTGACTACTTACCGGGGCCGGCACAACTATAACTATATAGAATACGTTCTAATTATTAAATACGCATATATAACAGGTGAATTATTAACCGTAAAAATAGGTTAATAATCTTTATTTGGAAAGACGGTCAATGTGTATTACTACAGCGTCTATTTCCCCGGTGCCTAGATTTGAAAGGAATTGCAGATTGTCAAATTGCTGACGTATCGAAACATTTTATGTTTCAAGGCTCCATTGTTATGAGAAGACGTAATACTTAGCAACAGGATTATACTGTTTGTACTATTGCTTCATAGAAAAATAAACTCCACTTCTTTTCTTACTTCCTGACTACAATTATAAAGAAATTACAAACGTTTAATCACAAATTTAAAGCATGTTTTATAAATATGTAGCATAGTTGATATTATACAAAATTCTCATATCCTCTACAGCAAGGACGTCCGCTTGCCGATCCAACTGCAACGCGCCATGGCAGCTGAAGCTGAAGCGGCACGGGAAGCTCGCGCCAAGGTCATTGCCGCTGAAGGAGAACAAAAGGCCTCCCGCGCCCTCCGCGAGGCTTCCGAAGTGATTGGAGACAGCCCAGCAGCTCTTCAACTACGTTACCTACAGGTCCATACTAAACTTCTTACATGGCACTCTTTATCATTTGTATAAATCAAACCGGATTTTATTAACAGATAAGCATTATTAGAAAACAAATTACTTGTATGACAGAATGTATGATTGATAACGTTACAAAATAATATTCACATGGGTACGAAGAGTTTTATATAAAACAACAAAGAGACGAAGCAAACTTACCTGGTTGTTAGTATGATTGATTACACAACATATCTTCGTTATCTCTTGTGACAGAAAATGGTATCAGCTATTTCACTTACTACTTAAACCTAAAATACACTGCTGTAAACCGTATGATCTTTATAATTCTATGGATGTTAAGATAACATACATTAACTATTATTATTATTTTTTTTCAGACTTTGAACACCATTTCGGCTGAAAAGAACTCGACTATCGTGTTCCCCTTGCCGATCGATCTTCTCACTTACTTCTTTAGAACAAGGGAGGCTTAAGTAAAAATATTCCACTTTAAACTTAACGACGTCGGATTCAGATTTGAATTGTAGGTAATCAAACTTAAATGGCATACAAGAAAAAATAAAAAAAAAATTAGTGTAGTCTAGTCGTTACCAATTCAAATGTTTACTACATGTAATCATGTACCCCATAATTATAAAAACCTATAAATCCCTGTGATATACAGGTTGATACTTAAGCTGTTTGCACCTATAATGTGCCATAGCGTTCATCATTTTAGCTTCTTCTTCTTCACCGGTACCACTCTTGACAGAGTGGTCGCGGTCATCACATTAGTTAGTTGATTTTCTGTAATCAATTACTATTGACAGTACCACCATATGTTAATGACATAATACTAAAGTTATGAGGGTATAAATATCCTCATAACAATTTCGACTTATAAGAATCTCTATCACATTATAATGTTAAATGTATTTACTCCAGTAGTAGATTAAAAATATCATGAAAAAAAAAACGCTATTTTATTTTTCAACCTCTTTATTTCCATCGACCATTCAAAACAAATACTAGAATAGAAATTGTGTTGAACACTTGCTTAAAACAAACCGTTCTTAGCTATCCAACAAAGAAACAGGTTAGACTACTTCTTTCCATCATCTTAATGCACTACTACTGGAAGTGTATGGGGTTCCGCACAACAACTCACGGGACCCATGCGAACCTGAACTGCTCGTGGTGCACCATGCTAATCAACAAACGTGGCTCCGGCTGCCACCGACCCGCATCGGGCCAGCATGGTGGAAAACAGCCCAGATCCCCCCATATGATGTGTTGATCCTTGGGGGTGGCCATTATTTAACAGTGGACGTCTATTGGCTGACGATTGGTTAAGGACTACGCCACAGATAATCGAAAGTTGCAATTATAAATAACTTCATCATATTATATATATTTAACATACCATTACTGATATAAAAGATTACTTAAGTAATAAGTAACATCTCTAATCTCCTAAATATTTATAAATATTAAAAAACTAAACTTTTAAAATTTTCTTCTTGTTATAAATTTTTTCTTATGACAACAGATTGATGGTTTAAATCTAAGTTTATTTAAATCAGTAATAATACATTTTAGACCAAGTTTTTAAAGCAAAGATCCTACTTCATTAACCCTTAATCCTCCCCATCTTCTACATCGTTCTCCGCCCCTTATCACATTAAAATATTTCCGAATATAGTAAAATCTAAAACCTTTATTTTGCTTACTCATTAATGGCTACACGTAAATAAAGATTATTGCTAACATCTTTACATATATATATGATATAATGTATTTAAGTACCTAGTTTTCTTTTGTTTTTTTTTAAATAAATATATTAAATATGTGCTATGCTGATATGTCCTTAAAAATGTTAATAAAGTAGCTCCCATTATAGGTTATTATTATGAAATTAGTCTAAAACACAATAAACATCATAACGGATACAATATTCCTTTCCTACCTTCGTTCCATTCCTATATCCCGGGGGATGATTAAGATTATTTAGAGGGTCGATTTATTTTAATGAATACACAAACAGAAATAGAAATAATCGCAGTTTCAGCATAACTTAATAAGTTCAAAATTCAATCTACTCTATATTTGTTTTGCGATAGATTTTTTTTGTAATGATTTTATTTTGTGGTTTTTCCTTTTTATACTATTTCCAAAACAAAAACTATATCTTATTAAAAAAAGGACTATTCTTTCAATGTTACTCATGGTGAAACACAGAAACGTTGAATTGAATATGTGTAACTGCATCCGCGGCGCAGTAGATAACCGCTTGGGTTTTAATACGGAAATCCCTAATTCAATTCCCAGATACCACATATTGCAATTTAGCTGATGACAGTATGTTATCAAAACAGCCTTCCATACGTTTAAAGTAAATCACGCGTCATAACCAGCATTGCTTTATCCCGACTGTCAACATGTGCGACCATGATTATTCTCCGCGAGAACGCTTCATCAACCACAGCATCATTGTCATTCAACACCGTATGAAATATAAGTGTTCGCTCATTGTAAACAAAAAAAAAACCGTTTTCCTTATCGTTGGTCAACAAATTAAAATTGTTTATATTAAGAAATTAACTCCTTTACGGTACTAATGATTATAACATTTAGAATACTAGTCATAGGTATTATACCCTTTTAAAGCCTGTCGAATTGTTAAATTTTTAGATCTTTTATAATTTCAGTGGCGTCTACAGTTTCTACTCCCACTATTTCGTTACTTAATAACTTCATTCCGACATTAAATCTTAAAGACTTCTCACCATCTCTAAACAGGAGGTAAATCTTCGATTGGCTGAGTATCTTCAATGAAAAATGATTATTCAATTTAAAAACTTTTGATCTTATTTCTAAAGGTTTATATTTCAAGGAAACCTTTTGCAATATCTCTCTTACGCTATTGTTCAATTCGATTTCAGACATTTTGTCAGTTGTATTATTCTTATTTACTTTAGTGTCAATTGTTAGCTTATCAAGACATTTGTCATAGGGTTTTAAATACTTTTCCTGATATACACCAACGAGAGTCGGTGGGTCATTCAGAGTATGCCATTTCCATTTAGCCGGTGGCCCAATTTGACTATCCACAAGTACACCTTCAGATTGATTATACTTTAACCTGTCATAAAAAAAAAATTACAAGAGCAAATAATAATGAATAATTCTTTTCGCCTTTGCCAATCTTTTATTCAATTAATCCCTAATTTTTTGCTTTTCTTTATGTTAATCCTATGATTTAAAGTAGAATAAACAATTTTGTAATAAAAACTGTAATTTTTTGCTCACCGAGTTTTTCCAAAACGATCATACACAATTCCATACCCCATAAAATCAAAGTAAGCCAACACGGGTCCTTCCTTTCGTTGCTCATTCTTAATTTTTGTAACGGCATCATACACACAGTACATTTTATTTGAGTCTTTTTCTGAATTTAATTAAAAAAATAACGTTGATCATAAAAACGTATCAATATTCGCATCAGATTCATCACTAGACTAAAATAGTAAGTTTTTAGAACTTATATAATATAACAAATATGATAAAACTATTTTTGGTAATTGCGATTTCTGATATCTTTTAAAATAGGTATTAATAACTCGATGATGGTATTTGTTATCCTATGTTACTAAATTATATTAAATCATCCAATTTATTCGTTAATCAGTGCAATGCTACCTACTATACCTCATGACACATGATACTGATGATGATACTGTACATCATTTATTTTACATAATGTATTTTTTGATACAGAATAATATTTACCTGCAGTTTCAAAAAAAATTAAAGCTAAGTTACCAGCTTTATAATACCAGCGACCTTGACCATCATTTATATCGGCTAATAACTCACCAGTTTTATAAAACATTTTTTTATCGTTTTTCTTATTTGCAAACCAGTCGAATGTAGAGATCGCTGGGACCATTTTATAAATATTCAGCTGTGGAATTGTAATATAGTGTAACATCTATCTAGGCCGATGGTAGGTCTTATTGACACCGTCTAGGTGGGTATCACCGCAACGCGTGTTTCTGCCGCCAAACAGTACTGTGCAAATGTTATTGTGTTCCGTAAATGGTAAAATTACTGGGGGCAATAAATCTTAACATCTTTTGTCACAAGGCGACGAGCACAATGTCGTCCAATGTATATCACCGTAAGCACGACATTATTATAGATGGACGTATCCTTTACTATAAGGTGATTTTACTGCTTGTCTCGTTGCTCAGGGAAAAAATAAAAAATATAGAATCAATAATAATAAATAGCAATTGGGCTAATCAGAACTCTAATGAATATAGTTACTACTTAACCAACGTTCATTCCCAGGTAAGTACAAATTCAATTACGGAAATTAATATGAACATACTATGAAAAAAAGCCGAAAGATAATAATTACCAATATATGCTAATCATCAATGCAAAATTTGCACTAATCTCTCGTTTTTTGTAACATTAATATTTTTTTAGATAATGATAAAATATACCTGTCGCATTATTTTGTAGTGTGGTAAAACTGACCAACCATTATTTATATAATCTGCATTTGAAAGTTGATATCTGTTCTGTGCTGTTTTGAACTCTTTAGCGTCATCCTAAAGTTATAATATTTTTTTTATAAAAGTTGCATAACACCAAGTAGAATTGCAAAGAATATAATAATTAATTTTACCCGTGATAACATTTCTCTTTTTTCATTTAAAGGTCCTATTGGAACTGTATTAGAGACAATACTCTCTGTTTCCTCAACAAAATTGTGTGTAATCTCAAAAAGCAAAGGTTTAAAAGGATGATTTCCTAATGCTGTTTTTTCGAGATTATGTTGAACTATGGTAGTACCTTTTATCATTTCCATGGGTTGTACTAATTTCAAATTTTCACATTCTACAGTATTTTCAGATTCTTCATAAACTGACTCCAAAGATGTTTTTTCATCTTTGGCTGATAATTCTGGCCAATCACCAAAATCTGTTCTTTCAAATCGTTTTAAATTATAAACATCATCGCGTTTGCGATTTTTTTGCCGTTCCATAATCATTTTCATAAAAGTATTAGAATTTTCTTCCTCTTTAACTATGACAGATTTCTCCTTGGATTTTATTTCTTTCTTAATTTCCGTACCAATTTTTGTTTTATTCTTTTTAGCCTTTATTGCCGGTAGTCGACTTCGACTTTGCACTTTTTTATTTGAAACTTCTACCAAATTATATGTTTTCATTAAATTATCTTGAGAAGTAGCATTATTCAGTACTATTGATTGATTTTTCTCAACATTGTATGGAGATAACTTATTTAACTTTTTTGCCACGTATTTGCATACACAAGATTTTTCAAAGTGTAAATCTTCGTTAGACAAATTTACATTTTGTACATTAAGAGTACTAGGAAGAGGTTCCGATTTCTTACATACATTTTCTGGTAATGTTTTTAAGATTTCATTTGTACTCTTATCTTTTACAACAATCATTTCTGACATTTTCTTGTAATTCACATCACTTGGATGCGAAGATCGTCTCTTAACCTTTATCATTTTTAAAAGTTCTTCCATTGAATCAGATTTATGCTTCATTTGCCTGTCGTCTGTTTCAATAAATTCTATTAAAGGTGTAACTTCAGCAATCATTTTAACATTTTGCTTATCATATAAACTATTATTTTCTTGTTCTAAGATATATTTTATTATTACTTCATTGCATCTTTTACATAGTTGTTTAGAGAGTGTTTTAAAATTTTTGCAATTGTTACAAATAACACGAATTTCTTTAATGTTAATAATTATTATATTGCTTACAAGGTTGCGCATTTTTTTAATAAATACTTGGCACAGGGGACATAATTCTTTATATTGATCTAAAAAACAACCAAAACATATAAATTATAAACTGTTTACAAATAATTTAAAAATCATTGATTGTCATAATTATAACAAAATGTAGTGTTAAATATCTTTTACAATATCGGGGAAAAATAATATAGATAATCAAAAAAAATTTATGTAGAACTCAAATACATATGAAACTTACTCAATTCATTCATAAATTCTGAATTTAAAATAGGGCAATTTCCAGTGTTGTGTAAAATTATTCTTTCGTCTGCCTGTTCATTATGAATAATCATTTTACATTATTAAGATAAGTTACACATCAAAGTAATTGATTTAAGAAAACGATAAAATATGTTTTTTATAACAAATTTCTTTTTAAGATATACCGAACTAATAATTGGTTTATTCTTACCCTTTTAATATTTATTGGTATGTAAATATTTAAACGTGAATCCATTAAAGTGAGAACTTTCTTAAAATTTCCCGAGCAAAGTGCTCGACATGACTGGCAGCATTGTTGAATTCTGTTTTAAATCGATAATGCAATGAAATTCAAAATGTACAAATTGATCTTTTAACAGAGTTTAACCTATGACTTGATAACTTTAAATAGTACAATATATAATGAAAGCAAGGATTTATATTAGTAATTGAGAAAACGACCACAAAGCAAATACGATATATATTTAAAGAAAATGTAATAGTCAATACATAGAATTCGCCTAATTACTAATGACTTACTGAGAATTACTGACGACGACTGACAGTTTCATTACACTGATGTTGTTCTTCAAATATCGTGTGTACATTTGTGAAACGAATACTATTTTACAGAACAACGACCGAAATTCTAAAAGTATCATTTATTAGACAGAACTCTTCTGTATAAATCTCAGCTATATATGTAGACGACGTAAATTGAATTGCTGCAGTATATTAGACTTAAATAAATATAACATGTCCTTTTAAAAAGTTGTATGCTTGATTATTTTAAATCCCGATGTTGTTGACGCATAAATGTAACGGCCTCAAGGCTAAAATTTTTAAATTCTTTTATAGGTATTTCAGTAAAAGAAACTTACAAGAATGACTCCATGGTATCTAATTTCTTGCTTTCAGACAATATGTCTGAATGAAATTTCTTACGATAGAAACTTACACTAGTGATCTTAAATGAGGTATTTATATTGTTGTATCACTCTCTACCTAAAAAGTACAATAAAATATAATAGGAATACAGCTTTTTTCTTTTCTTTGTTTAGATTTTTTAATAATAGATTCTGTATTTTTTGCGTTATATTTGGAATGATAAACTTACTATTCAGCATTTTTAGCACGGATCTGAAAAAAAATTGTGTTGTCGTATTTGACAAAACGCCAAAGCGAAATTTTCACTTGTAATAAATAAACATCATAAATTCTTAATTATTAGTGCCAGGTATTTCTAATTTTAGGGCCACATTACCTGACAATGCTAAAACAAAACTATTATAAAAGATAATTCTAATAAATATATATTGATAAGATATTAATAAATATCTTATCAAGAAAATTTATTAGTCAATATCAAATGATCGACAATTAATGAAGAAAACCTTGTATAAATGTTTAATATTAAAGCAAAAAACCTGAACAGGGCTGATTTATTATAAATTACTTTGATTCTTAAATCGGCATTAGTTTATTTTAAAAATCTTTTCGTTTTAAGCTATACATTATAATTTCGGCTAAGGCTGTAGTCAAATCAAAATAAAAAAAATATATAATAGCGATAGATATACTACGAACAAAGTTATTAAATTTAGGTTGAATTTTCAATTAACTTATGGCCTCTATTTCCGAATTCAAACTTGAATTCAAAAATTAATTCTGTGTAAAAATGAAAACTCAAATTGGCTATGACGGTATAGACAATTTGAACACAAACTCAAGTCTGACAAACTGTCAGAGTGACATAACAGTTGAACTGAACGACGAAAAAGCTCTGTAAATTACAAGAGGAGAAGAATAGAACATTTTGTTCATTAAGTAAACAATTTACAAATTGAAATATAGGTAATATAAATTGTTTAGAATATGTCTGTCCATAGAATTGTGGCAGTTTCTAGGTTAATATTACAATGTAACCGGTTACCTGTAACAATATCAACAAAAGCTCAGTCTATCAACTTCTACAGGTATTTTATTGTAAATTCTTTCTATTATTAAAAGTTTTAATCATTTTTTAATAAGAACTCCCTATATTTTGCTTTTTAGGTGTACATCAAACGAACGCTCGAAGCACACAAATGTCTTTAAAAGTGAAAAGGCGAAATTTCGAACCTTTGTTGTGCAACGATATATTAACTATGTTAAAAATTATACAAAAGTATTAGAAAAAAGATTTCCAGCCGCAGTGCACATGTATAGAGTATTTAGTGTAGGTATTAAAGATTTCTTAAAAGATTTAAAAACTTACATATCTTTAAAATTGAAAATCACCAAAGACCGAGGATTTAATAACATGACTCGCCAAGAAATAGAATTATTTGAAAAAATGCCGTCGGATATGTGGCGTATAGCACCTGTGTTGATACTGTCAGCTATACCATTTGGAAATTACATAATTTTTCCACTAGCGTAAGTTTTGTTTTTTCTTGCTTTCGTATTTACATGTTCTTAATCAAGGCTACTTTTGATCCAAGCTGATTAACAAACATTATTTGTAACTTTATAAATGTCGGCAATACCACCTACAGTTACTTGGCAGGTGTAAATGTTTTTGTTGATTTGTTAAACTATTGGCTTGTTGCCATTATAATTCTCACTTATACAAGTATTCTATTCTATTTACAAGTGTTTGATATGGTATCTATTTATAATTAATACATTAACTCTGGTCAATATATAAATTATTCATGTAATTTTGAAATTACTTGTTTCAATTTCTTAGATAAACAATAAGATCACTTATATCATTATTGATATGGTCTTGTGTTAGGTGACAATGCTTTCTTAGTGTTTCATTTGTGTAAATATTTATATAGAAAATGTTTCTATAAACACATCCGGAAGCACAACATTATATAAAATTTTATCATACATCATCATCATCATTAGGCAATAGATGTCCACTGCTGAACATAGGCCTTTCCGAAAGATCAGCACAGCAATAAGTCCCATGTTGTCCCTATCCAGCAGCTTCCCGTCATCTTATTGGCTTATCTTACATACTCTAGGCCAATTTACTTCAAATATTATATATAAAAATCACATTTACATTTAACATTTATTTTGTATTTTCAGTTTTATGAAGCCAAGAAAATTGCTTTGCTCACACTTTTGGTCTATACAGCAACGGGTGGAATTTTCTAGTGAAGATATAAAACAGAGATTGCAATATAATGAAAGAGTTCTCAGAGCTCTTGAATCTAAATTAAATTTAATACCTGATGCTGAAAGTAAGAAAAAGTGGCAAAGGATTCTAGCTTTATTACAATCTGGTATGCATCCTTCTCCAAAAGAAGTTTTAGCATGCAAAGATTTGTTTATTAAGGAGCCTTATAACTTAAGTTGTTTATCATATTCACATATGGTAAGAGAATTTTAATTTATAATAAAATACTATTCAAATTGTTTACTACATGTGATAGAATGTGGGAGTCATTTTCAGGGATACTTACTAAAAACGCATGGAATTCAAAAAAGTATATTGAGAAAAAAAAAGCTAAAGTACAGAGCTTTTCTTCTGTCAGAAATGGATAAAGCAATTATTAGAGAAGGTGGTATTGAAGCATTAAATGCAGAGTCTCTAAGGAATGCATGCCACATAAGAGGTTTAAATGCAAGGAACCTAAGCAACCAAGAAATGAAGGAATGGTTACAACAATGGATTTTCGTGTCACTGGATATTGACACTAATGCTTATTCCTTATTACTGCATTGTCCTATCTTTTTTGCATATAACCACCCTCAAAATTTAGTATTGATCTATTAAAAAGCAATGTTTGATTTTTTAAAATATAAATTATTTTTGTTTGTTATATACAATTTAGGTGACTAGAATACCATAGCTGCACCTATTTCCTCCACCAAAGAGTACATTTGTGATTGTGTTCCAGTTTTAAGAGAGTCACTAGAGAAAATACTAGAATAGGACATCATCATGTGTCTCAAAGACTAAAGCATGTTATAATGCAGTGTGTACAATCATCATACTAGTGCTATTATCAATAGGTGTATCCTTTAACCTTCGGTGAACATTCTGATTATGTTGTCATATCATTAATTAAAAAAGTCAAAGAAACTTGAAGCAACTAACACATAAAAAGTGTCTAGATCTGACTAGAAATTTTAATCAATATTGTAATGACTTTGTTTCCATTGATTTATGTTACCATACTATTGTTGATACTATATGTAACAAACGGAAAATAATATCATAAAGCAATGGTTTGAAATTACCTGAGAGAACTCCAACGACCCACGAAATTCAGATCCTGCAAGGATTTTCTGCAATGTTCATGTTAACAACTGCCTGTGTAGTGTAGTGGGTGCCTGTTTGCCTTTTAATACTAAGGTCCTTGTTTCCATCCTGTGGCCAGTGTTATGGAGTTTTGATGATGTGGGTTTTTTTTTTAGTTTTTGGGCTTGCTGTCACATTATATTCCAGGAAATATAGCTACAGCACAGGCTCTTTTTTCTTTATAATTAGGAATGGATGTTAATAAGCTGTTAACTATTAATGCTTGTTGTCTATTACATTTTTATATTTATATTTGTTGTAATATGGAAATGCTTGGTAAAATAAATAAGTTAATCAAATATGAAATTTATTGTTTTGTTAATTATTGAAAAATTTTTGATAATGAATATACTGCTTTTTCTGAATTTGTTTTATTTTTGTATGATAAATGACATATAAGAGAAACAATAGAAGATGTATGAATAAATGTTCTCTTTCATTATTTGTAATTTGTTTAATTCAATATGAGAAGAAAGGTAAACATGCTCAGTGTTATATTTATGACCCACTATTCTCTATTAACTCTCCTGTAATTTCCATTACAATTATAACCTGGAGACTGATTGTGATACTAAATTAAAAGTTGAATTTGGTTTACATTTAGATATGATTATTGCATTGGTATATTATTTAATATTTATCATTATTGTGCTCTGATAGTCATAAAAATAATAGAATATTTTAGGCAAACTAGCTTCACGGTCCCTTTATCTTTTCACATCAAAGTTGAAGGTGTGTATCCAAAATAAATGAAAAAATACTATACAAATAAAAAGTCTATTAAATAGATGCCTGAGCCCTGCACACTGAAACCCATTAAAAATATTTCCTGTAATAACAATTATAACAATCAAGTCACAACTTCTAATTTAACAGAGGAATGAGGTTTGTTTCTGTATAATATTCTCAGTATATATAAAATACTCTATGGTCTATGCCTTAGTAGTGTCATATTTGATTTTCAAAACATAATTCTCTTATTTTAGTTACAATGGGGAATATAAATAAATGGAAGTATTGTTTTATTACATTTTTAATTATAACTTGTGTCAAACAAGTTATTAATAAAAAACCGTATGATAAAGAACAACAGGCTATTTGGCGACTAGAATGTGCTCTTGGCGTCACGTCAGATCCAGAATGTCCCCTCGATGGCGGTTGGTCTCCATGGTCGGCATGGTCAAATTGTTATGGTACATGTGATGAAATAGGACACCGTAAAAGAACAAGAGAATGTAATAACCCACCAGCTTCTAAAGAAGGTATACCTTGCAGTGGCCTTTATGAACAAATGGAGGCTTGTTATATAAACAATTGTTCAGTTGATAGTTATCGAAAATGTATAAATGGCGATGTCATTAGAACAGAGGCAATGCGGCAATTAGAAATGATTCCTACATTAATGAAACGATGTCTTCAAGAGGAGTGCACGTTCAAAAATATTAAAGCTGCTTTAGACATCGAAAATACGTGGAATTTAAATCCAGAAAATATATGGAATTCACTTCAATGTGTTAAACATAATGTTGGTTGTCCTATCATAGGAGAATGGGGAGCTTGGGGATCGTGGTCAGCGTGTGGCGCATTTTGTGGAAAAGGTTTCCATTGGCGAACTAGGAAGTGTGACACTCCCCCGCCTTCTGATGATCGATTAATATGTATGGGAAATCCTTTGCAGTCTGAAGATTGTGAAGGAGAACAATGTGCGATTGATGGAAGTTATACAGATAAATACAGGAGCGGCAATTGGAGTGAATGGAATGAATGGTCTTCGTGCTCCGAAAATTGTGGGATAGGTGTGAGAAGCAGAAGAAGAATATGTTCTGAAAACCGAATTCCTCAAATATCAGCTACGTGGGGTACACATTGTAGAGGTCAACACGAGCAAATAGAAATTTGCAAAAATGAACAATGTTTATTAAATGGGGGCTGGTCGGGATGGAGTGTATGGGGTCCTTGTTCTCGAAGTTGCGGCGCTGGAAAACGAATTAGGACTCGATCTTGTACAAGACCAATACCTTCTGGCGGCACCGACTGTGTTGGACCGAAAACTGAAGACGGATCATGCCATTTAATGCCATGTGAAGTGTTTCCACATATGGTCGCTATATTTAATGGCGAATCGTTTTTACAATATGATTTTCCAAAAAAACGCTCTACACTTTTCCATTCTTTTATCCGCTTTATGCCTTTGTCTCCGCATGGATCGTTGATTAGACGTGGAGACATATCTAACCCTATTATTAGACTTAGTCTACAAAAGTGGTATTTGTGTTTGGATGCTCGAGGGCATACGCAGCCTTGCGGCACACTTCGTATTTGTTCTACATTTGTTATCGAACCTGCTGCTTGGCACTCGGCTATGATTACTATGAACAAAGAAGGCGCTTCACTTAGAATAAATGATGCTCAGACTCCAATACGCGGAGTTTTTCAATGTGACCCGGAATTTAAAGATGATATGACATTCATTACAGTCGGTGAAAAATTTCATGGTGTTGTTCAAGAACTCATTGTTAACTTTATTCCGTTAGATATGATGATCAACCGCAACAATATAATTAGATCAGACTTTGTTCCCACTTCTGCTTCAAATATAGAATATGAAAAAGCAAATTTAGAAGAAGCGTTTATTTTACTTGAGAATGATCAGTATCTACGATTACCTTGTTTCGATGATCAAAATCGGTGGACATTGCAGTTAATTTTAAAACCTAATCGAGAAGACGGATTGATTCTTTTTCTACCTGGAGTACGAAACGATGATTGGTTATGTATGACTTTACTTAATAAAAGGTTAAAAATAAAACTGTCTTTAGGTGATATAAAATCTGAAATTACTAGTTCAACGGAATGTTTACCTGACCAATGGCTTGATGTTATGTTATCAAAACAAAGTGAAAGTGGGACGATTGAAGCTGTAATAAATGCAGAGGAGAGACTTCATGTTTTGTTGTCAAACAAAAGTACAAAAAAAATTCGAGGGATTTATTCATATTTTTCTAGGTATGATAAGCGAAATAATATGACTGCGGCTAATCAAGCTGATAATCTCAGTAAAAATAAAAACAATAACACTACATATGTTTTGTGTTACGATGAATATTTTGTTGGAAGTTTACCAATAGAATTCAGCAACTTAACATTGGAAGAATTCACATCCTTTTCCGGAACAATAGCTTCATTGTCGATGAATAACAAATTATTAGACCTCCATAACTTTGGGGTAGAACGTTATAAAGATAATATAATTCAGTTATCGTCAAGGACTTCAAGTTTATCAGGTTATTACCATGAAACCGCATGGGGGGTCAATGACAGCTTAAATCTAACTTGCCTGCACGCGAGGACGAAAAGGACACCGAATAAAGCCTGGTGGTTTTATTTAGATATAGCTGTTAACCGTAACGTGGAAGAAAATTCTATCAAAATTTTTGATGACGGTAAAGTTTTAAGACTTTTTGCTACAGCTGATAATTATCACCGTGGTTTCTATACCTGTCGTGCCCATACAAAAAAACTAACGCGTAATATTGTTACATATGGTATTATAGGAAAGCGCCAATATAAACTAGTCGAACCTGATACAACCACGGTGCTGGCAGTTTTTACAACAATCTTATTAGTAATTTCCACTTTAACTTGGTTGGTTATAGAAGGCGTTAATGATTTGCGTAATGGATATGGATTTTTTAGAGATACTCATTTATCACCACAAGAAGAAGCCGAGGCAGTTTGTAATTACATAGATCAAAATATTCATTTATATGGATCAAGCTGTGCTGCTAATATAGCTAAGGCCAGGGCCAGACGTAAAGGTAAATACTTAGCAGGGCGATCAAGTTATGCAGCTCAAGAACCTCAAGGCATTATACAAATTGAAAAAAATAGATCAAAAGGTCTCGACTATCCATCAAGTGGGCAGGAAGAATTGCCTACATTGCCGGAGGTGAAAAGTTTCATGATAGATACCGTTCATAAAGTGTACAGATGTGAACCGTCATACATGGATACTACGGAAAATCATTTAAGTAAGCAAACAGAACCATCAACGTCATCATCGTCTAATGAAGGTTCACCTAAAGTACTTCTTCCTGATGATTTAGTAGGTAAATTTACGTATTCAAATAGGGAAAGTTTAATATCAAAAAGAAAACAAATAAAGGATGCAGTAAGTGCTAACATGAGAAAAACTTCGCTAACGCAACCTTGTAACTGTTCTGTAGCGTATAAAATATTACATAAGTTTTATATGTTAAAACACGACGACGATTAAATATTAAGACATTTAAATCTTTCTTTAAATTTCCAGTTATATATATATATTCCAATTATATAATAACTTTTTTGTCCATTTGAGTGCAATAAAGGAACAAGATATAATTTAAAGAATCCTGGTGGTTAAAATATTAAAAATGTATATTAATGAATAATATTATGTAGAGTCAATTCCTGTTTGTCGTATATCACAATATAATGTCACCTAATTTAAGGTAATGTAAATCCCCTCCAACAGATTCCCGCCTTGTCGTGGCGGAGGGACTTAGTAACCGTGGCGGGATCGCCCACGGTGAAGCGAAGAGGAACCTATCCGGCTGGCTCGCAGCGAAGGGCTGGCCCGAGGCGGCCGGTCCAGGTTAGATAACTGGAGCGGCCGGGAGCTGCAGGGGCGGTTTCATAACGCCCCTTGCAGCCGAAGTGGAGTTGCGGAGGGAGTACGCTCTGCGACTAACCGGTGTCGCACCGACGGTGGGGCCGCGGGGGAAGAGAAGTGACGGTATAATTATGCGCCGTACTCCCTCCCTATCCTCCGCGGCCATTTAACGGGTGGCGGCAGGCTCAACATCGGACCCGCCGCAGGGAGCCGGGAGAATTTCCTCTTTTGGTTTCCATGGCCTCTAGGCGATGGATTCGAGGGAATCCGTTGCCCGAGCGACAGCAGGAAGCCGAGGAGGGGGGCGCTGTATATTCCGGCGTGCCCCACGGACGTGGAAAGGAAGGATTCAACCCTCCCTCCTGAGGTGGGGCGGCGCAAGCGGCCAGCGCGTAGGGGTTTTAGTCGGTCCAAGTCTGACATAAACTGTCCTTGCCCTGGCGAGGACGGGTATGCGCAAGCATTTCCACCACGTTAATATAAAAAAAGATAATATAAATAAAACAATGCTATTATAACCAGTAGCCTTTAATAACAAATGTATTGAATTACATTATCCATACAAAGCTATTTCCAAATACTTTTTTAATTATAAATATATAAAAGTATCTATAATTGAAAAATAACGACTACTGTAATTTGTACATATCTTTCATTGTATTAACTTTGTCTAGGTTTTACCTACAAACATTTGTGCAAATTCATTTTAATATTAACTTGGTTAATTGCTTGAAAATTAATAATTAAAGAGATTACATCATCTTAACATTTTTTTAATATATACGATCATCAAACGACTAGAAAAATACAGACGATTATACATTGCATCTATAAAGTTATTGTACTAGACAATGATATAAAGGTGCAAATATAGAAAGCTATTATTTGTAGTATTGAAATATAATTATATCAACTAATGTATGCATGTATGTCAAATAAATATATAGATTTTTTATAACATTAACTACAATTTTAACTACAATTTCATTTAATATCATAATTAAAATTATTAATTCTTTCTCAATAAGCGCTTTCATTACTTTCATATTAAATTAAGCTTTTGATCTATTCATATACTACGGTAATCAATTATTTGTAGTCTCAATATGCTAAATAAAAAGATTTCTTTTTATTTTTTCCATTAGACTTTATAATGTCACCAATTAAAATTACATTATTGAGTAATCCAATGTTTTATTTGATAATATAACTTAGTCAAGAAATATTGAAACAATGATTAATCATTTCCATAAAAACTCAAATTTTTCAGTCTATTGTTGGTTGGTTATATGAAAATTATTTTGATTTTTGTATATCCAAAATAATACCTACTGATAGTCGGGCAAGAATGTGGTTGTGGCTTGTGATAATATATTATCATTAAAGAATTATTAAAAACATTTTATTACATCCTTCCCTAAACAATGATTTTGTAATTATGAATAAGAAACTATTGACTTTAATATTAATAATTACAATTCATATATTAGTTTAAAAATATGCATTAAATTTCTCTTAATCTTTATGCTTTTTGCATGAACATCTTTTACGTGGCTTGAATGTACTTTTCATTTGATAAACAGATGCCGTAAATAATACCCCACCACTCAGTAAAGTTGATATGAAGAAATTCACCATGAGCTTTACATCAGCAGAATCGACATATACTGTAAACAGACGTGCTGGAAAAAACAATTGTTATATTTTAATTCCCATTACAAAATCTTATAACTCTATAAATTTAAAACTGCTATATTATTGTTAACAAGTTATAATTTTCTGTTAAACAAGTAAATGTTCTTTCTGCTTGGATTGATAAGGACATATTTCGATTTAATATTATAATTGAATAATTAACAATAAATTATATAACAATTTTTACTGGTGGTAGATCTCTGTTACCGGAGACTGTTTAAGTTGGTACCACCGCAGCGCCTATTTCTACCACCAAATGGTGTGTAAACATTACTATATCCAGAACACAGCTTTGAAGGGCTTTCAAGCTAGTGTAATTATTACAGGGGTAATGAGAGTCAACATCTTATGTGTAAGGTGACGAGCGCAATACGGTGCTGTGTCATTCATCCTAACTAGCGCCTTTTAGTTATGGGCAAGCGTATCATTAACCATCAGATGAAAGATCCACTGCTCTCGGCGCCAGTTGAATATAAAAACTATAATTATAAAACAAAGTTTTCCTTAAGTGATCTAAATTATTGTCTCCTTGATTTTCAATGAAGACTCTTATATATTTCTTATATTCAGCAGAGGATGTATATCGGCTGATGATGATGCTGATATTTCTTATATCATTTAATAATATACAGTAGGTTAATTATGTAACCATCTGTTAACAGATAAAAAAATAAATATCAACTTACACATATTAGTAGCCACAGAAATAATCCATGTAGTCAATGATACAGCATCCGCATTTCCAGTTTTAACAATTCCATAAATATATGTCACCTTAGCAAAACCACTAAGAGGTGTACAAAAAGGCTGAAAATTATAAACACACATATGTTACATAATAATATATTGTGATATAATAAAATATTTTAAGTAGGAGGTTTAGAACTTCCCCAACCCCACCTTACCCTTAATTTGTTGAAATATTTGACTGAAGAAGGAATAATTCCTGAGAAAAGGATGTTTCTCTGTTACAGTTACCAGCGAGTTGCCAACTCACTATGTTAGAGGAAGGCTACATTTGGCAGTAAACATTACCCAGCTGAAGCAATCATGACTAAGGTATAACACATTTTTTATTTAAAAGTTTAATTAAAAAAGTTAAGTAAAGCTATAATAAAACAAAAATAAGAAAAGATTCATTAATTTACAAAAGTTAATTAAACTTTTAAATAAAATCTTTAGAGAACTCTTGATGAATACAACTCACAATTTGCTCTACAAGGAGGGATCAAAAAGGTGTGAGCATGAGATAGAATATAATAACTATTGATAACTTATATATACAATTTGCTATTCTGAAAAAGGCTCACTATTAAAGCAGAAATTTTAATGTTACTTACCACTATAAAGGATAACAGACTTTTTTGCAGAAACCCAAAGCTAAATCCTATTACAGTTATAAAATATAAAAGTGTTAGAAATGGCACAATTGGCTCAGTAAGCAAACACTGGTATTTCATTACATAATACAGCAAAACATATGCCTGTATCAATATTATTGGGTATTCCAGATAGGTCATTATGTTATAACCATTTGTGTAGTTATATAAAGTTACTATGGAGAATCTGAAATAAATGGAGATTCACTTTTCAGGTTATTACTAAGGATACTGCATTAACTATCTATCCCTCAGAAGAATAGTACAGTTTGCTAATCTGAAGAATACTTTCTACTAGATATAAGCAACATGAGCATTGTTATCTTGACTAACTTTGATTTACTCCTCATACAAAAGTAAATGTAATTTCAAGATAATTCATGATATTTTATTATTTAGTCTTCTAACTTTATTATAATACTATGGGGGCTGATGAATTACTGATGATAGTATATATTTTATAAATTTTTAAACTATGTAAAACTTAACATTTTTTTAAACACAGTTTTTTTTAGTTTTTAAATATGGGTATATATTACTAAAATGATTATCAATTTATTACATAAGGAAAAAAGGATTTTTTATTGCCAATAATACATACCCAATTATTTCCATCAACATAGCTTGAATATATAAGCTCTCTGCTGACTTTGTCTTCCTTACATAGATGATTTGAGGCACTTTCAAAACCAAACATGATGCTATTGTCAATGTGCTTAGAATATTTGCTATGTAATGTACAATATCGTCATCCATGGGGCACGGGTGTCCTTTTAATTCCTGTTGTAAAAAAATCTAATAAATCTATGAGCAAATGACACGAAAGGTTATAAAGGTTAAACGAATTTTTCTATGCGTATCTTACTTGAGGAAAGTATAAAGACACAGGTGCCCCCACCGCCGATATGTTACTATCAAGGTCAATAGAATCATGTATGCAAAAGGAAATTCAAACCGGTGAGAACCTTAATGTCAGGAAGAGAACTGACAAACCACAACGTTCTATCAGGTTAACATTAGTACAAGCACAGATATATAAAGTAAATTTATGAAAAGTGATGTAATCAAAATTTATCATGATTTGTTATAAATGTGCTTCAATTATTAAGTAAATATTGATAAAGGCTACATTTTCCTGTTTTTATTTACACCAAATCATTATAAAAAATACAAATTCTTAAGTCAATTATGACATTGACATGTGTTACATTGATGATTAGTTATATATTTTGTCGTAAACGGTAATTTAACTACTGTACTCAAGATTTCACAAAATAATTACAAAATGCCCTTATTTAAATTAATTAACATAATTGACAGTTTTAAAGAAATCCAACAATAACAAATTAATTTTAACTAGTAAAACTAACCGTAAGAATAATCATATTGCTAGAATAGTAGTATTACTTTCTTTTTGTCTACCACATAACACAAACAAAATCGATTACAAAGGTTTATTTTGTCCTTTTTTCTTTATATTTTCCTATTTTGTTTAAAGAATGGGTAATAAAAATATAGTCTAAATTAGAACCATCAAATAAATGACAAATGTGACAAATAAGAATAATAAGTTTCCAATATTTTTCTAGAGATGTCGCTTTGGTAGTAAAAGTTAGGACTATAAAAGTTAAAAAAGTTCAAATAATACAAAAAGAAGATCCTGCTATAGTCGACATTTCGTTGTATAATTTTTTCTTCATAAAAACTATCGAATAAACTTAATATTATTAAAATAATAAATAATTTAATATAAACAAGTATATAATAATATTTTATAAGGGTGTCTCAGAATGTTTTTCGTTTTTAGATGTTAAATAAAAAACAAAATATCAATTAAATTTCGTTTTATTTAATATTAAATTAAAGAGCAATTTTAGAAGTTTATTTATGAAAAACAACCGTTTGCAAATACGTACCATTCATTTGTTCACGCTCATTTAACCTGGAGCTAAAATTTTCAATAACTCGCTGGAGCATCGCTCTTAGAATGGTGTTGATTTCTTCAGTAATTGTTTGCTTCAAAACATTCAGGTTAGGTAGCAATGGATTAGTGGATTAATGAATACTTGTACGTTTCATGTTCATGTGCGAATGAGACTAAACAAAATAATATCATCTCAAAGGTTATTATAGCAGTGCTGTAACCGTAAACAAGAAAAATTTAATATATAATTGATATCAGTTATTCTAGATTCAAAAAGTAAATAAGAACTAAATAACTAAATTAATCAGGTTACAAAATGTATACCGGTAACACGTTACTTAATAATGCGAGCTGTGAATCGAATTTGGAGTTACACGTTTCCGCCAATGACGTTAGTGCTTCCGCCACGTAGCAGTTAACTTGATTTTATTGCAGAGTGACGTTTTACCCCGAGCTATAAGCTCTATTTTAGACACAGTATTCACGTTGTATATCATATAAACATAGTATAAACAAAATTTATATATCCATTGAATATATAGAATATTAAATACATATAATACTAGCTGTTAATATAGAATTAGACTTGATTTTTTATGAAATATTCCTTGAGAGCAACTAAAACAACAAATAACTCTCTATAGCAAGCGTTACTGTATTATTCGCAAAAAATGCAAAATGATAATATTGATAAAAGTTGATTAGAAATAAAATAAGTAATAAAAAAATAAGTAGCCTATAACTATCTACTAATCATTCCGCGTCGTATGGTCATTTCCCCATGTCGATAAGGCCACTAGTTTTCACGTGATCGGTGAACAAACAAAACCATTTTCATTATATATATATAATGAAAATGGGTTTTGTTTGTTTAAGAAATCTTGTGGGATACATAAAAGTTGCCTTCATTATTAGTTATATTTAATTTTTATAAAAAACATTTTTTTTGATACATTCGTCTGTCATAAATTAACGAATAAAACAATATTATAACTTTTTCCCAATACTCAATAAAACTTATTACGCCTATATTCCACAAGATGGCGGTAGCTGTCCATTTCAGGTTAAGGTCTGTAACTTTTACCAAACGTGAAATTATAATGAGTCTTAAAATTCTACTAAATATTTAACACCCTTATAAATAATGATTATGACTAAGTTTACCCTTATAAGTAAAGATTTCATATAGGGTTGATATTCTGATCACGATTATGTTTGCAATTATAAATATTTTTTAATGTTAATTCATAAAGAAAATGTATTTATTGTATTGCTTAATTAAAAAAATATGTTTTAAGAGAAACCAAATAATAAAGTAGTTAAGTAATGAACTCTATTCAAATATCTAAAACTGAATAATTTGTTATTTTCCTTGATACTTTCTTTGAATAGAATATTTGGTAATAACCTTTGAATAAAGCCAATTAGGCATTGAAAGCAATCAATTCATTGGTAAAATTATCTTATATGTACCTTACAAAAGGCATAGTTTATAAAAGTCGCAAAATATATTTTAAATAGACATTACGTCACTGTACCGCCTATTAGTCGCCATTACCACCCTGAAGTTGGTTTATGAAAATGCGCAGAGCAAATTTTCAGGCACCACGCGCAGTTCAACCCCTCACCTTAACTCCGCTCACCGTACTCTGGTAACAGATCGTCGGGAGCTTCCGTCGCAGTCGGATATTTTCAACAAATCAAAAGACAGTTGGTGTAGTCAGCCGTTATTCAAAACTTATAGCGTGTCTTTTTCTTGTTTGTTTGAATTAATCTTTAAGTTCTGAGGTTAATATGTTCAATTAATGTGTAAATTCTTATATTCTCAAATTCTGTTAAAACGTTGATCGAGAAACTCGAGTAGCAGCCATCACCATGGACAGTAAGCATTTTTAATACTTTGAAAATATTGCTTAATAATTTTTTTCTGTACATTTAAATAAATTTAATAATTAGATAAGATACCATGTATATATCGTACGCATTATGTGCCATACGGAAAGGTTTTAAATCAACAAAAAATAAAGTATTCTGCCTTAATTTGATGTTTAATTGCTTTATTTTATGAATTGTATCGTTAAATTTATTATAACAAAAATACAAAATAATTTTTCTTTGTCTTGCACAATTTAGACATATGGTAGCGTATCTTTTATTCAAGATGTTTATATGTAATAGCTACCCGTATTGAGTTGAAGCATCATAAATTGTTTATTTTAATATTGATGAAGCCAGGCGATTATAGTTGAATCCAGTAGGACTTAACAATTCAACGCTTTGCGGTGTAAAAAGAACAAAGCTAGATATTTAGATTCGCTTAAAAAGAAATGAGCACTTTCTATTTACAGCCATATGAAGAGAACAAACTATGATTGATATATTGTTAGGCAATTAAAAAAAAATAAGTTTAAACATTGCGAAAATTAATTTTAAAAATCTAAAGTTTTAGTTTTAGGCCTTGAAGCAGGCAATAACTAAGGTTTGTTAGAAATTTATTAAGTAGAAATTTAGTTGCATTTAAATATATTTTAGGATATAAATTTGTTATTTTAGGACGGCAGTTAGTCCCCTTGAACAGGTTCTTGCCTTGTCGTGGCGATGGGGCGCAGTAACTGTGACTTGGTCACCCACGGAAAAGTTAGAAGGAATCTACTCGGTCAGCCCGTGATGGCCGCGCCAGGTGAGCTCCATGAGCTCACCTCGGATGTGTGCCGGTGGGCTGCGGGGATCGACATGCTATGCCCTTCCCAGCCCTGGGTTAATCGCGGGGGAAGAAAAGTGTCGTTATTGTGGTTCTCCGCTCTCCCTACCGCCCGCAACTAAGCGGGACCGCACCGCTGATACAGCAGCGGTGGGGCCGCGGGAGAATAGGAGTGTCGATATTCTAGTTCTCCACTCTCCATACCCTCCACAACTAAACGGTACCGCACCGCTGATACAGCAGCGGTGGGGTCGCGGGGGAATAGGAGTGTCGATATTCTAGTTCTCCACTCTCCATACCCTCCACAACTAAGCGGTACCGTACCGCTGATACAGCAGCGGTGGGGCCGCGGTAGAATAGGAGTGTCGATATTGTGGTTCTCCGCTCTCCCTACCGCCCGCAACTACGCGGTACCGCACCGCTGATACAGCAGCGGTGGGGCCGCGGGAGAATAGGAGTGTCGATATTGCGGTTCTCCGCTCGCCCTACCGCCAGCAACTACGCGGTACCGCACTCCTGATACAGCAGCGGTGGGACCGCTGGAGAATAGGAGTGTCGATATTGCGGTTCTCCGCTCTCCCTACCCCCCGCGACTAAGCAGTACCGCACCATTGACACGGCAGCGATGGGCCCGCGGAGGAAGAGAAGTGTCTATATTGCGGTTTTCCGCTCTCACTACCCTCCACGACTAAGCGGTACCACACTGTTGATACGGCAGCGGTGGGCCCGCGCAGGAAGATAAGTGTCTATATTGCTGTTCTCCGCTCTCTCTACCCCTCGCGACTTAGCGGTGCCGCACCGCTGATACAGCAGCGGTAGAGCCGCGGGAGAATACGAGTGTCGATATTGCGGTTCTCCGCTCTCCCTATCGCCCGCAACTACGCGGTATCGCACCGCTGATACAGCAGCTGTGGGGCCGTGGGAGAATAGGAGTGTCGATATTGCGGTTCTTCGCTCTCCCTACCGCCCGCAAATAAGCGGTACCGCACCGCTGATACAGCAGCGGTGGGGCCGCGGGAGAATAGGAGTGTCGATATTCTGGTTCTCCACTTTCCATACCCTCCGCAACTAAGCGGTACCGCACCGCTGATACAGCAGCGGTGGGGTCGCGGGGGAATAGGAGTGTCGATATTCTAGTTCTCCACTCTCCATACCCTCCACAACTAAGCGGTACCGTACCGCTGATACAGCAGCGGTGGGGCCGCGGTAGAATAGGAGTGTCGATATTGTGGTTCTCCGCTCTCCCTACCGCCCGCAACTACGCGGTACCGCACCGCTGATACAGCAGCTGTGGGGCCGTGGGAGAATAGGAGTGTCGATATTGCGGTTCTTCGCTCTCCCTACCGCCCGCAAATAAACTGTACCGCACCGCTGATACAGCGGCGGTGGGACCGCGGGGGAATAGAAGTGCCGATATTGCGGTTCTCGGCTCTCTCTACCGCCCGCAACTAAGCGGTGCCGCACCGCTGATACAGCAGCGGTAGAGCCGCGGGAGAATACGAGTGTCGATATTGCGGTTCTCCGCTCTCCCTATCGCCCGCAACTACGCGGTATCGCACCGCTGATACAGCAGCTGTGGGGCCGTGGGAGAATAGGAGTGTCGATATTGCCGTTCTTCGCTCTCCCTACCGCCCGCAAATAAGCGGTACCGCACCGCTGATACAGCAGCGGTGGGGCCGCGGGAGAATAGGAGTGTCGATATTCTAGTTCTCCACTCTCCATACCCTCCACAACTAAGCGGTACCGTACCGCTGATACAGCAGCGGTGGGGCCGCGGTAGAATAGGAGTGTCGATATTGTGGTTCTCCGCTCTCCCTACCGCCCGCAACTACGCGGTACCGCACCGCTGATACAGCAGCTGTGGGGCCGTGGGAGAATAGGAGTGTCGATATTGCGGTTCTTCGCTCTCCCTACCGCCCGCAAATAAACTGTACCGCACCGCTGATACAGCAGCGGTGGGGCCGCGGGAGAATAGGAGTGTCGATATTCTGGTTCTCCACTTTCCATACCCTCCGCAACTAAGCGGTACCGCACCGCTGATACAGCAGCGGTGGGGTCGCGGGGGAATAGGAGTGTCGATATTCTAGTTCTCCACTCTCCATACCCTCCACAACTAAGCGGTACCGTACCGCTGATACAGCAGCGGTGGGGCCGCAGTAGAATAGGAGTGTCGATATTGTGGTTCTCCGCTCTCCCTACCGCCCGCAACTACGCGGTACCGCACCGCTGATACAGCAGCGGTGGGGCCGCGGGAGAATAGGAATGTCGATATTGCGGTTCTCCGCTCTCCCTACCCCCCGCGACTAAGCAGTACCGCACCATTGACACGGCAGCGGTGGGCCCGCGGAGGAAGAGAAGTGTCTATATTGCGGTTTTCCGCTCTCCCTACCCTCCACGACTAAGCGGTACCACACCGTTGATACGGCAGCGGTGGGCCCGCGCAGGAAGATAAGTGTCTATATTGCTGTTCTCCGCTCTCTCTACCCCTCGCGACTTAGCGGTACCGCACCGCTGATACAGCAGCGGTGGGACCGTGGGGGAATAGAAGTGTCGATATTGCGGTTCTCCGCTCTCCCTGTCCCCGCGACTAAGCAGTACCGCACCATTGACACGGCTACGGTCGGCCCGCAGAGGAAGAGAAGTGTCTATATTGCGGTTTTCCGCTCTCCCTATCCTCCACGACTAAGCGGTACCGCACCGTTGATACGGCAGCGGTGGGCCCGCGGAGGAAGATGTTTCTATATTGCTGTTCTCCGCTCTCTCTACCCCTCGCGACTTAGCGGTACCGCACCGCTGATACAGCGGCGGTGGGACCGCGGGGGAATAGAAGTGCCGATATTGCGGTTCTCGGCTCTCTCTACCGCCCGCAACTAAGCGGTGCCGCACCGCTGATACAGCAGCGGTAGAGCCGCGGGAGAATACGAGTGTCGATATTGCGGTTCTCCGCTCTCCCTATCGCCCGCAACTACGCGGTATCGCACCGCTGATACAGCAGCTGTGGGGCCGTGGGAGAATAGGAGTGTCGATATTGCGGTTCTTCGCTCTCCCTACCGCCCGCAAATAAGCGGTACCGCACCGCTGATACAGCAGCGGTGGGGCCGCGGGAGAATAGGAGTGTCGATATTCTGGTTCTCCACTTTCCATACCCTCCGCAACTAAGCGGTACCGCACCGCTGATACAGCAGTGGTGGGACCGCGGGAAAATAGGAGTGTCGATATTGCGGTTCTCCGCTCTCCCTACTCTCTGCGACTAAGCAGTACCACAACGTTGAAACAGCGGCCGTGGGCCCGTGGGTGAATAGGAGTGTCGATATCATGGTTCTCAACTCGCCATACCCTCCGCAACTAAGCGGTGCTGCACCGCTGATGTTGCGGCGGTGGGCCCGCGGGGAAAGAGGAGCGTCGGTATTGCATTTCGCCGCTCTCCTTATCTTCCCAAGACCAGATCCGCCGCAGGGAGTCGGGAGAGTTTCTTTCTTGGTTGCCATCGCCTCTCGGTAATGAATTCGGGGAATCCGTTGCCCCAGTAATGACAAAAATCCGTAAGGAAGGCGGGATGTATGTTCCGATGCATCCTTACAGAAACGGAAACGTGAGTCTTTTCCCCGGAAATGAAGCTCGCGGTGCAGCCGGCGCTGGCGGAGGTGTGCGAAAGCGTTCCCGTGGCCCCGCCGTAAAGCTACGAAGGTGAAACATCGTGGGGTTTTTAATCAGTGCAAGTCCTGTCTTAATAAACTGTCTTACCTAACATACGAAGTCATTTCCCCCACGCAAAAAAAAGATAGTAGTTAATACAAGCGAGAGAAAATTTTGTGACTTCTCTTAGATAAGAAAAAACTTATTGTTAATAGACGAAATTGAAGAATTCCCAAAAGAATATTTCTTTTTTCAGGTATTGAATAAGCTGACCTTTGTGTCGAGAACTTCAGCTTTTCTCAAGCTTATATTTGTATATAACGTCAGCCGGACAGTTCAGTTTGCCTTCCGTCGGGCGGAAGCGCACAGATGTAAATGCATTGAGGCATTATTATCCAAACTCATATTTACCTGGTTGAATGTTAATTGGCTTACGAGTTTGAGGTTCATAGTCTAAGTTTGTGGTGCCATTGAATTACTTTGTCCTAAATTTAGATTTCTCATCAATTTATGTGTATTAGTAAATCTTAAATAGAATCAATGGCTTTATCTATCATCTATCCGATGACGAGACAACATACAAATGAGTACAAATGGCATTAAGCATCAATTATATCACTACTACTTAGATTCTACAGATCATATGTAATGTTCTGTAGATTTTAAGTGCCGCATTAATCCACATAATGCTTTCTGTAATCGCGAGAAATAATATTTCAAAAGAATATCCTGTAATTGAATAAATCAAAGCTTTGCTAAATTTAACGCGTTTTTAATTATTACATTACTCGAAGCTATAAATGTTATACAACACTCTTAGTACCGGAAGTTAATAAATATCCTGAAAGCGCGGGTATGACAAAGTACCTTCAGTTTTAAATTATCATTTTTAATCAGATATATGTTGAATGTCTTAAAGTCTTTTAACTTATGCCTAGTACCAGTGAGTTAGTATACTATGTAATTACAAATTAAACCTTAGTCTTTATACACCACACCATACCACACATAATATTTTATAGGGTGATTCGATTATGATCTTTTTTGTTTGTTGGAAATAGTTTATTAAAATTTTTACTTGTAAGGATTTAGATTTCTTTCTTCAAATAAAAACTTTAACAGATTATATTGATTTACAATTCGTCATAGCTTTAAATTTTTTTAGCGAATTGTGACTGTTAGTAGGCAGGTATGCTTTTATACTTTTATAATATTTTGTAGTATAATACAATTTATCTACCAAATATTCTTTTTCATTGAAGCTCTGCGGTACGTAGAACAACAAGAAATCATAGTTCGATTATTATTCGACTTAAGCTTTACGAAGCGCGAACCTTACACTTTAATGTGAATGTGTTCAATTTTCACTACAATTTAGCTTCCGGTGAACACAAACACGTTGAAGGAACTCGATATGTTCCTGAAACTGTATCTGTTGGATGTGCAACACAATGCATATCCAACAAATACACTTGTCGATTAAAACAATATCGACTTTTGAATTGACATTTGATTTAAACATACTAAAAGTCATGGAAATATTTGGACTTTTCAATTTTATTCATATATCAGCTAAAAATAATGAGTTTGAATTTAATTAAACTTGAATATAGTTGAAAGTTGCGCTTCAACAAGTCCTGATATTAATGCAAGTCTATCATAAACATCAGGCAACAAGCAAAACTCATTAAAATACTCTCACAAAACAAGTTTAAAGGAACAGAAGAATCTTTTGATTAATGTAATGTTTATATAAAGGATAAATATCAAATCAAATGCATAATTATTTACTCATTTAGTGAGGTGCGATAGTGCATATTTGTATAGTGTATATGCTACCGTGAAAGACCGAAATCAGAGAATGCCAACATTCCCCAGTGAATGTCAATAAACATCGAATACGTCGGTGAGAGACCGAATATTTCATTAAATTCTTGTACATTCAGACCCTCACCGGTGAAAATCGACAATGACAGATATGCTCTTGTGGAGGTCGAAAAGAGAAGAGCCGACAAAAAGGCGACTGATTGTTCGGTTAGGTTTTTTTTTGTTTTACGTGGGGGAAATGCCTTTGCATACTCGTCCTCGCGGGGGCAAGGATGAGTTATGTCGGACTTGCACCGACTAAAACCCCCACGATGTTCTGCCTCATTGCCTGATGGCAGGGTCACGGGAGCGATTTCACTTGCAACTGCGACCCACCTCGGAAAGGAGGGATAAACTCTCCCTTTCCACCTCCTGCTGTCGCACGGACAACGGACTCTCCCGAACCCATCGCCCAGGGGCCATGGGAGCCAAGAAATAAAACTGTTCCGGCTCCCTGCGGCGGAACCGATATTGGGCCGCCGCCACCCGTTGTTAGTCGCAAAGGGTACTCCCTCCGCGACTCCACCTCGGCTGCAGAGAGCAGCGTAAAACCGCCCCTGCAGCCTGGCCGCAAAGGGCAGCATAAAGCCGCCCCTGCAACCCCCCGGCCGCTCTTGTGATCTTCAGTTATTAAACCGGTGCTCTAACCTGGAGGGGCCGCCTCGGGCCAGCCCTTCACCGCGGGCCGACCGGGTGGGTTCCACTTCGCTTCACCGTGAGCGACTCCGCCACGGTTACTGAGCCTCCCCGCCACGACAAGGCGAGAACCCGCTGGAGGGGAAAGGGGGTTTAGGTTAGGTTAGGTTAGTAAGTTTTTTATATCTATTATTTTCCTTTCTCATTTTGAAAATACTGTGTGTTTTAACTTCTTAGTTATTGCTCTTAGAAAGAGAGGCGTAAAATTTATCGCGACTGAATTACGAAGAAAAAAATATAAATCTCGGACATGTTCAACATTCACCATTAGTGCATGGTGAACATCGACATTCACTGGTGAAAGTCAGAAATAACGGTATTTAGCAAATATTTCGGATATACACCAAGTGACTATGTGAATGTCGACATCCACCAGATTTCGGTGTTTCACCGTAACATATATATACAAATAGGATACCATGATTTAAAACTCGGCGATTTATGAAGCATAATCTTCGTTTGGGAGTTTCTCAATTCATCTTTTTTCTATCCAGTTTAGGTTTTAATCATGTATTAATACGAATAGCTTTTTCCAGAGTGACTTCGATGAGACAATTTTTCGTCCTAATGTCTGTAACCGTTTCAGTTATGAGGAAGAAGTAACGAGCCTAAATTTATTTTCTTTATTCTTAGTGTGATTTCGTTGTTTTTTTTTTTTTGAAAAAAATATTGTGACGTTGATATTAAAATTGTTTTAAAAAACATTTAATACGAATTTTGGGATTGAATGAAGAGCAAAATTTTCATCTTTTCATACCTATATATACAAGATAATATAATACAGCTTTATTATATTATTAAAGCATTGAACAAGAACTATGATTGTTTTTATTAGCAAGTCGGAAGCGGATACAGTTGTAACAAGATGAAATCTTAACGGCATAACAAATAGTTTAAATAGGAAGTTTTTAAATTTGATGATGTATTTTATGTAACCTTTTCAAAATTCAACTTAACGATAACAATAGGAGTCGCTTATATAAGAGTATCGGTAAATTAATAAAATGAATACGAATAGAGTTTTATTAAAACAGGGTAAAATTGTAGTTTTTGTTATTGTTTATTTTAAGTTAAATTGTTTTAACTTGATAGAAAAACAAGATGATATTTTTGACAAGCCTGCAGTATGTTGTATATGTACTCAATACATATATGGGTACGAGTTAATATAAGTTTTACCTTTCGACGTCATAAACGATAAACTGTCTTCGGCGGTTCAGTGATTTTACAGAATATCAATGTTATGAATATGTACATTTTAAGTGGATGTCATTCTAAACATACCGCGTGACATGTTCTCGATAATAAAGGCAAGTTTTTAGAAACGTATATATTTATAATTATTCAATAAATTTTGTATATTACATTACTTTCGACGGATTAGTTCGAGAAACAACATCAACGAACATTGAACCAGGCATGGAGGGAGGCTCTTCTAATTTATTTTGCGAAAATTTACTGGGTTTTTTTTATTTTTTCATAAAATAAAAACTAATTTAAAAATGCTCAGCTAGATAATGAAGCCTCTAGAAGATAAGTTCGCTGAGCTGCTTCGTTGATGCGTGTTTCTCAATAGGTTTTCGCGATTTATAATAATCATCATTCATATCTTACAAATATATAACTAGTCTGGCCATATATACTGTTACATAAAAACTTTTCTTTTTTTTCAACCTTTAATAATTTTGATTTTAGGACACGTATTATTTTAAAAACTTCTTTTGATTTTGCGCCATTTCAGATATTTTTTTCGTGTTCATTATCAAATTACAATATAGGATAGGTTAATGAAGTGTTAAAAAAATAGGATTGCAGTGATCGCCTTGCACAAAGTGGGTATGGAGCCGACAGACACTTCAAAAGCTTGGTATCAGCCGCATGTTCGTGTATCGTAGTATCAACAGATACAACAATACTTCCTCTGTCGAAGACCCGAAAAGATCAGAGCGGCCGCGTGCTGTTAGAACTACAAAGGCTGTAGATGTAGTTAGAGCCAGAATTCAACGAAACCTCATTAGGAAGCCAAAAATCTTATCGTGAGAAATGAAGACTCCCGCTAGGATACTGTCGCGTATTATAAAACAAGTCCTGAACCTTTGTGCTGATCGTCGAAACACAGGACATGACCTAAATCAATCTTTACAATTAAAGAGAGTGGACCGATCAAAACGCCTTCTGTCGCGATACGCAGGTGAAGGGCACAGAAATATGGTCTTTACCGATGAAAAAGTTTTCACGATTGAAGAACACTACAATAAGCAAAATGATAAAGTGTACGCTCACAGTTCTAGAGAAGTTACTACAACGTGATCATCATCTTGCGTCTGTGATGTTTTGGTGGGGCATATTAAGACATGTATGTGACTTGATAAGTCAAGGAGTCACAAAACTACATTTTTGTGAAAAAGGACTGAAAACTTCAGTCAAAGTGTATCAAGATACAATCTTGGATCATGTTGTAAAACCTATCAGCAATACACTTTTAAAAATATACCGTGGACTTTCCAGCGGGACTCTGCTTCTGGTCAAAAGGCACGAACTACCTAAGCCTGGCTTAAAACTAACGTTCCGGACTTTATAAGAGCTGAAGACTGGCACTCATCTAGCTCAGACCTCAATCTTTTAGACTTAAAATTATAGTCAGTTTTATAAGATATCAATTAAAAAATCTTGGGAGCAAGCAGTGGCGAAATTTCCCTTGGAACGAGTGCATATATACATAGATTCGTGGCCAAACAGATCAAAGGCCTGTATAAAAGCCAAAGGTGGCCATTTCGAATAGAATATTTTTTTTTTATTTTTTGCTGAGATTAATAAATATGTAGGTATAAATTTTAATAATATTACATTACTTCATAAAAAATAAATGCATTTTTGTAACAGAACTCATGGCCGTACTAGGTATATGAATACTTTATTATCAGAAACTAATGAAATTTTTGAATCTTTATAACCAAACTGATGAGCTTCACTCACATTGTTGTGCCAATATATATAAATGGACATTATTGTATACATAACAGAGACCCCCATTTTGATATAACCCAATGATAGATGGTTAAAAATGGAACGGAAAATCGTCCATGATAAAGCAGATGTTAATTGTTAGTGTCACGTTGGATAATTTTTGATGAGCGTTTTCAGAAATTAAGCGTATTCAACCGATTACAATATGGGTGTTATCAATTTCACGCGTCCTTTTTAAATTTTAAAATTAAGTCTGATTTACATATAATTTTTTGTCGAAATAATTACACTTCAAATTCAGTAGATTCCTGAAAAAAACTCTATTCTGTGGTCAATATTGTAATTTCTAATTATTTTTCTGATTAGATAGCGACTTGCTATATTAAGAAGATACTCATTTGCTCTTAACTAGATAGGAATACTCCTATTTTACTTCCTTGAGTTGAAAGTTGATTATATGCATGTGACCCTGTTCCTGCTCTGACAACGGTTGACATTCCCGGCCAGCCAATGCAATCTTGCACCAAATTAAAAGTTACGTCGGCATCAGAAGCTATACCACACATCTCATTTTTTGTGCGCCAGATCTATGTGTGTGTTAGCGCAAACTCTAAATTACTTTAAAATGAGCAGACTTGCGAGAGAATACCTGTTGCTATTCAGTATCTTTCAGATTATATATATAGATATATAGTATCGACAACCAAAAAACAAATAAAACTTCTGTATGAAATATTACGTACTTGAGACTATATTAGTACTACTTCTTGTCAACTAAATATCATCTTCGCTGGTCTGCAGCAGACTTCCCGACTGACAAGGGCAAGTACTGAGTTCGATATTCGACTGTATCCAGATGCTGCTTCTTATATACAGAACTATATACTTCAGAACCCTAAAATAGAGTATAAGTGACTACTTTAGCGACATATTTTTATACAAAGTTATATTAGGTTAAGGCGATAGATGGCGTTAGTATACTTTCCTATGAAATCTACATTGAAACGTTCCCTCGTTTTCAGTAGCGACGAGGGTGTCGACGATGTCACACGCGTGTAAGAAGTTTGTACGTGTAAAAAGTTTCATGTTACGTCGAGCGGTGTAAAAACTGTATCAAATATTTACAATATAGATATGAATATGTCTTATTTATATCAAGGCAATTTATAAGTAATTTTGATTATTAAATTCTATTGTTCTGTTTTATTTCAATATATTTTACTTATATATTATACTGGCTGTTCCCTGCTCGCTTTGCTGGACGTAATATAAAATTAGACTTGAAGTTGTCTTAAAATGATGATGGGTCCATGAAATTCAAAAAATAACTAGCCTATAACCATCTACAAATCATTCTGCGTCGAATGGTCATATTCCCATCTCAATACGTTCTCTAATTTTCACGTGATTAACGAACAAACAAAACACATTTTCATTACAATATATATATATATATACAGGGTGAAAGATAATAGGTGTAAAAGATCTGGAGGGGATAAAATATAGCTCGTATCTTATCTATCTATGTATAGAATACCCCATCCAAAAACAATGGTTCTGGAGTTATTAATTTTTTAAATATTTTTCTCGGAAATTCCCGATTCAAAAAATTCCCGATTATCCGGGAAAAAATTCGATAATATTGTTTCTTATCTATTTCTACAGAAATTTTAATGTAATAATTATAGTTTAATCATAGGTTTATTAATTAAACTAATAATCATCACATAGAGGCTAAAACTTTTAAATTAAGTTCTTTGAAAGTCGTGATACTTACATTTTTATTTAATCTTAAAAAAAATATATGTATAAAAAATACGTAAAAAGCACATAAATAAGTACCTGACTTGAATACCTATCCGACAAGATATACGAAAGTACATAAAGTTTGTAAAAAATTTGGAAAAAAAAACACTTTCTAGGTAATGAGTCAGTACGACACTTAAAATTTAACTACTTTCCTGAGCGGAGGTACATTATCGTTGTCTTCTTTATTCTGACTAGTTTTTCGTTTCCGTACCAAATAAATTTAATTTCAATGGCGGATTACGGTAATGAAGAATACGCTAACATTTTTTATTGTTATGGACTTAGTGACGGAAATTCTTTACAAGCACGAAGAGAATATCAGCTACGTTTTCCAAATTGTAACCTACCGTTATGTTACCAAGTCATAGAGTCTTCGAGACAGAGGCGACATGACACAGATAGGCTTCATCTACGATACTGAAAAGGAAGAAGGAATCATAGACCATTTTATTATAGACCCGACTACGTGAACTAGGGTGCAGCGGTGCAGCACCGCTTAGTTGTGGAGGGTAGGGAGAGCGGCGAAACGAAATACCGATACTCCTCTTCCCCCGCGGGCCCACCGCCACAACATCAGTCGTCCAGCACCGCTTAGTCGCGGAGGGCAGGCAGAGCGGTAAAGCGCAATACAGACACTCCTCTTCCTCCGCGGCCCCACTGCTGTCGTATCAACGGTGCGGTAACACTTAGACGCGGAGAGTAGGGAGAACGGCGAAACGCAATACCGATACTCCTCTTCCCCCGCGGGCCGACCGTCGCAACTTCAGCGGTGCTGCGCCGCTTAGTCGCGGTTGGCAGGCAGAGCAGTAAAGTGTAATACCGAAACTCCTGTTCCCCCGCGGTCCCACCATCGTAACATCAGCGATGCAGCACCGCTTAGTCGCGGAAGCCAGAGAGAGCGGCAAATCGCCACACCGACACTCCTCTTCTCCCGCGGCCTCACCGCCGCTGTATCAGCGTTGAAGCACCGCTTAGTCGCGAAGAGCAGGGAGAGCATCGAAACGTAATACCCACATTCTTTTCCCTCCGTCACTCCATCTGGCTGCAAATGGCAGTACAAACCTGCTCCCGCAACCCATAAAAAACACGAAACGCTTTCATACTTGTAGTTCCCTCGGGGCACTCGCTTACTGGGCAATCAGGGCTCCTCGCCTTCAAAGTCCACAAACCCGAAAAATCTTTTAGTCGCCTTATACGACAGACAGGGTCTTCAAGGCCTACCTGAGTCCTACTCCTATTCGCCCAAGACTATGAGGCAGACTGGCAACAAAGATCTAGGAAAACTACATTTTAAGGAGCTGATACCTCATTCCATCCCGACCAAATTAAATATCATTCACGGAGAAAACAAGTATATTAAAATATGCGAACACACACACCTTCTACTAAATATTGACTTAGCGAAAGTGCAAACTTCAATAGTAAATTATTATCTTAATTTTCAACATAGATTACAGTTGAAAAATTTGGCTGGACCACTGCTGGGCATTGATTTTATAATATATTACCCATGACGGCTTTGCGCTACTATATATGCGATTTTAGGCTATAAGCGATTTTTTAATGTTATAATTTTTTTTTTTTCATTCATGTTTTATAAATAATTTGTATTAAAGTGTATAGCATTGCTTCTCTATCCTAACTGTATAAATATTTAACTAAACCAAGCGTGGGATAGTTAAACTATCTCCTTTAACTATATACGTTATTTAATATTAAAATTTATGTATACGTTTAGTAAGTATATGAATATTAATGAGATACCGGATCTCTTATTGTAATTCATAAGAACTGTTTTCATACAGATTTTTCCAGTTATATCTTTCTTTTGGAAATGACTATTGCGCTTTATTTTTAATTATTATACATCATTCATTTTTTTTAAATTGTCCCTCCCGGTTATGTTGGACCTGAGTATCTGTTTTCTTTTTCTTTATTTGCCTTTCTTTATATTCTTTTCTTTACTTGCTTACTACATTTTCTTTTCTCCTTTCATACTTTCTCTCTTATGCCTTAACATCTTTATATGTACTTGTTTTCTTCTTGCATGCACCTCCTCTCAGACTACAATCGCAGCTTATTGTAATTTGTTTACAACTTTTCTTTTTTACTTTCTACATTTCCCCTTTTTATTTTCTTTGTCTTATTACATGTTTTCCTTTTTATGTTTCCTTTTGTATGTTACCACTGTACTTATTTGTCGTGCGTTGCAATAATTGCTGTGTAATAATTACCTTTGTAAATACGAGCAAATCAGCGAAGTGAATTATTGAATTTTACTAACATCCTGCAGAAAATAAAGAAAGAGAAACCAGACATCCGAGCGCAGTCTGATCTTGTTTCATTTTAGCTTAGCTTTCCATGGAAAAATAGATTTATTTTCATTGGCTTATGTTCGAATATGCAGTGCACTCTCTTCGGATTATTTTGAAATATCTGCACAGCAAAAATAATGATCTTGAAAAATTGTGATTTTCTCTCACAGTATATATTAAGACTTAGATTTTGTAATAAAAATTTTAAGTTACTACATTGATTTGTTTTCTCATGTTCTTCACGTACTCCATCAATATAAGCTAGCATGAACCACGTAACAACAATCAATTTATAAAATTATATTCTGTAAACACAAATGTATATAAAACGCTCGTTACAAATAACACCATTGAAGTTAATAACTAGCAAAGATTTCATTATATATATTTTTTTTAATTCTTGTAGATTTAATTAACATTTGTATGTTGATTATTTTTCTAAGAATGAAACTTTTCAATAATATCACATTTAGTTTTTGTCTTAAGAAATGCCGACTTATTTCTCTTCTTTCCTTTTCTTTGTAATTGAAAGTAAAGTAACAGATGTAAATAATTTTACTTGAGAATTTTAGCCGACTACTGAATGGCTGTTTATAGTTTCGTTTTCTTGTAGCGTAATGAACATATTTATTGGAATCTTTCATACAACACAAGGCTTATTATTTCATTTCCGCCCGTGCATCTATGTACTTATTTAATATTAAAATGACAAAGAATCAAGGCTTAAGGTTTATTTGTAATACTAATTATACAGCACATATTTAAACAAAATATACTTTTATTACCATAACCCGTTCGCAATTGCTCTTCATTCAAATTATGTAGTACAAAACGATTAATTAGACAATAAGCACCACAACAAACACCTAATCTACTATTTACTAGTAACTTTGTACACTGAGTAATAATGATTTTTATTTTCACAGACATAAAATCCATATCAAGTAATGTCTCCGCGTTAGTGAGTAACGACCACGTGAACCTCGCCTCCACCGGGATGGTCCCAGAGCGGGATTACTCACCATTAACTCTGGCGCAAGGATGGCCGATAGCGAATCGGTTGATTCTCGTGCTGATCCTCACATGCATCGGCACAATAATAAATGGATTCTTCATCACGTCTTTCTTCATAGAGCGCACTCTGAACAAAATCAGTAAGTAAAATATTATTTTATCGTTGTCATTTTAACATATATTTTTAATTTTATCGTTCATCATCAGCCGATAGACGTCCACTGTTGGACATAGCCCTCCTCCAAAGAACTCCACATCGATCGGTTTTGCGCTGCTCGCATCCAGCGGCTTCACGCAGTCTGCACCAGATTTCGATCCACCTTGTGGGGAACCTCTCAACACTGTGCCTACCGGTACGGGCCCGCCATTAGGGAACCTTACTGCTCCATTGTCCGTCAGCTCTACGAGCAACGTGCCTTGTCCCCTGCCACTTGTCTAGCAATCTTTTGAGTATATCGATGACCCTAGTTCTTCTCCGGATCTCCTCTTTCTGGAAGTTGAACTTACCTAGCTGGGCTGTTTGTTCCAGATAAACGTCGACAACAACTACCAGTATAAAGCATTTAACCATAATTGGCGTGGGTACAATATAGGTCTTAGATTGACAGAATACTTGAGCAGATTCCTACCGCAGAAATTATGGTTTTGGGCGATTTTAATGCCCACCACTCTGATTGGCTTGGGTCAGCACGTACTGACCATGCGGGAAGGTCTGCTCACGATTTTACCATTGCCAATGGTCTGACACAGATGGTACCTTCTCCCACACATGTGCCGGATGTGGAAGACCACTCGCCTTCCTTATTGGACCTTCTGCTGACCTCTCGCCCCGAACCCATTCGGGTGTGGGTCGACGCTCCTCTCAGGTCATCGGACCATTGCCTAGTTCGGAGCGTGGTGCCTCTCACCGTCTCATCGCAACCACTTCCATCTGGTAGACGACGTGTTTGGCACTACAGGTCAGCAAACTGGGACGGGATGCGCTCTTTCTTTGCAACCTACCCATGGGGGCAGATTTGCTTCAAGTCAGAGGATCCTAGCACCTGCGCTGATTCGGTTGCCGATGTCGTGCTGCAGGGCATGGAATTGTTTGTTCCAAGCTCAGCGGTGCCCGTCGGTGGCAGGTCTCGGCCCTGGTGTGGCGGGTCCTGCCGTGACGCACATCGTCGCAAGCGGGAATGCTACCAAGCTTGGGCTAGGGCAAAGGCCGCTAAGGATGTAAACTGTGACTCACTCAAAAAGAAATACAACTCTGCTTCCAGGTTCTTTAAGAGGCAAATTGCATTGGCGAAATCGAATTACGTTGGGAGAATTGGCGAGAGACTGGCACACCTGCCATCTGGCTCTCGTGCGTTCTGGTCTCTCGCTAAGGCTGTCCAGGGTAATTTCTGTCGGTCGACGCTTCCACCTTTGCGCGGGGAGGATGGTTCATTGGCCTATTCCGCAAGGGAGAAAGCCGATCTTCTTGGCTCTATCTTTGCGGAAAACTCGACTCTTGATGACAGGGGTAACACTCCTCCTAACATCCCGAGGTGTGAAACCTCAATGGCGGACGTCCGCTTCACACAGTGTGCTGTGCGGAAAGCACTATTCTCCCTGGATGTCAATAAGTCGAGTGGGCCCGATGGAGTATCTCCTATTGTGCTGAAGGTGTGTGCTCCAGAGCTGGCACCGGTTTTAACGCGCTTATTCAGACACTCTTATGTCCTCGGCGTTGTCCCACATTCATGGAAGACGGCTCTAGTACACCCGATTCCTAAAAAAGGCAACCGCTCAGATCCGTCCAACTATAGGCCTATCGCTATTACCTCCTTACTCTCCAAAATTATGGAATCCATAATCAACCGCCAGCTCATGGGCTACCTGGAAGAGCACCAGCTGATCAGCGACCACCAATATGGCTTTCGCAAAGGCCGATCAGCTGGTGATCTTCTGGCTTTACTAACTCACCGTTGGGCGCAGGCGGTTGAGAGTAGGGGTGAGGCACTGGGCGTTAGTTTGGACATAGCGAAAGCCTTCGATCGGGTTTGGCATAAAGCATTACTATCGAAGCTTCCTTCCTATGGGCTTCCTGAGAGACTTTGTAGGTGGATCGGCAGTTTCCTTGCGGAACGGAGAGTTAAAGTCGTCGTTGACGGCTCATGCTCGAACCCCCGGACCGTAAATGCTGGTGTTCCCCAAGGCTGCGTGTTATCCCCGACATTGTTTATTCTGCATATCAACGATTTGTTGCATACCAGTGGCATCCATTGCTATGCGGATGACAGTACCGTGGATGCACTGTATTTCGGCCGCAGCAATATCTCTCGGGATCACGTCGACGAGTGTCGGAACAAACTTGTGTCTGAAATCGAATCATCCCTTGTGAAGATTTCCGATTGGGGGGGACTAAATCTAGTCCAGTTTAACCCTTCTAAGACTCAAGTTTGCGCGTTCACCGCTAAAAAAGCCCCCTTTGTCGCATCGCCACTCTTCGGTAACACTCACCTTTGTGCCAAGCCGAACATTGGCATTCTGGGCGTCGATATTTCGAGTGTTGTCCAGTTTGCCAGTCATTTGGAGAGCAAGGCTAAAATGGCCTCCAAAAAACTCGGAGTACTCAACAGGGCCAAACAGTACTTCAAGCCGGCTCACCGCCTTAAACTGTATAAGGCACAGGTGCGGCCTCACATGGAGTATTGTTGCCACCTTTGGGCCGGGGCTCCGGGTTATCAGCTATCTCCATTTGACCGAATCCAACGTAGGGCATGTCGAATTGTCGACGATCCTGAACTTGCCGATCGGCTAGATCCTTTGGCACTGCGTAGGGATCTATCTTCCCTATGCATACTATACAGAATCTATAATGGGGAGTGTTCCGAGGAGTTGTTCAATTTAATAGAAGCCGCTGATTTTCGCAACCGACCGTCTCGCCGGCACTACCATCCGCACCATCTGGATGGTTGGCGTTCCACTATAATGCGTTTTAAAAACAGTTTTCTGTCACGCACAGTAAATATCTGGAACTCGTTGCCATCAGCGGTCTTCCCCGACAACTGCGACATTGGGTTATTCAAGAAAAGAGCATATTCTTACCTGAAGGATAGGCAACGCACTGGCGTCGCTAGTGACGTGGGCGGCGGTGAATCACTTACAATCAGGTGACCCGTCTTGCTCGTTTGCCTTATCTATGCTATAAAAAAAAAGACATAATCTTTTTTTTTCATATCGATTTTAAGATCCACGGCGTCGAGACGCTCTACGGAGGTCGTCGAGCATTTTACCAAAATCTTCCAAGATCTGGGCCATGATTACGATATCATCAGTGGCTCGAAGGTGGGCCATACACCTGTTTATGTTGATGCCACGTCCTATTCAGTCCAAAACCTTGAAGAGATATTCCAGCGCTGCTGTGAATCGCTTTGGCTATAACTATTACAGCCGTGTCTGACACCTCGCTGCAACTGTATTGGTTTCACGCTATGGTCTTGGAGGCGGACTGACGTAGTAGCGTTTTCATACAATGACAACAAATTTTTATTATATTAGAGTTTGCGCCGCAAGTTTTTTAGACAGCTATTGGAGCTTCATCAGACACAGGACTCGCTCATCTAGTATCCGCGAGCTAAAATTACCACAAAACTTCGATATAACGGTAGTCTATTTGGCAAAGCTGTAACGACTGCACTGCCCAAATTTCGACTTAATCGCTTCGACTGAAAAGCTCTTTCGTAGTCCTGGAACGCTAAGCATAGTAGCAATATATATTCTTCGGTCTTCTGCATAACTTGCCGCAGCGTACGTATGTGGTACTAAAGCCTTTTTGGGATTCTGCTTGTTCGAGGGGCTGGAAACCGTCTAGCTTGCGTTCGAAACGATTCGTCATGATTCGGGAAAACAACTTATAAACATGGCTCAGGAGCGTAAAGGGCCTATACTTCTTCAACCGAGTCCTGTCACCCTTTTTGAAAAAAGGCTCACCACACACCCGCTCCGCGCTTTTGGATTTTTTCCCTCGAGTATGATGGAGTTAAATATCCTCTGAAATGCCATCAGCACTGGTCGTCTTCCTGCTCTCAGAAGCTCCGCCGTAAATCTTATTATTCTTGAGCTGCTTGAGAGTTATACTCATCTAGTAAAAGCTTACGTTCAGGATGTTTTCGGTATAATATCTGGTTAACTTGGATCTTGAGTCGTTTGCCTGATCGTTGACAAATGCTCGTATAGTCGCATAAAACTATCGGTAGGATATCTAGATCTCGGTCAAAAGTTCCGATCATGAAGTAACGGTTCTACCATCCCACTTTTGTCTTTACGTATTAATAATGGTGACAAATTAATAATGGTTTAGTTTACAACCTGCATGTAAAGATACTCTACTCCAAAAAGAATACATTATAATTAGTTTTTGTAAACGGTGGGTTAAAGAAACTGGATATTTTACTTAACTTTTAACTTTAAAAGTTGTTAAGTATAATGTTAAACTGCCCGCTCAGTTTTTTTTTACTGAATATATCAACTATTTGTATTCGTTACTCGTATTCCTAATACCATATTTGTTTTTATTTAAAGAAAAATTGTGCTATAAGGCAACATTTGATTAGTTTTAACGTATATATTATTATTAATTATCACTGTAGTTATTATTTTATCATTAAATTTCAAACAAGTGTTAGGTGACAACATAGTATTTTTTTAACATGATGCCAATAAATATATCTTTTAGACTAAACTAAAGGATGGATATCTTTATTAAGAACAAGAAATAGGATATCATTATACAAGTAAGATTTCTGTATATTATATGTATTGTATGGTTGCCTTTTATATATAGGTTATATGTATTTTTAACACAGCATCTATTAGTAAATTGCAACTTTAGTTTTATATATTTTTTTTTTATTTCTCTCAGTGTAATATTTTAGTCCATATTAATAATGTAGCCGTACTACGTGTTCACGTGTCAATATTGACGGACAACAAAATACGATTAAATCATACAAACGGTTGTTCAGATTATCCGATGCCGCACATCAAACATTTGCAGCATCTGTAAAGTTGGTAGTTAAACACATGATATTAAAATATCTATAATGCACTAATGTTGAATTGAATTATATTGTTTTTATTTAATGTAATTTCCATGAATAAAAGATTATATAATGATTTTTGCAAACATGTAAAATGCTCCGTGAAGACGCCGGCTGGCTTCTGCAATGGCCATCAAATCGTTTAAATAACAATTACGAATATGTTGTTTTGTTATTGATATTAATTATTTAACAGCAACAATGATGGAAAATATTGAAGGAAGAGAATTAAGTATAAATAGTTCATACTCATAGAAATCATTCATGGTTATCTATGCTTGGAATCTGGGACTATATTATAGACTCTCGGTGGAGTTTCCAGCCTACTATAATTCTCCTATTCTTTGTTATCATTCTATCTTGAGTCAATCTTGATGTTCTCCTCTTTGACGTTTATTTCCTTCTTAATTTTTTTATAATTACTGGGTCACCTGTTTCATTTTTATCCCTTTATGTAATGGCAATAGAGTGCATTGCCATATTTCCATAGATCGTCTCTGTCATGATCCGGCTGCTATAGTTGCGTACGTATTTCTCCTCTCTGTATTTTTATCGTATTAATCGTAATGAATCCTCTATCAATTAGGTTCTGCAGCCTCCTTCTGTACCATTACAGCTTCACAGAAGGAGACCAACGCTGCCCATGTAGTTTTGCTCTTCAGCGGAGCCGCTGCTACTACTGGCAGCGAAAGTGTCCAATCCTATTGACCAGGCTTTGTCACTCGGACTCCCACGCAAGGCATTCAGCGAGCGTACGCTGCGCGGAATCCTGGTTCCCGCAACAGTGGTGGCATCGCGTTATCGCGTTGGCTATTTGCGTCCGATCCTTTTTAGATACTCTCTGAAACACCCGTGTCCGGTGAGCACCTGAGTCAATCTAAAGATGACGTGCGCCATTCCACCCGATCGGAACCATATTTCGAAGCTTGGCAGCACCGCCTTACGATTCGCTCTCACCAGTTACGCGGCTCAGCGAGCCGCTCTCGTCAAACCTCTAGAGCACGTCTGTGCTCCTGCCTACGCACTTCTGCCGCATTCAAAGGCTCCGGCTTACCGTGGCTATAACACAGTCGGTTATAAATCCGTGCATCCATCTCTGCCAGAATGACTTTTTTTATCCGATAGAGAGAGATTTCTAAAATATACCCAGCTTGAATAAAGTAAGGGCAATATTGTTTTCTACCCATTAACACACCTTCGGTGATCATCTACAGTTTGTTATGACTGGACATTTAAATTATATATTCTGGTATACTTTTTATTATAAGGCACTAAAAAAATTTTGCAAGTCATCTAGTTTTTTTTTATTTATATCTTCTATAAATATATGTATTATTATTTTTAGTAAGCTTTCTTCGAGATAAAGGTTTTACAGTAAAGATATATATATATATATATTACAGTGCCAACTTCATCATCATCATTAACCGACAGACTGGACATAGATCTCCCTCAAAGATCTCCACATCGATCGGTTTTGCGCTGCACGCATTTCGCTGCTTCCCGCGACCTTCACCTCAACCTACTTATGACAACAGAGATTTTTATCAATATATTTTTAAATACTTCTAAAGTTGAATGGAGATATTTATATGCCCTATGATCTCTGCAATCTTAAAGTAATTTCTATATTTACAATGGAAACAATATTAAAAGTAAAGCGTTCATTACTAAATACCACAAAGGTATGTATACATTTTAGAAACAATAATAAACAGCTCCACTATTCAATCGCATACCATTGAACGTACGCCTCTAATAAAGCCTTACTGCAATTACATGCAAGTATTTCAGATATAGCAATACCGTTCACGTGCAGTCTACGTCTCTACAGAAAGTAGATTTTCGTATAGATAAACACAGTATAATAATTCTACATATATATGTATAATAGCAGGTACAATGTATACATATATTGTACCTGCTTTCCTCCTTACTATAGATTTACTTTTTGACTTCACCTGCTATACTTTTAGCATTAATTTTATTGAAGTCTGTTTTCGAACACAATCCCAATAATTTTATAACTCATAAGAAGAAAAACAGTTACGCGGGACTGATCGATGTGGAGATCTTTGGGGGAGGCCTACGTACAGCAGTGGACGTTTATCGACTGATGATGATGATGATTCTTATCTATGTATATATTAATTTACACCCATTTATATATTAATTACACCCCCACCTCTCCCCCTAAAACATTATCCACCTCTTCAACCCTTCCGCATCCAATATTATCTCCTTCCTCCTCCCCCTTTTTAAAACAATTTTACCTACATATATATGTATTATATATATTTAGTTTTGTGTGTGTTGGTTTCAGTGTTTGTTTAAATTTATACATTAATGTTAATTTTATTTTCTTTACTTTATTTTTTATTTTAGCACGCAGATACCAGATCCGCGAGCCGAAAGTCCAATGAAGCTGCACTAGTTGTCAACAATACTAGCAGCCCAACTTTATTATAAAATAAAATATTTATTGACTCATCACGAGATATCCAAAACTATTAGACGTAAAGAATCAAAATTTTATTATGATATTGTTTCAATCATGTAATGTCAGATAAGATTGGAGGTGTTACGGCCAACCAAGTGAGCGGAGAACAGCTAATTAAACTTTATAGTAACGCCTACTCTACACTACACTTCTACTACTACTACACTTCTAACAACGCTCAGTCCGTACACAAAAAAAAATGATTAAAATCCGATGCACTGAAATGTTCGCCACTCTCTGTACTCTTTGACAAGCACTCAAATGCGAATATTGGATTTCTGGATACGTATAAGTACGGGGTTGTAAACTGTAGCGACTTTGAAAAAAATATACTAAAGGGCTACAACTGCTTTTTTTGCCAAATGGAATTAATTTTTATTTTCGTTGTAGTATATAGTTTCATTGTAAAACATCTCCTTTCTGTATTTACTGAATTTGATGGAAATGATTATTCAATATTATAAATAACGAAGATGTTTTTTTAACAGGCTACGTCTTCATGGCCTGCGCAGGCTTGTCGGAGTTCGTCGTAACCAGCGTGATAATGCCTACTGTTTCCGTGGTGCTTCTGTCGGGTCAGTGGGATACCCCACACCTATGCCGTTGTCTGCAATTCATCTACGAATCGGGCGCGTATGCATATAGCATGTTCTACGCGGTGAGTTTGTTACTTTTTATATATATAGTATATATACGTCACCATCAGCCAATAGGTGTCCACTGCAGGACATAGGTCTCCCCAAAGATTCCCAAATCAATCGGCAGGGATTCATTTAGAGATTTAAGACATTTCCCACCACGCTGGCCCAATGGGCGTTGGTGGGCACCAGAGTCTTGTTTGTTGAGTAGTGGAGTACACCACGAGCAGGTGAAGTTGGCTTGGAACCGTGAGTTGTTGTACGGGAACCCTTACACGCCACACCATATACGTACATGTGAATATTTAAAGTTTGTAGAACTCCTTTAAGTTAGTGCAAAAGTACCCAGCATATATACCTCATTTTTGTTCACAGTTGTTGGCCATGGAGAGCTATTACCGGTTTTGCTGTTCTTTGGGAGATTATTGTTGGTTTATGTCAATGCGGATCAGGTTCATGTGTACTTCTGTTTACGCGATGAGTATAAGTGCTGCCGCCGTAGGGGTATTCTTTGACCTTGACTATGATTATTGCGAACGTAGAAAGTACGGAAACTACGATTACAGGCTATTGAGCTCAACTCTGTTCCTCGTTATACCATCCATAATAGCATTTTTCGGACTCTTCGCTTCTTTATTCGGTATCTCTCGTCGTATAAATACATATTCCTACTACAGGCGTTCTAAACAAAGCGAGATAGACTTTGGTACCACCTGTGTTAATATCGCAATTTACGCCCTTCACATTCTGCTTTGGACGCCTTACCTTTCAGTTATATATTTGAATCCTGATAACGACAACGCTACATTTTACCACTACGCCTGGCTCGGTTTATGCCGCTCAATTTTCACCTCCGCCCTCTATGCAATTTTCATTAAAAACTTCCGACGCGCCTTCGTTAACCTTTTCAAATACTGCTTCTGCAAGAATTCTCTTCCGACTTTGTTTTATATGCGTCGTAGGGACAGGGCCGTGGAATACAACGTAACCGCAAGCGATGTTAGGATCTTAATGGCACCATCTCCCCGGTTTGTCACCCCTCTGCATGCCCCTTCTGGGTCGGAGGAAGAAACTCAGTTGTAATCTGCTAGACGGTTCCATTCGGGCACATATCGCAGACAATAGACCGACAGACCAAGGAACACGGAAAACGAAAATAACAATTCAACAGCAACTTGGATGAAATTTCTTCCATTGAGGTTGAATTGTAAGTGGCAGTCCACTGTTTCTAATTAATAAGATCAACAAGAGACTCTGTGTTGTGATCTTATTAATTAACAATAATAAGATATTTTGCTTCGAATTTTACTCTTGATTGTATAAAGAAAAAAATAAAAAAAAATAAAAAAAAGAAAAAAAAAGTAGTTTAGTACACTTTCTGCGTATTCTCTAATACTTCGAGGAAAATATAAAAAAAAAATCTTTCTATGAAGTTTATATTACTGTGGCTTTAAACTTACTTAACCTATATATTTATTTATGTATATACATAACTATTTACTGTAGTTATGTCTAATGACAGACAAAGTGTGTCATTTTAGTAGTGTATATAAATAAATAAATGAAATCTTGTTAAACATTATCGAAATTAAAAATTATGGGTTTAACGAATTTTAAAAATTATATCAGTTCATATTTTAATTATTAAAATTATACAGAAAGAAATTACAACAGGGTTGTTTATTATAAGGGGCGGAAAAATTTTAAGGAAACAAAACATTTCACTTCAAGTAAATTTGATAAACTACAAAAGAAACGCCTCTGTATTTGATCATATAACTCACTTTAATTTGTTTCACTCTTTATATCTGTATATGTATCTCTTTCGAATTGAAATATATCATTGTTAAATATTAAAACACTCTAACATATAATAATAACAGATGTTGCAATATAATAATTGCATGATTGTTATGCCGTTAAGAAAGTTTCTCTTGAAGTTATGCAGTTATTCAATTATATATTTACTTCCACGTATTCAATCTCTATTAGATATAGGAAACGCGCACAAATGATGCGTTTAGTAGTGAAATAACATTTCGGAAGTTTAAAAAGGCTTTAATTTGAGCCGAAAAAATTAGTGTTTTAGAACGTAGGATTTAAAAGGTGTATTTTATTCTCTTATTCTATCTATTAAAACTAACTTAGATTATAATGTTTTACCGGTGTTGATAACAAACGACTTACGGCTTGCCAGGTGGATTAACGATTCTTCTAATAAAAAAAAATATTTAATCTATATTGAACTAAGCATTGAAAAAATCCAAAAAAATTAGATTAGTCATAGTGTTAAAATATTATATCTACTCTAATAAACGAAGTGGTGAGGGAGTTTAAAAGATATAATCATCATTCAATAAGTATTAGGAGGTAGCATGTTGTATTAGATAAATTTTATTCGTCAATTGACATTGTCGGTGTTTATTATAAGATATAAACTATTCTATTTATTTTCATTTTATATAATTTAAGTCTGTTTCACAATGTTCAGTAAAGGTCCCGAATACTAATATTACTAATATTCGCAAATAATCTGGAAAATAAAGTGTCAAGTAAATTAAATGTTATATCATCTGTCAGCTATGGAAGCTACTTGGTGGTTAAAGTCATTTGACAGATCATTTTCGAGAAGGAATGCCGTTTTAATATATTGTCTAATCGAATAATTCGACAACGAATTAGATGATTTTTGTGCAAACTTATAAAACAATTAACACAAAACGACAACAGATAACAAAGGCCAAACAAGCGACATCGATTTTTTTCTTTGACATTTGCCTTATGTTACGTTACAAATAATAATAATCGATTTCTAAAAAATAGTTTTATTGCTCTCACATGGTCGTCCCACGAATACGTAAAAATTATGCGTTTTCAAATATAACTTGCAAGTAATAAACTTACAGATAAACTTAATAGTTAGACGGTTCATTATCATCACCAGCCGATAAACGTCCACTGCTGGACATAGGCCGTTGGACGAAACCCAAACTATTTTAACAGAAAGTTTTATTTATTTGTTAAACTTACTTATCCATAACTTCACTAGGACATTGTGAAGCAGACACTTCCATTCGTTTCGATTCAGGACTTACTTTATATACTACTCGTAATTTGTCTATTTTTATTTTTTTTTTAATTTCTATATGATTATCGTATTTTTATTTTACGGGTGGAAGGTCTCAGTTGCCGGAGGCCGTCTAGGTAAGTACCACCGCAGCGCCTATTTCAAACGCCAAACGGTGCAAACATTGCCGTGTTCCAGTTTGAAGGGCGTTGTAGCTAGTTAAATTACTGGGCAACAAGACTAAACATCTTATGTCGCAAACTGGCGAGCGCAATGTGGCGCAGTGCACATCATCCTAACTAGCGCCACTTTGTTATAGGTGTAACACTTAACGTCAGGTGAACATCTCGCTCGACTAGTCACTTCTCTTTTCTCAACTTATGTTAATATTATAAGTTTATTCAATGTTAATTGTATTTTACTATATTTTACATATAATTTAATATGTTATATATAAAATATAACTAGTTATTAAGTACTTACATGTATTGTCGTTTATGATTAATATGGTATCGTAGTAAAGTAGCGTTGATGTAGTAAAGTTTTACAATAGAAAATAATAATATATTCTTTACTGGTCAATACTTACAAAATTTTGAGGCTTTATAAAAAAAAACAGCTAGAACATTGTTTTTGGTTATCTCCACCTTTGTTGCTGATATATAGTTATGTAATAAAGAAAATTATTTAAAATTTTTCGTACTCTATATTAAGTCCAAATTTCATAGTATTATTTTGTATATGTATATATATGTACTATAATACAGATCTATATTTATACCACATAATACTTTTATTTTTTATAATGTATACTGTAAAAGTGTGAGAGGCAGGGTGAAAATAGGAGATAGGGAACGGCACCTTCCAAATGTATGTAATACAGATAATTGTAATGTTTAAATTTGTTATGAATTTGGTAGATAATACTAATAGGAACATAAACCGATTTCGTCTTGTTTCAACGAAAAGAAATTATTTTTGAGTACTTACAGAAAACTGCAAAACTATTATGGATATCAAAATTTTAACATTTTGAGGGCTCCGGTCCAGTATTGATTTAGATAAAAAAAAATATATTGAAGATGGAGAAATGGTGGGGGAGATGTGAAATGGTCGGACTTTACTACGCTGATGTCCTTCGCTATCTATTTTTTATACGCCGGTATTCTTACCACGTTATATCTAGTTGAAGACTGTTTTTGGAAATTAATGTATACAATTAGCGATTTCAAAATGTATTGACCAGTACTTATAAAAGATTTAATCTTTATTAGAATCTCTATTGTAGTAGTTAAATATAAAATATAGCATGAAATATTGCATTTTCGTCATTACACGACATATTAGACGCTTGTTATATTATGTGAATTCACTTATAATAGCACAACATATATATTTTATCTATCAATAATATTGTTATGTATATTGTATATTTTTGTGTTTTAAAAAATTGTGGAAATAAAATTTCCGTTATTTTTTTTGTTACTATATACGTTCACAAAGATTTATTTTTAAATACAAATAGATGTTTACATGTTGGCTACGTTATATGAAATAAATATTTTTGTTAAATTGAACATTTTTTTAGGTTGAAATTAAATATTATATATAATATAATCATTACTTTGCTATTACTAAGTGTCTGTTTATCTAAATGTGTATCAATTTAATAAATGTGGCTAAATAAAAATAAACGTTTTTATTTCAAATCTCTATCTGCAACTCCTTGATTGAATTATTATAGGTGAACACTATTTCAAGATACTGCAAAAACGACATTATACTAGTTTTTTCCATAAAAAAAAATTATATATCTATTCACAAACGTAACCTGAGACTTGCACACAACATACATATAGACAAGATAAGACCACAATGGTATGGACCAAAAATATAGTGTTTGAAGGTAAACAATGTATAATACTCTACCTAATAGTGTGACGGCATTGAAAACCAGATTTTTTAAGGTTTCATTAAAACGCCATATTTTAGAAGACCAATCCATTACCGGTCTAAAAAAAAAAATTTTTAGGTTGTCTTAATAATGTTTCTTTTATCAAACCTTTTGCATTCTAAAACACACCTAAGCTGTCATCAATTGCATTTTTACGTCCTACCTGTCTGCTTTTACATTTAATTTCTTAAAATTTTGTATTTCTTAGAAGCTTTTGTAATCCATCGAGTTTGTAATCTCTAGAGAAATAATAAATTCTATAAACATAAATATAGTGAACTACTGCATTAATAAAGCAGCTATAGCACAGCTTATTACTACGTTGAAATTCCCTTTATATTGAAAGGAATCTAAGTTCGAACCATACTGACCTTGACCTTTTAGTGAAGGAAATAATGTGATATTATAGTAAAATACGCTTACCCCTATTGGTACCCCAGCCATTCCAATAAAAATATTTTATTTCGGGAAAAAGCTCCGAAAGCTTGCAATGGAAACATTAAAAAAGCTGTTTATGAGATATCTATGAACTAAATACTAAAACTACTGAAGAAGACCTATAATTACTCTTAGATTTTTTCCATCGCTATACAGTACGGTCCAAACATTACCGTTTCGATTTGAAGGGCGTTGTAGCTAAGGAAATTACTGGGGTGACCGGACATCTTATATCTCAAGGCGACCAGAAAAATATGGTGCTCTATATATTATCCTAACTAGTACCACGCGATTACGTTGTTGTTGTTGTACGACCACAAGCTCATCTCTTACCATAAAGTGAACTGCTCGCACGTCTAATCGAATTAAAAAAAAATATATTGTGAATTATTTTAAAAGCTAATGCAATAAAGATTGCATCCTCTATAAAATAGGACACAAAGGGCGGATTAAATCGTCTTGTTTATCCATATTTTGCTAAGATGATTAACATAGAAAGAAGATTAAAAATTGCGGAACAAGGAAAAAAAGCTTTAAAAAGAAAAACTGATAACATCACAAAACTTACCAATAATTTTCAATAATTAACAAATCATGTTTTAATTAATGGGTGAATGCGATGTAAAAACAAATTACACAATAATAAAATCATGATGTTTAAATAAAAGCGAATACTTAGATAAGCATATTAGATTAAAAAAAAACTTTTGCTTTCCTAATTTCATCCGACAAGTAGTTTTAAAGTAGTCTAACTTTGGCGGAGATTAAGAAGTCAAGACTTCGATGAAAAGGAACTGAATGGACACTGCATTATAAAGGGATTATTAAAGAAACCTGTAACTAAATGGAGGTAAGGAACAGGGAATATTAAGATATAGGTGGATTTTAATATAAAATTGAGGGGACTATATCGAAAACCCTTATGTCTACTTCGGTAGACATCAACATATTTTTTAATCCTAAAAAAGGATTGCAAGTAAGTTATACCGCCGCTACTGTTTGCATCAAACACAGTCGGTGCTTATTCTCTGATGAAGTTTAATTCCTTTCATTTGACCGACTGATGCAGCACATCTGATTGCCTCACGAACCAGGAATCTAAAACATAATTTATGATTATTCTATTTATTCAACGAAGTCATGCTGATGGTAACTGATCCGCCTGCCGGTAAAAACATAGCGTTAGTTAGAGGGGTATACACTACACCACATTACGCTAGTCGCCCTGAGATATAAGATGTTAAGTCCCCTTACTCCATTAATTCCACTAGCTATAACTCCGTTGAAACCGGAACACAGTAATGCTGACATACTATTGTTTGGCTGCGGTAGTACCTACCTAGGAGGTTTCCGGCAGGAGAGATCTACCACCAATTAAAATTGCTTTTAATTATGTAAAGTTATTACCGTCTTAATAGATAACGATTCAGTAAATGTTTATGTTATGTAAAAGATTTTCATAGTACGTTTAAGATAGATAGATAAATTAGGTTCATTTACACATTATGTGTTGTGATGTTATTATGGTCGTGTAAATGTTCCATTTCCGTGTTGCAAGGCGTTTTTGTTGAATGTCAATCGTCATATAGCCTTGCTCAACAGTCTTTTCGGTTACGAATTGTAACGGTGAAAGGCGGTCGCAAAGAGGGGGCAAAGCGAAGGCGCGGCGACTTCGCCAGTCCACCCGTTCACGTCCGTCCGTCTGATTGTTACCCACAAACGAGACTCTTGCGCATACATCGTATACAAATGGGAAACTTTTACTTTCGCGCGAAATTGTAATATCAAGGAATCGAGTGTTAGTGTGCGTGCATTGTGCTACAACACGGTGATATGTAAAGTGACGGAATTGATATTAAATATATAACATTTGTTATGAATAAAAGAGACAATCGCGAAATGTTGTGTTTTTGCTTCATTATTTGGAGCGCTGTTCTCATGCAAGCTCTGGCCGAAGGTTAGTTGAACAAAGAAAATATAGTACCTTCCTATTGCTCCGCGAGAAATATATAATATACTGATTACAGTTATATATCTATTGTATCATAAAAGATACTTTATACTTTTGTTACTTATTTTTATATGCAAACTCACTGCACGTTAAAAGAACATAACCGGTTTTTACATATTAAATAAGGCTTAACGATAATGATAAATATTCAAACGCATGCACGAATAAAAAGCATTCTTATATAATTCAAAACGTTCAAAATGTTTGCATTATCATCATCATAATCATAAAACCTTAATATAAAACAAGTATAATTTCTTAACCCAAAAATGAATTATAGTAGTAACTTATACTTTTCATGAGTACATATTTTTACATGAACATATGGAAAAGGTTATACTTTTATAATAAGTCATTTTAACATTATGCGATGTCTTAAATTTTCTATTTTATTAATAGTAATGTTAAAAACAATAATATTAAATACCTTCCAACTTTATTCTGAAGCAAAAAATCAACAAATACGTGTACGTAATACCCGGAACTCCCGATTGAACATGCCCAGATTAAATTACACTCAATTTTGTGGGAGAAAATAAAATACCAGTATTGAAACTCAAAAATAAAATGATCACTGAAATGCAGACTGTTAAGAAGAATTAAAAGAAAACTTTAGATTAGCATGTGAAAAAATTACAATATAATTAATTTAATAGAATATATGAGAAGATCCGTTCTGAATACTTTAATAATTTAGCACACCTAAATAAAATTAACTAGATGAAATAAACGTCAATTTATCTTCTAAAATTGGTAATTAGTCTAAGACGTTAATTTTACTGGTAGTAAGTCTGTATTACCGGAGACAGTCTATGCAAGTTATGCAATTATTACTTTGCATTGTATACCCTAACATCCTCAAATGTTTATTGTATAATCCATTTCGATTTTATTATTTATAAATAAATAGTTGTTTATAAAGAAATACGCTCTCCTACTATCATATGAATATTCGCAGTAGTACTAAATAAGTGAGGCATACGCAAGGTCGTTTAGGATATAATATTTAAATAAACATTCTTAGTTATCAGAAACAAGTGTATAACTATAAATAAAATATATATAATCACGTTAATGAGAAACCACAAGCAATTCTAATGTATCCTCGATATTTTTTTTAAAAAAAGGCCAAACCTTAGAAAAGCTTCTTATGATCCCTGTGGCCGCAGACCGTCTAGGTAGATAAAACCGCAGCTAGATTTTCTGCCACCACTACTAATATTACTTACGTAACGAAACTTATTATCCCGTCTCAAGACGAGCGCAATGTGTTGTGTATATCATTCTAGGTACATTGTTATGGGCAGGCATATAGCCTACCATCAGATGTATGCACCCCTCGTTCATTCTATAAATGGTAGGATAATTATAAAACAAAATATTTGGCTTCGTCGATATCATGTTAACGTTAATTTGAAACGGTACATTGACTTTATTAAAGATTAATAGGATCCAGAATAAACAAACTCATTCCTCCTGTAAGTACTTTTCCTCCTCTCCTATTGCGTAGGTAGTAGTTAAGAACGGACATATCACTTCGATTATTAAGTAGTAAGTAAATTATACACTGTTGGGTATGATGATATTTACGATTTTAACTAAAATTATATGGCTTGAGTAATTAAGTTCTTCGTCTCTATAATGAAATTATTATACAATCCGCGAAAACAAGTCACGATTTATTTTTTACAGGATTGAAATTATCCAATGTAAGAGCGAAAGTTCTCTTCAAGTTTTCATTTCATTAATCATTAAGAACTAGACAAGCGCGCCCTGCGAATTTGCATAACTAAGATGGCGAGCGCGAACTGGTTTCTATAGGTTTCTCTATCAAAGAGATCGACCACCGGATAGACTTATTATGGTTCGGGTTATATAGTTACTTTCAAATCATATCTTAATGTATCTGTATTGTTGAGTGAAAAAAATTACCACTTTGTCTTTGCTTCTATTGTTTAAATAATATAAAATTAATATTCATAAAACAGTTTTTATTAATGAAGCGAATTTATTTATTAACAAAATGGATTACACAAAATTTATTGAAAAAAAAATAATTTCATTATTTTATATCTTCTTCTTTGTCGTAACGTCATGACTGAGAGACGTGACTATGGTGCGTATTTTAATATTATAAAGTCAAACATGTAAACCATCCAAAACGAGTTTGTTTAGAAGCTACATAACTATACAGAGGTCAAATAAACTCACGTAAAATATAGAATACTCCTCTTTTCGGTTAGACGGTTAAAAATATACGGTTTTCCTTTCATTGTAAAAACTAAGCAGGCTAAATACAAGTACATATTACGAGCCGTCGATCCTCGGCGTACGGCGTCGCCTGTGCGCTTGCTTTCTATCGAGCTTCGCGTCAGTGCGTACAATGTAGGGCTGCCAGCATGAAAAATTAATAATATAAAAAATAAAGCTCATTGCAATGATGGAATAGATGCTGTATGTTAATATAAAATATTACTCTATTGTACGGTTTCTTTGTCTATTTAGTTCGCACGAACGCATCCTGTATCTAACACTCAGAAAAACAATAACAGATATACAGACAGCTATGTAGTATGAACTCAGTTACTTTATTTTTAACATTTAGTAATTAATTTTGCAACTACCAACTTCAATTATTTTAATTAATTAATCGTATCTATACAGTTATTTAACTAAATACAGACAACCTTAAACTACCGACAATGTGTGGTCAGTTAGCATGACGTAAACTGGCCGACATGTTCCACTGATCGATATAAATCCGGTCCTCTGCGGGCTATGGAAATTGTGTGATGCTACCTTGCTAAATACCTACCAAATTATCAACTGCCCGTTAATAAATGTAAGAGCGTCATCGTTACAATGAGAAAATATTTCGTTTGATAACTTTAAATATCAATTTATGCAACTATTTTCGCGACACGCTATCTACCAACGTCGATCGCAGAACCATTTCATAAGGAAATTTAAAAATACTTTTATGTTAACTCAAGATGCCTATCAAACGGCTGTTTCGTAAAATCAGTTTCAAATATTTCCATTTGCCGGCAAAATATAAAGTACAGCACCAAAAACTTTGTTATAACAGAATAATTTCTAACAGAAAATTTTAAATACGTTTGGCTTCGGTACTTAATAAATATAACAACCGGTACAATAAAAATTCCTACATCCGTTATTCTGAATCATAGATAACAAGGTTTTATCTTTTCAGAGAAACAATTATTTGCAGATTATTGAGGGTTGATTGGGTGCTTAATTTTTAATTTCTACAGATTTCGCGATAAAGTGTACAAACGTTTAAAACGCAAAGTGTTAATCTAATATACGAGTATATTCAATAAGAAAAGATATATGAATATTGTACACACTAGTTTAGCTAATGTGTCCATGTCAGCGATTCGGTACCCAGGCACAGGAAACTATAATTATTTGTTTTTAGGTATTGTATTCGTCGTATGTTACTAAAACCAGGGTGCAGGACAATGAGTACGCGCCTCTTTGATTAAATATATAATTAAACTTTGATCAAATGTTGTCCAATATCGGATAATAAATAAAAGGCTTTATTAACATTATCTTGATTAATTATCAAGGTAATATCTCGAAATATCAGTACAACATAATAATATATTTATATTATAAATGAATTATCTTTTAGAAACCATTTGTGGAACTACACAGGAGCACTTTAAAAACAAATGACATCAACACTTGGTACAAATATGGACGAGACATGAATATGCTTCGTGCAAGAAACAAATCAAAGACACTATAAGGCTTAGCTTTAACAATGACAAGTGATCACTAAACCAATATGCGTATAATAATCCAAGATTTTCACAGTTAGAACCCATTTATGGAAACTTTAATGCATTAAGATTTATGGAAGTATAAGAAGAAATCAAAATTTTTAATGGAATGATAATGGGGAATTTTCGGGTAAGCCTCTCATACATTTCTACTGGGTGATTGCCTAAAAATTAACATTTAAGTTCACAGCACGTGCTCTCGTATTGGTTAGTGTAACATTCGAAGAACCTTACTTATTTTATTACAAAATTTAAATAATACATTAGGGCGTGTTGATTTTATTTACAGTTTTTTTTTTTTTTCAAAAATTTCAATAAAGTAGGACCATCCAATAGACGTTTCAGCAAACAATGGTGTTTAAACATTACTTTTAAAAGATTTTACAAAATGTTGTTACATTGTACAAGTAAAGCTGCATAGTTTAATGTATAGGTAGAGCGTGACGCCTCAAAGGTGAACGACTTACTCGGCTCCTCGTTATTTGATAAAGACAACCAAAATAGCAAAGTTTAATGTTCAACACACTATTGAAATTGTTGTGCGTATCAACTAATAACTTAATGAAAATAGGTTAAGAATTTTGTCACCCATTTGATCATTACTATTTTACATTATTATTTACACAGAACTTTAAATTATAAATGCAAGTGCCATGATATTAAAGTCTCGGATACGGCTTGTAGAAAATAAACAGAAAATAACTCCGTGGTAGCGAGCTACTTTTCATGGAAACTTTTACTAGACGCTGTAATCTTAGTTTATTGCTACACGATGCTAGCGGCGTATTTTCTAAAGGGCAGAACGGTAAGTTTCTGAAGCAACTAGTTTTGAGGAAAACACCGCAAACTGCATTAATTATATCAGATACGAACATTAACGAAGAAGGTTTTGAAAAAAAAAACTCTTAAAAAGTCTTGCACACAGTTATTAAAACAATATCTATTGGAAAGCTTGGACGTGTATATTCTTGTATGATTTTTTTTATAACCGTTTTTTTTAAAGGATATGCTTAGTTAAAAGTGAATTGATTCGTTATACAGATACTGAATTACGAAGCTTAGTATGTTGAAATACAAACTCCATCGCAGCACGATTTTGCGTTTATTTTTTCTCTCCTTGAGACTGCACGTCTTATAATCGTTAACGAATTAATTGTTCGCTCACCAGCAAGGCACATTCGCACGATATGCATTTCTAAATCTCTTACTTTTTACATATCGGATTTATTTTGGTTTTACAATTAAGTTATTTTGCATCTCAAAAGCGCGATTGCGGCTGACGTGACGCAACGTAACATCACTGTTCCCAGTAATTGCGAGTCACACGCAATTATTGGAGTTCGAAATTAACGAACGCAACGTCCATTGGAACAAAATTGCTCTTGCAAAAAATACCTTACCTAGCAACATCCATTGTGATTTCGGACAATCCATTCATCCCCATTGAATCTTAATTTTATTTTCCATGTGTTTTATATCACTAATACTTCAGTTCGAAGGAAACTTGTCATGTGCATCATCAAACTACAGATTAACATAGATATAAAATATATTTTTATAACTGTTTAATCAATATTCAAGGCGGGCTAATTGTTAATTTAGATCCATGGGATAACTTATCCTGTATAACCTTACACTAGTAATAAATGAGACAGCGTAGGCGCCGGAGAGAAAGTTCTAGTGATTTGTGTTGCCGCGGGCAAAAAGTCTCTCGTTTCTTAATCAGCAATTTTCTCTACATTGCGTGGTACAGCTTATACTTAAATAGGTACTCATGTAAGTTAGACGCTAATGCGTTCAGACTTTTGTTTCAGATAAAGTTGTTAATGCATTTCACTTTGCACCCACTCAAATTACTAAAATATTTTTACAAACAATAAATTATAAAATGTATTTACTTATTCTAATAATTAATAATTTATATTTATATAACAAGGACATTAAGTTGAGAGTCAATTAACTTTAACAAAAAAAAATATGCTACACGAAACAATATACTTTGCATTTTGCGTTTCATCGATCACTTGGTTTAGTATACAATTTTATTAAAACCTAGATTACTAAACAGAATACGTGTCAAGGTATTTATTAACGCCTTCAAAACGATATCGATTTGTGACTTCTCGCACACTGCACGGATGTACTCATATAGGATATGTTATATTGGCCCTGAACAACCTTTTACAAATACACGGAAAAAAGAGCAATTCGAGATCATGACACTTTCCAAATTTTTAATGATTATTTCATTACTAATGATTAACGGATCATCTGAGAAAAAGCCACTAATCATATGGTGCTAATAAAAACTTTTCCTGTCTTCAACAAAAAATATAATTTTACAAAAATGAATAATAAATTAAACATGATAAAAGTCGTATTGATCGTAGAAACTCAATTCAATGTCATAAACTATATGACGTTGCCTTTTCAGCTTATCTGAACTGGAATATGAACATAACATCGCTCAGCGGCCCACATAGTGACGTCATTGCAAGAAAGACCGGTTCTCATATTAAAGTCGCGACACGGAACCGGCTGAGAGGCTGATTTTACTTGGCACATTTGTATGGAATCTTTAGCGTTTTACCTTAATCTTATAATATCATACCGCCGCTCACCGTTACATACAATAACTACTGCGCCTAATTTCCCTTAACAAACTAAATTGAATATACCAATGTTCGGATACATATGTTCTGGTTTATTAATAATGATTCCCAGATATAATTTTATAGTGGCGTATTCATAAATGAAACGTTCACGTGAAATATATGAAATCACAAAAGCGATATTCACTTTAGATGTGTTAAATTTTGTCGTGGTGTACGTGTTAAATTATTACTTTTTTAATGCAAAACACGAGCAAGCATCAAAGTAATCAATGCAAAAAAATAGAAGCAGAAGCATTCTAGCAGAAGGAAGGATAGATCGATAGTTGAAAATAGTTCATAATAATAATTCAAGTTGCGCTTATTGTAAATATAATAATTCGGTTTAAAAGTTTAGACGTAATTACAAAACACGTTTATTGCAAATATAAGCTACGACAGTTCCGGTAATTTATGATAGAAAGTGGACTTAATGTACTCGCTTGCTCATTAGAAGCTTCGCTCGTATCTACAACGGATTAAGTATCTCTCGATACTACGTTAGAATGAAAAATCATGAAAATTTTATGATATTGCTTTTTCCTTGTTTACTTTACTTTATTATAATATTTGACTTTAATTTGATGTTATAGTAATTGTTGTAAAATTGCTTACTTGAGTATTATACGTGCATTGCCTCAGAATCTAACCAGAGATATGCGCGTTCCCTCCAAACAGTGAAAGCTATTGTTACATTTAGATTAATTAATTCTATTTCTATACGTAAATTTCGCTATTGCTTTCAAATAATGGACTTTTTTTTCATTACTAATACATTTTTGTTAATTCTGCAATTTTAGAATTTTATTTAGCCGAAGTAAAACTTTTGCAGTAATATAAAAGTATGAAGTCCATAGCAATTCTAAAAACTTTTATTTAAAAATCATAAATATAATAATAACATAAAAATTAACCTACAAAAAAAAAAAAAATTTGAGTTACAAAAATTATAATGTAAAGTTAATTTTGAAATTGATCTTTTTTGTTTTTTTAATGATTGTGTAATTATAAAGTTACATTTACCACATACCAAGTATTTACATCACCTACTACTGAAATTATTTTAAAAAGTCTTAAGTTACATCAGATACTTTCCTAAGTAGCTCTAGAGGAGACCAAGATCTTAAAAATATTTGAACAAAATTAAAATGATGTTATTGTTTTTGTATTTTATTATACTTATTTCGTTCAATAGGCTACATTTATACATTTACAACGTAGCGAAATAAAAAAAAGTTATGCCGCTTTTGGAAGTAGGAACGAGGAGATGATGAAGGAACAACGTAATAAAACAATAGCAACGAGTAATAAAATTATTCCAAATTTACTTTACACTTAAAAGAAATACTGATCCATAATTACTTTAACGATTTTTAACAGTATTTTAAATAAGTAGGCGCTCGAGCGGTAAACAGGAGTTTAAAATGGATATTAATATAAAACGATAATGTTTTTAAATGTATACATACGCATTTCAATAACACAACTAACGGTTAAAATATAAAAAGGTATAATTGACCTTATTTGCCGAAATACTTCGATGTCGAAACTACAAAGAGCTTTATTCAAGGCTAGAGAACTTTTTCCCTCGCCGGCGCTAGTAGACCGTGCAAGTGTTGCTAACAGAAATATCTTGCACACCGTTATAAAAGCATAATTTATACATTGCTAATCATACCATTCAGGCCGTGGACGCCGGGTCTTCGAGCGCCGTATCCAATCAGCTATATCAGTCAATCACTCAGCATGCAAATTACAGGGGTAAGGAAGGACAGTTCGCATCTGATGTCTCAAGACGCAATCTGACGCAGTGTATATAATATTGACTAGCATCATATTAAACAGGTGGACGGCCTGTTCGCCTGGTCGCTTCGTCGAATTAAAAAGAGAACAGACGTTAGACAATTCTTGAATATCCTGGGTTTTAATGACCCTTGTAGGAATAAATTGAATGTCTGTTAAAATAGAAATAATCTTTGCAAATTTCTTTATAACCTTCATTCTCTATATTTCATGTTATTAATATTTGTCGTTGATTTTATTACTCAAACCAATATCAAGACGACTTTAATAAATAACTAGAAGAATTTATATCAATAACACAAATTGACCACCGTCAAAGGATGTTGTGGAAAATTTTCATATAATATTTATATTAAATATTTTTGCATAAACTTTAATATCGTGCATTATTTTTAAGAGTTGTTATAAGTATTATAACATAATAAAATCTTATCACTCATGAATACAATAGTTTAAAAATATGTTGTATAGTTTTATGCATAAAGATTTAGATGTACTTATTTTATGTGGTAAATTAAATAGCGTTTCCATATGAATATAAAATGATACGACAAATCGAATGTTTCTCAGCTCGACGACCGTGGCAAGTGAACGAAGGTCAGCCTGTTGTCCGTATTCCGAGGCGTGTGTTGAGCGCGCTACATGAGTGCGACCCCAAGCGAAACGCTCTCGGACCCTCCGTATAAAAACCTGCAAGCTTTTATTATTCATTCAATTAGACTGCGTACATTAGTATGTTTCGCGTAACAAAATAAAAGAATTTTGAGGTCTTATAAAAGACTTCAACGATTTATTAATATTTAAATTTTAAAGATCGATCATCATTTTACTTACTTCCATTATAGTTTATTTAAACTTAATTTTTTTTATTGTAACACTTAAACATACATGTAATAGGCGAGCTTTATGCGCATTCTCTACCTGTCACCTAGACGTAGAGAGATGCAGTGGTCGGTGATGTAGAATCACATTTTAATAGAAATTACCAAATTTTATATGCCAGGAACAATATATGATCATCATTTAAATGAGAATTCAAGTATTTTATAAGTTTATATTCAATTTCCTATAATTTTTATAATAAAACACATACTATATTACCATTTAACATCCTATACAATACTATAACAGACGTGTAGTTGAGATATCGAGGTCAACATTCTACTTAACGGATTCTTGGAATCATTAGAATGTTTAGCATATCGCTATCGGAAAATAACAAAGATAACAATTCTTAAAATAAACCATTCCACTTTTTCTATCTACCTAAATAGAAATTATCCATGGTTTAAGAAGTCAAGTTAGAGAAGAATTTGTGAATTGAAAAACGACGAAAGTCCTAATGTTTATTTGGCATTACTATATTTGGATCGCACGAATTAAGCACCTGATCAACAACTTTAGCTTTCAACTTTCTGTTTAATCCAAAGTTATTATACACCCATGGAATGTAATAGAAAATGATATTTTATTTTGGTATTAAAAGAGAAGATAAGATTATTAGAAAGATTAAAAAAAGTGTATAAAAATGTAAAATATATTCTGTTTAATACTAATTAAAAGATTTTTCATTTGTTATATTTTTACAAATGATATTACAATCGATTATGAAATATAATATTGATAACAAGGTTTCAATCGATGTCGTCAGTGTACAACTCAAACTACACTACAAAGTATCGAATGTAATATTAAACATGTGGTTTTACTGTCGATACTATACGATGATCGTGACGATATTGTCACTATTAAAACGAATAATGAAAGTATTAACCTTTGTTAAAAAAAATCAATCAATAAAAAATAATAACAATCAAAAACTCTTGTTTCGGAGGCCAAGACTCACTTTGGGTCGTTGCGCCAGAGGAGTAAGTAACGTAAAAGTTTATTTTAGACGAAATGAGGAATATAGGGATACTAAATGCATGAAATATACGTGTGTCAAACTGAAGTATGAAAACAAATTTCGTGTTCATTCTTACCTTGAAATATCATACAAATGTAATCGTGTCTTGTATGAAATATACTTTTTATGTCACAAACCCAAAAAGATACATTTTATGATTTGTCAATATGATTTTATGTATACGTGTACATATTTGTTGAAAATTGTACAGCAATGTTAGTTGATAGCACTACCCGTCATATTTGCTAAATGCTTGGACTTCTCTCAAATTAATTACTAATGAATGTACTAGTTTAACTTGTAGACTAATTAGTTAATGGTAGTTCGACAACCAATATTGCCGTCGATGTCTGCAGGTAATGGCTGTGCAGAGCCGAATGATCTCGCCAGAATTTCGTAACCGTGTCGCAACTATACAACGGACTATATCAAATTAATCGCGTTTCGTGTAACGCTAACTTTTTTCTCTTTGTTAAATTACGAAACTGGTTTAAGGTTACTGCTGACACTTCTTTTTTAATATTACAATACTTCATCCATATTTTAAAAATGATAAACCATTTATCATAGAAATATATACTAATTATTTAACTAAATATTTCTTTTAAACCTAGCCGTAGAAATAACCCCATTCACCGACGTTCACAGCTGGACATAGGCCTACCCCAAAGATTCCTACCTCGATCGAATAGGGAGTCAAATGGGGAGATTTCTGCCATTTCCCTGCACGCTGATCCAATGCGGGTTGGTTAGAGCCAGAGCCTCGTTTGTTGATTAGCAAGGTGCACAACGAACAGGTGAGGTTGGCTTAAATCCCGTAATTAGTCATTTGTACGTGGTTTGTAATAGTTAAGTTTTAAAACTATTTTTTTATGTAATTTATGTCCCGGAGGCAAAGATGAAACATGGAAATAACCACTTAATAGTACTAGTAGATCAAAGGAAAATGCAGTTGACAAAAACTTTACCTTATGAAGTAAGAAAATTGAGTCTAGTTAAGTTCAAAGTAATAAAACTCTAGATACCTTACTTATGATGGGTGGAACTTTTCTCGTAAAATGTGTGCATTCCCGTACCCTTATTTATAAATATTTTTTATTTGCGTAAATAAATATAAAATCGACCAAATCTACTGGTAAAACTTAAATTAATGAATATATTATCTCTTTCCCTTTCTATGTAAAAATGTTTTACTGTTTGGATCAGTGTTTCCCAACGTGGGGCGTACGGCTCACAGGGGACAATTTGAAAATTGACCGAGACGACTTAACCCCTTCGCTTTAATTAATTAATTCTAAATTGTTTTTTTTTTACTCGAATTTCTGTTTTGAATTGTATTATTAATATTATTTTTTTCTTTGAAATAGTAGTAATTTTACAGTATTTTCTTAAAAAACTTTTCATTCATATTATTTAAAAAAAATAATAATAATTTTTAATGTTTTGAAATTTATAAGTGGGACATGAAGCTTTGAAAATTGCTAAAGTGGGGCATGGCTTAGAAAAGGCTGGGACACACACGCTGGTTTGGATGAAAAATAGAATTAACGTGGCATTGTATCCAATTTCATAATAGTTTAAGATCGTCTACAGCAACTAAACATCAATAATAATCCACTTAAAAAAATACTTTACTGGTGGTAGATCTATGTTGCCAGAGACCGACTAGGTAGGTACCACCGCTGCTCCTATTAAGGTCGTCAAACAGTAGTGTGCAAACATTACTGTGTTCCGGTTTGAAGAGAATTGCAGCTAATGATAACGTCATTGGAGAACGAGATATAACATCGTATGCCTCAATGCGACGAGCGTAATGTATGTTTATGTCATTCTAATTGGCTCTATGTTGTTATAGACAGATGTATCAGTTACCATTCAGTAAAGGCCCCGCTGGTCTCTTTGAATATTAAATCTGATAGCTGAATGCCACAGAAATATTGAACCCTACGCATCGATAAACCAAAACCAATTAAACGGTTGTATGCATGTAGAGTGAGTAGTGTAATGTTGAAATTTTGGCAATATTAAAGACATAACAAAAGTGTTTTTATAGAATTTTAGAGCAGTTTTTATTTAAATATTTATACACAATTTCAACATATTGTTATCACAACATCACACACAACATCACAACAAGATGAATAACAAAAAAGATGTCATTTATTCTTAAAATTTTGTTGTACTAATTTACTGTACATGATTGTTAGGTTATATAAAATACTAAGTAAGGAAAACGATGATCTGAGACTCAATCACGAGTACAAAGCTGTGATGAGTAAATATAATAAATACGAGTAGCGCCACATTACTATGAGCGTATTATATTCCATGAAGTTAACATCTTACTAATCTTGTAAGTTAAATAAAAAAATAACTCCTAAATTTTTTTTTTATTCAACGAAGCGACGAGGCTAGCGAGACGTTCACCTGTTGGTAAGTGACACGTCTGAACACAATCATTTGATGCTAGTTATAATGGTATACACAGTACCACATTGCACTCGTCACCTTCAGACAAGAGTTAAATCTCTTTACCACAATCAACTCACTAGCTACAACTCCTTTCAATCCAGAACATAGTAGTGTCTGGATAGTGCAGTTTAACGGCCAAAATAAGCGCTATTATGATAATGGTATCCAGAAACTAAGATCTAGCATTATATTTACACAGATACATTTAAAATTATTTAATAATTTTTTTGATTGGATTTATACAATGAGCAAGTAAAATAAGAATTAACAATCGGTATGATGCAAAATAAACAGAAATGTGAACAATGTTGGATATAATAAACTCTTAATGAAATGATAAAAGAAAAGAACACTCTATTTTCGAAATAATATTATAAGGTAATTGTAGTAAACATTGCTAATTGAAAAATAAAGAAAGGAAAGTGTAACAAACAAGATTAATTACAACTGACTACATGAAAGTAATGAGCATCGAGTCAACAGACACTTTAGAATGTTTATCTCTAATACGGACAGCCGTAAAGGCTATAATGGCGTATCAATGTCCCTGTTTATTTTACATGAACTTGAATTGTATCTTTGACGGTCTACTAATGATGTATTTACAGTTTTTCTGGCAGGTAATGGTGTGGGTTGTTTATATAAACTAAGATGACTTTATTATTTTGTTATTCAGCTGTTTAAACGTGACTTACGCAGTCGACGGCGGGAATTTTTTGTAAAGCATTATAGTCATAATGATGGTGGTGATACTATACAATGGTGATACAAAGAAACATTATTTGACAATAAAATCGAAATTTATCAACAGTACTAAAGTAATCTTTCCATTTTTTAATTTTGCAATATATCACTTTAATGAAAACTCTTTGAAAAAATATGGAATAATTAAACTATGACTACTCTACAATATGTTATTTGTGGTCATGTACATTAAAAATTAACTGTTGAGTTTAAAACAACCTCACGACTACAATTAAAAAGGTGATTTACTACGTTTTCATTAACTTTAATTCTTATATAATCAATTATATATGAATGCAATAGTATTGTTTTAATACACTGTCATTAGAATGACATTTAATTAAGTACAATAGTCAAAGACGAGTAGTAACTGTAAGGTATTAATCACACGTATTCGCAACTCATTGATTAGAAAATTAATCATGAACTGAATACGGATTTAACATCTTCGTTTAAGGATATTGCATCTAACAGATACATTGAAGCAACAGTTAACCTTTAAGCGAACGTAAAAAAATTATACGAAATTGGCAATAATAATAATAATATTACAATAACGTAAATAATTTTTAGATCTGTATATATATAATTTTTCAAGATGAAACGTAAACGCTGTTCAATGTTATTCGTTCAGTAAAACTGTTTAACGATTTATGTTATAACAAATTATAATTACAACTACAGTGAATTTTAGTGATTTCTTCCAAATAGTAGCATGCATTGTATACTATCCATTATTAATAAAATAACAGCAGTATTTATATATGATTGGCCACATGGAAGACAACACAAATCTATTAATTAAGTAGATGGTAATAATGGACTTTTATTTACTTTTTACGTAAAATTGTCTATGTAATTGTATCGATTTCATTTAAATATTCATCGTAGTAAGTATATTATGACCAAATGAATTTACACTATATATTGGTACAATTAATGTTGTTATATATGATGATATCTTTTTGTTACTACCTTCTTAAGTGATGTAGAAAACAGGTCGATTACCGATTTCTTTTAAATCACAGACATTCAGAAATACTGTATTAGGTACTTATCATATTATTAGCGTCATCTGACCGACTTTCGACGAAAAATTGGTCAGAAGTCGTGAAACTAGGCAAATCACGAAATTAATTCCGAACATGTCAATAATACCGTTTCGCAGTTAACGCCTACACTGTGACCTTTGTTACATGTATAGGTTTGTGCATACACATATAAACACTATGTTACTACAACATAATTCGAGTATTTGAATTTATGTTTCCGTTTACGTTTGCTTTGGGACACGTCCGTGCGGTGATTCAATTATTTTGATTAATTCTAAATAGGAATTATAACAAGCTTATACGGTTATACATTGGTATACTTCTCTGGTATTATTTGTAGGTATACAACAAATCATTATAGAAAGGTATACGTAAAGTAATTTATACTTTCGCTGTAATTAACAATATGTATATTTAAATATTTAATTAATCTATCACTAGCTAAGTATTTTTGCATTGCGCTTTATACATTTTATTACATTTCCCCCAAAAAATTATGATAACGTCGAATATATTTGTTAGTAAAGTAATTGCAAGTGTTTTTTCTAAAAAACAATATCAACTGTATACCATTTTAATATTTCTCAAACGTAAAATCTTAAACGTCATATAACAGTTTTAATGACGAATGAAAAAATCATTGAGAATGTTTATTGTAAAGACGCTGAGAAAATAATCTTGAGGAAACACTGTTGTTTCTAACTACCAAGACAGGTTTTTTGTGTTTTTATCAAAGCAGACAGACATGTCCCATACTTGAATATCTTCATAGAAGGAAAATACATACTCTCACAGCAAATAATCCAAGTTTTAAAAAGGCGAGCTTCAAATAAAATAACACACTTTATGGTACCATTTAGATAAATATCGGTCTTGTTTCAATATAAATTTTCTGATTAAATAAACAGCAACTACATACGTAAACTAAAAGTTAAAAACAAATATGTAACATCGTAATTGCAATACTATGAGTATATGTACTTTGATATTAATGTTTAGTTTGATATTAACCTGGACGGTTACTTCGCCGAGTATGTACATGCTGCAGAACTAAAGTAAATATTAATGTGTTTCTATTTTAGCGTTGAATCTATGTGGTAACGTGACTGAATATCATATATCTCAAAATGACAAGCACAATTCATTGAAAAATGGATCAACATACTGAACATTACGAAATAAACTGCAAAATTTATGATAAAGTGAAACGATACAAGAAGATGTAAGAAATAACCTAACAAAAAAAATATCGGCTAAGGCTTTCGAAATGTGGTGGCTTACTGGTGCTAAGTGGCTTACCGGAGACCGTCTAGGTAGTTACCACCGCAGCTTCTATTTCTGCCGCCAAACAGTAGTGTGCAAACATTACTGTCTTCCGGGTTGAAGGGGTTGTAATGAAATTACTGGGGTAACTAGACTCAACATCTTATGTCTCAAGGCGATGAGCACGATGTGGTGTTATGTATATTTTCCTAACGAGCGTCACGTTGTTATGAGCGAACTGATCGCTTACCATCAGGTGAACGTTCTGCTAGTCTTATCGCTTCATTGTATGAAAAAAGTTTATTATCTAGGTGCGATGCATTGCATTATCATCATCGGTAGGCCACAACAATACACTATTCATTAAAGGATATAGTGTATTTCGTATAGGTACAAAATATTTATTTGTATTCTATTCGTTAATTAGTACATTAAATTTTGTAATACTTCATTCGTTAAATTATGCCAAAAGTGCGATGATGCAAATGTAACAACACCAGAATATTGCACTGTATCCTTTTGCAGAGGTCGCCGAACTGTTTAGACCCCTGGGGCCAGTAAATTTGTAATTTAAATCTCGTTGACCTTTAATGGCATTTACAAATGTTAAATATTTTTATATGAGTATATGAACAGCAACTGAAGTTTAGCAGTTATTTTACTCGATCTGACTGTCAAACTTCATTTTGAAGAAGGGATCTAAGAACACATGAAATGCACCTTTTTTTGTTATCAGAGAGGAAGCCTTTTAAAGAGTTACTCTGCTTCTGGCGGAAGACAAGGTTATATGGGAATTTTACTCTCTAAAATCACCTGGATGGTCATCCTCAGTGCGTTGCGGGAGGCCCCGGAATCTCCTACGGAACACACCAGTGCCTTCCGCTACTACGCTTAAAGTACGTTCTTGGGTGGGGTGTAGCCCTCCTCGGCACTATCGCTTTTGTACAAGCACTAAAACATCTCGTACTTCTCGACGTCCCAGGCTCGCTTAGCGGGAAATGAACTCTTCCCTTCCCTTCAAAGCCCACGAACCTGAATATTCTTTTAGTCGCCGTGTACAACAGGCATACAGGACTCACTTTAGTTCTATTCTTAACAACCCAAGACTACAGAGCAAAACATAAAATGTAACTAGTAAATAAAATGACAATATTAATTGTAACCAAATTATGAAAGCTTTGTATATAAACCATACTTATGTGGTCGATTTCTACACAGAAAGCCACGTCATCGGAGAGCTGGTCACAATTGACTCACACCATTGTATACTCAAACTCCAACTTTCTGTATGTATACGTATGTGTTCATAATAAAATGTATTGTTATGAAATATATTTAATTTCCAATGCATCTTCCTGCGAACCACTAACTTGATGACCGCTGTCCTTTTGCACATGGCAAGAGCTAAAAGAAAAGGTATATTTATCTCATGTTCCAAAGAGTGTATAGTAAACAAAAACAATGGGTTTCTTAGAAGGTTTTTAAACATACCAATTTGTCACGATATTCGTAAGGCGTGGGGCACATATGTTGCAACCGATCCGTTTTCATTCTCTACCTAAGCTTGTTATATTGTAATAACGCCGGTTTTGTATATTGGTTTTTTGCAAGAGTGTATAAAAAAAAATTTACTAATTCTTAACGCAAATATTTAGTTGCATTTAACCATTCAATTAATCAATCTAATTCAGTTCCGCAAATAGCAACCTGTGAACTGCCGTCGAAATCCTTAATCAATAGATTATAGTCAACTGTTACAACTGAAGCCAGGAACTAGCTTCACGAACACCCGGTAGAAAAGAAAACTTTTTCTTCTCTATTCATTTATTTAAAAAAAAAAACAATTTCAAACGTAAGCATAAAATAATTAAAACTTTACTATCCGGTCCACAAATTGGCACGTTTCTGTTCAAACGTTACAGAACAAAGTAAATTTTAACAGCTTTAAAACTTCATTCAACCTGAAACTGCTTATCTAAAAGTCTGCTTAAATCTGCGAGTGCAATGGAAATTCACTATTAGAACTTACAAAGTTAATCAAAAGGTCCTAAATCCTTTAACCTTGTGATAAACCAGAAAGCGAAATAAAAAATTTTAATGAAAAAAAATATTATACTAAATATGTGCGAATTTACTTCTTGCCATGACATTCTATTAACTTCAAGGATACATTTTTATGGAAATTCTGAGTTTATAAAATCATTTAATAACTCTGTTCATAAAAGAAGGCATCAAGTAAAATTATACTTACGTATTGACGATGCTAATTAGTTTTAAAAATATAACAGAATAGGAGTAGACAGAGAATTAGACCGCACTATAAACATATATATGCCCACATAGTAAATATTTAACAAAAGTATTTTGTTTCTTTTTTAAGATTAATACTGAAAGTGTAATATATATTTGAAAACAAAGTTTGTTCCGTATTAATGTTAGCACAAAATAGATGTTAGCTTTTACGAAGTATGTAAAAGGTTATGCAAAGAAATCTTGCATTTTTTGGACAATAGCAAAGAGGATCACTTTATAAATTCTCAAGGTTGTTCTTGAAAGACATAATTTCCGGTAAACTTGCTATTAGTTGACCACATAGATAATTGTATAACGATAAAAAGGAGTGAGTCGGATTTAAATAGCATCAGTTCAGAGGAGTAGTAGAAGATTTGTCTTCTCAAACTGACCGTCGAAGGTTAGTTTGAAGGAATCCGTTCAAGGTTACAATATAGAGTTTATCTATGATTTAAAAACTCCTAATATTAAGTATCAAAGGTATTGTCGGTGAAACTTTCTCAACAACTCGGGAACGGTGCATTACATACAGATGGAGTGGCGTTATGTAACAAAAGATTTTACAACATTTTCATATTGTTTGCTCGCAGTTGGACTCTTTTGAATATATTTTAAGTAAAGTAAATTTAATCTCATACACTTATCGAGCCCAAGTCTTCTGCAGGACTAAATATTTAACGTCAATAATAATAATAATAAATAGCGATTATCTAGAAATAAATAATAATATTTTACTAATATAACTTAAAAAATAATTATTGTAATTAAACAAATTCTAAAAAAAAAATATGTTTTCAATAGCACAGACTACACAAAAATTTTTTTGACGACAACAGCTCTGATCTACCATAGCGTTCTTCCTGTCATAAAAACCCACAAAAAATCTTAGGGTCATATGGCACAAGTGGTCAATAAATCAAGCTAAGGATAGCCGTCGACATCTGTAGACCATGCCGCCAATGTGAGACCAAACTATTTAAAAAAAAAAAAACTTTTATAAAATATAATATTCCATATGTTAAAAGTGATTATTTTTTAACAGCAATGAAATTGCAAAGGTTATATTTCGGTTGTATTATAATAAATTTCTATCGACAACAAAATGTTAGTTTTTCGTAATTTTGTATAAAAAGACAATAAAAACGCTTGAAATAATTCTATAATATGAAGCAGAGAATAAATGCTATTAATTAATATACGACAGTGTGAATTAGTTCAAACTTGCGGAAGATTCCCATATGAGGAGATGTTTCTATTTTTAGTTTAACGAATAGGGCGGGATGATTGCATAAATCTAAAGAATGGTGACCTAATTCATCTAATTGTACAGTTCCTTTTATTATAGCTCTAGCACTATCCTCATCTTAAAGAAACGATTAGATAAAGAAAAGATTAATGTTAACCATTGTATAATTGTTTATATATTCGAATAAAGTTGAACCAAAATTGTTTTCGGTGGTTAAAGAATGTCACGAAAATCCGTTTTTGAGGAATTATAAAACCTGCATGCTGTTATGTAATGAAGACATGTGAGAACGATAAATATATAACCTTTTATGTGCTGGCAAAAGAATATAGTAATATAATATTTATGATATTAGTGTATAAGTGGAATAGTCGCAACATGAAACTAATTAAGCGGTTTAACAAATATCTAACTTGTGGTAAAATTAAATCAATCTTCGGTTCGCTGTAATAGTTGTTACATTGGATTTGGTTACTTTGAATTATTTATAGATTATTACACTACATTTATAGATATATTTTATGCGAGCAGTCGTACCGAGAATAAATAAAGCAATCTTTTTTATTCAAAATAATCAAAAACAATTAATAAAATACAACTACCGACATGACAAGATTATGAAATATGCAGAATTCATAGTATGTTGCGCCGCCAAGGACAACCGGTACTTAAAATACATCTCCATTGTTCACAGTTTCCCACAATTATACAACTGTTATTTCTTAATATGGTGAATTATTTCTGATCTTTTTTATTGCTGTATTTGGTTAAAGTATTTTTCACAGAAAATGACTAGGATTATAGACAGGTGAAATATTGAAAATCTCTTGAAAGTGGCTAAACAGTAAACTTATAATTAGTTATGTTTGAAAAGACTGCGAAATTGGTTGTTACTTAGCCTTGTAAGTAGTTAATGCCGATGCCTTCTACAACATTCTTGACCAACAAACGAGCTGGTGCAATGTAAGAGCGAAGGCGAATACCTCGTTTGTAACGTTAACCGACACTTCAGTTGCAATTGAATAGTATTACAATCATTGATAGAATCAATTCAAACTTCGTAATTTTTTTTTATGTTTTTTGATTATAAATATTTACATATACAACTTTAAACATGTAGATTACAAGTAATATTATATAAAAAACTTCCACTTGAGACTTTTCTACATTTATATGACAATGAGCATTGTGTTCTATACAGACATAGCCACACACTTCATGAAGATAAATACCACTCGGACCTGTGCAAACGACATAATTCACAATGAAATTAATTGCGCTACACAAACATTCAAAATGAATCGAAGCCAAAGCAATCCAGCATTAATTAGGCTGACTCTCAAAGTTAAATAAAATGATACAGTAGTGGTCTCCCCGTTTATTAGCATTCAAATTACAACATTTATTATATCTTTATTTACATACATATTAAAATTAAATAATAAGTTTTGACAAAGTAAATAACAAGCAAGTTTTAACAAGACAACACTATGATAAAAGCGGTTAATTTGACGAAAGGTTACTGCTGACAGATGCGACTAAAACGTTCCAAGCCGCACTCGACCTTTGTGGAGCTTTGATGGATTTAAACCATATCCCCTGGACTATGTGTAATTCTTTTTTAACCTTTGTACGTATTAATTTGTTCTCAATAAACTGTATTTATATATGTCAGTGTTCGCAGTTGAACCTTTCTCTCTCATTTATCTATTTATATATTATCTTCTAGTCTGTATACAATAAACAATAAATATATTCAGTACAAATCTAAAAGAAATTCTTTGTTTTTGATTTTCTTTGAATCCTCAGTTTAAGATTAAACATTAAACAAATAAAATAAAACCATGCGAAAAAATTCCGCTTCTGTTATCAACACACACCGGTACGTAGAGCCGGTGTCATCGCCGAAATGAGGACACGCACGTCGCCTTCTATAGGTTTTTGTGTTTAGAACAATCAGAGACCGTTAACTGACGGCATCTCGGACGGCATAAGAAATCACTCGAGCCCGTCCGGTGTCCTCCTTACTGTGCTAGGTTAGGTACAGTGGAACTGCGGAGGGCCGTAGCCTCGTTTTGTAACACCGCAAAGGTACAAAAGGAAACAGCTGAACAAAACCGAGAAAGGGCACATCTCGCACGGAAACGATACTGTCGTGGCGTCACGCCTTGCTTATGAATAACGTTCCTCGATCTCGTCCAGGCATAACGTTAGTCGTGGTTGTGTTTTAAACCTTCCTGACCTTATTTTATATAATCTAATAAAAAAAGCTCGCAGAACTTTGTCCGGCAATATAATATAATGATTTATTATAAAATTATAATCATTATGAAATATGAAGATTTCAAAAATGTATTCTGTCGAAAGTCGCGGATAGCCGCTGGATATGGACGGCGCAGAATTGAACGACGTGGAGATCCTTGAGCGAGGCCTATGCCCAGCAGTACACATTTCCCGGCTGATAATCTTTTGTCGGCAATTAATAATAAATTGCTAAAGAAAAATAACTTTTCGTATTACGCATACCTCGTGATGGATTGGTGTAATGGTATAGAACTGGAGTGAAAAATCTGGGCGTCAAAGATAGAGATAAAGAGTCATTTAAAACAATATCTCTGAATCAAACTGTTTAATACTCACATTTTGTGTTATGTGCCTCAACTATCATACTATCTGAACTCTGCAAATAGTTTCACTACGTAAGTTTCATACACGAACTGTCACCGTGTAAAACGGTCATTGTTATACGTAAACGGTATTAAAGCCCCCACACGCTTCCACCCCATCCAGTAGCGAGTTGCACCAAAAGCTTAACACGAATTTGTTCATATTCTTTGTGTTCAAATATTAATTCGTACTATATAATAAAAAGAAATCATTACAAAAAGTAAAAGTTCACTTACTTTTTATAATGACTTCTTTAGGTTTTTCATTTATTCAATAAACTTAAATATATTATTGTATTATCCATCCTCTGCTGGTCGGTTCGAAGTATTACATAATAGTAAATTTAAAATATTTTACCACAAATTGGACTTTGAGAAATTAAATTAAATACGTTTAATAAACAGAATAGTTGATAGTACATAAATTATGTACATTACCATTTTCCCTGATACCAATAATTACTATTTCATTTCATTGTAAGCACATTGTTAGGCACCAATTATAGACATTGAAACAGATATTAACATGGACCTCCTAACAAAATATTTGTTCAATAGCTGCAGCATCATTGGAGAGCACCACGCATAGAATGTATATTTAGACGTGTTATAATTCTGCTTGATGGATTTTACGCGCGTATAGATTAAATTCTATAAACTTGTACTTCTGTGCGAAAATCTGTTTGCTATTTAACCTATATACAATACAATAATGATTGACAAGACAAATAGCCGGATGCGTGAATTACAATCCATCCTGAGTTTAACATGAATCATTTAAAAATAATATTTAAGAGACACCAATTTCGCATATTGCAATGGAGGAAAATTTAATAATTCTCAACATTCACAAGCCGATAAATTCTTAAATAAATAACTAAGGCCTTAATAACTTCAGTACGAACGCGACTACTTTTCCGACCTCGAGATCTGAGCACGCTATCTCAGCGACTTCACCAGGGCAAAAGGCTGTGTAGAGCGCAGCCTTGCTTCAAATATATAATTATAATATATGTGCGGATATTTAAATAATGATATAAATTTATCTATGCAACACTATTAATATATTGAGCGATTGTAACCAAGGACGCTCACAGACATTACTTGTCGAGTACACAAACCGTCATCTATACTTTTAAATAAACTTATCTTAGATTACCATTAAAGGTAGCTAGAGTATGCACTGCTTGTTATGAAATGTCACTGGAAGTAGAAAAGCTTCTTGAACTTTTAATAAAACGCAACAATTTTCTCTTTATTATAGATTTCCCTTTAATTATTAAACTTGACATTGTTTCTTTTATTTTTACAATACAACGATATTGGTATACATACATTAATATTAATGCAAGTGGTTTTAAAATAAGCAAGGTTACTATATCAACGGGCGAATACAAAATAATGAAATCATTTCGCTTAAGATAAATCAGTTTACGTGTACATTCTGGGAAATACTGTTTTATAATTAGCCAATACTGCATTATATTTCACTAAAAGCTTCTACCAAGCTTTGACATTAAATTATTTACCGTGTCGTTGGAACACTCGCTTATATGCTATCATTTATTATTTAAAACATTGTTGTTATTATTGTCATTTGAAACATATTCTAGGTACATTAAAAAGAATTTAAGGCTTTAAATTTAAGTTAATAAAACGAAGACAAATCTGTACTTTCGAAATACGTTTTTTAGATGTTAAAGTTTAATAATAAATAAAAGCATTTTATTACAGTTTACCTATTGGTGTAGATTTAGAAATGTAGTAATTGATTATCAAGTTTTGTTTATGGCATCTAATCAACATTTAATAGTTATTACACTTTGCAGATAATAGATATTTAGATTGTTGTGGTCTAATGGATGGTGTATCAAAATATGTCAAAAGCGATTTTAATTTTCGTCTCCCGAATCACATTTGTTTCGCCAAATCAATTCAAACACACAAAACTAGTTAATATGACGCGCTAATTATAACTTGATTACACAATAAATCATTATTGTTTATTTCTGTCTGCTTTACAAGCATTGGAAAAGAAGTTTAATATTATTACTATTATCTTATTTTCATTATTATATACAGTTCGCTGAATTCGTGATAATAGTTTCAATGATTTGGAAAATTAGAGCACAAACAAATTAATTCCCGAATTAACTGGTTACATCAAGTTATTAAAAATATTTCATAAATTATAAATGTTGTACGTTTGCTATAAATAACAAAATAAATAATAATACTTAAATATTTTCTTTATGGAAATGTGCTACATTCCCGTGCTAGGTTTTCTTCTTATATTCATTCTGTTTCTTAATTTTTCTTATTATGGTTATTGTAGTAAATTAAATAATGCTGAAAAGATAAGGTTTTAAAAAATCCAAAAAGTAAGGCTTATCCTTAAATTTCATTGATATAAAAAATGGAACCAGAGAAAATAATCTTTCAACAGAACACATTAACAAAAGCAAAATCAATGTCTTATTATATTCAATGTTATCTTTCAAACAATCATCTGTTCATATATCTACACTAAATATTGTAGAAGAAAATTTTGAAATATCTTCTTTACACCAAAATCGACCAAAAGGTATTAAGGACTATTAATCGAAAGTTAAGAGCTAAAAAACTTTCTTATCTTAGTCAATATGCGTAGCGTATATGGAAATGATACTTCGATTATAAAAAAAAAATCACTTAAAATAACACAGGTTTTGAATGTTGATAAGTAATTGTTACGTATACTAAAAGGCTCCATATTCCGAAATCGACGCCTGTACGTAATCAGACCGAATTCAGCCGCAATTGGTACATCATACGCATCTTGAATATATTGTGGAATGGTTTTATTTATTTTAATGTTTTTTTATGTTCCGTTCTACGTTTAGCTCGTCTCTCTCTCTCTTTATCTGTAACAACAAAATTATATGAAACTTCAACTACTACGCTGTTAATACAGACATTTAAAAAAAAAACATAAATCTGAAAGGCAACACACACAGATAGTAAAGAAGTAATTGTTTACAATTATCTATGTATTCCAATTTTAAAATATTTAATTTCCAAATATAACATTATTTATACATTGAAGGACATTTCACAAATGGTTAATTAACCAAATAACAATATCAATATTCTGACACCGACCTATATTTGAGAGTTTTCGATCTGTGGTTGAGACCCCTCGCCATGAATATTTGACCTTTGGAAATATTTCACTATTTTACTCCAGTGCCGTAAAAAAATTAGCAAACGATTTATCGAATCTAATCCGCCGAGTGCAAGATTTTTATTTATAGAACGCAACTTCTCTGGAATATCGAAGGAATATTATTCCATCATTGATGAATTATTAAAGTACTCGTTTCATAATAGCTACTGCAGTTAAATATTAAACCTTGTATATATTTCCCAACGTCCGGTTTAATCAAGTCGATCAAAATGTCAGACTGTCCTTCAATATAGATTGCCGCAAGCGCCGATCAGTTAGAGACATACACAATTTGGACACAGCATCGTAAATAAATAACATCTTTCTTCTCTTTAATTTTCTGAGCTCATTTGAGTATATGTATTAATCACATGGTATGCACTATATTCATTGTGATTTAAATAAAACATAAATGAATACACCATTTATTATATGTGTACCTTTTTATGCTTATTTGATATAGCACACAAATTTTTCTTCTCTGCTCAATCCTATTGCAGACAAAGAAAGAATGCTTTGTGGCACTAAATCCGTCTTTTTGAATTTTTTAGGAAGCCAATAAAGTTTTACATAAATAAATAAACTCAATTGTGTATGCTGCTATTGTTCTCTCCTCATCCTGTGCGACAAACGTCGGCGTTACTTAGCCTAATGTTATTTAAATAAAAGATATGAACTTTTAAAATAATAATTTGAATAGCTAAGAATAAATATCTGTATATGTATGAGTATCTGTAACCTATACCAACATACCCTTCAACCCTTATGACACGCATGACGAGTACGACAATTACCCTCAATATTGGGAAGACCAATGTTCAGCAGTGGACTTTTTGAAATGATGCATATGTAGGCTAATGGTCAATTACTTTGCTATGTTTTTAATTAATAAAACTGTCTAAGCACCATTGCTATTATATTTTATTATATTGTTGATGTATAGAAATAAAAATATAATTAATTTTTTTTCGACAACTTTACCGAAACGTTCACCTTATGGTAAGTGATACGTCTGGCCATAACAACGTGGCGCTAGTTAGGATGATATACACTGCGCCACGTTATACTCGTCGCTCTGAAATATAAGATATCAAGTCTCGTTTGATTTTTAATTAATAGCTACACACCCCTTTCAAACCGAAAAACAGTTATATTTTCACCCTACTATTTGGTTCTATTTTCTTACTACTGATGTAATTAATTTTTAATGTTCTACATCTTAACATTAATTTCTATGAAAACAATAATTAAAGAGGAATAGGAATATAATTTGATTATAAAGAACGACTGACAGTACGTTACTGTTATTTGACATATTAAATATTTATTACTAAGTAAATCAAAAGGTACCTTGTAATTAAATGGAAACTGCAGAAATACGCTACTTATAAAAATATTGATATTTACAATGTTTTCATCAGTAAATTACTGTTTCTAATGTTTAAGTTAGAGCAATTGGAAACGTTCGTTTCAAGAAACTTTTATACATGAAACAAACTAATATAAAGATAAATTTCCAAGTTCGACGAAGTGCACTTAGTCATTATAATTAAATGTTTATAACATTAATAGGGTATATGAGACTTAGATAAGACATACCGTTTTAAATAACAAATATTTTACTTGGCATGTTTAATAAGTGAAGGATAACATAAAAGCTCCATAAAATTATTTGTTCTTTCAATGCAAATTTCACATGTTGCGAGCGAAGGCTACATATTCGACATATTCAGTTAAAAATACGATGTACTCTATTCACGTGGCTGTAACAACAACACGATGGACCTCGGACGCTACCGTAAAATAAAATATAATAAAATGCCGTCATCAAAGGAAACTTGTTTTGAATATAACTTGTATTGCATATAAATTTTTATTGAATTTCGACGACAACGCTATCATTGTGTAATCCATATGAACTCTATGTAGGTATAGCCCACTTTCAACGACCAAACGTTCATTATGAAATTTATCTGAGCGCTAAGCATAGCCCACGTCCAGTCACTGCGTGATGAAAAATGGAAGTCATGAAAACTAAAATTCTAAACTATACCGATATTGCCATCACTCTGTATTCAATAGGAATTTTTCAAACAGCACGCATGCATAAAACATCGGAAGTGGAGATACGCCGGCGCAGTCATTTTGGCGTAATTTGGCGCGTTACATAAGCGCACTTTCTTCAAGCGTGTTCCTGTCGCAACGGCCGGCGCGATGCGTTACAATTATTACAATATCGTAAAGCTATTAACATGCGCAACGGCAATAAAACAATAAATAATGGATATAGCGAAAACGCAATAGTAATTTAATCGATCACGCTCGATCATCCCCAAACATTACGTCAGATTTCATTGGCAACGAACCCTTAACAAAGAAAGGGCTTCCTACTATGAATGTTTCGCGAGGATATTGTTATTATTACATTAAAACTACCTCATCAAGTTATTTGCTCCATTGTAGGATAATATATCACTCGTCTCGTTTATTTTATTTCTCTACTGCCTGCCCATCATTTATATAAACACATTGCACATAAACAGATTATCAAAGATCTTTAGTTGTGCTCTATAGGTTAACCTTTTATCTTTTGTTGAGAATAGTATAACTGACATGCTTTTAAAACCATACAGAAGCTAAACAAAGGTTGAGTATCACGTGTCGCGTTTCATCACACAATGTAACTTTATTAATAATTAAAAATGTTTTTCAGGTGAAAGACATTGCGGTCACCCAGCGGTGCCCCCTAACGCAAGGGTAACACTATCGGGCGACAATGATATCACCCCCGGTATGACAGCTACCTACGAGTGTGACGATGGTTACGAATTGTTCGGAGCGCATCAAAGGGAGTGCACTTTAAGAGGCGACTGGACGGCGGAACCGCCATTTTGTGGTAAAATATATATTTAAATATAACTATTAAATTACAATCCTTTGTAACTATCACCTTTTACATTATCACGTGACAAACAATAGAAATTAGATATTTTATAGCAACACGGAATATAATGATCCAGTATTTGATAATCGTCAATAAAAATTTTCACCAGTCCATCGTTGAGTAAAGGCCTTTCAGAACATCATTAATTTATCCTCATCTTCGATCGTATTCATTTCTTGTTAGCCTTGCGACAGTCGCTCAGTCGCTCCAACGCCTCGTGTTTTAATCAACCAAGATTGTATATTACTACAGAACTTTATCAAACAGGTACGAACGTCGCCTTCCGAAAACCGGCTAATCAATCTACTACCGTTCGTGGAGGTGCGGCGGCTAACGGCAACGATGGTGAGAAGACGACGGAACATGATGGCAAGAGATGCACGGAGACACAACGCGAAGCTTCGCCTTGGTGGCAGGTGGACTTGCTTAGACATTACGCTGTCAAAGTAGTTCGTGTTACTACCAGGGGTTGCTGTGGTAAGTGATCAAATAATAATTGTTAATTAAAATTTTTATAACATAATAAGGACGGTTTCTTTGGACATTAATGTCCTTTGATTTCAAAGAATATCCAAAAAATGAAATATATTGAGAATCTTAAATTAATTAAAACATTATTTTTATTAAATTATAGTTAAGATATCTTACTATTAACTATTAACAGACAGATAACTTGTGATGATATTTTTAATATTGTTATTCATTATAACAACTCAAAAATGTTCCTAAGTGTGAATTTTAGAATTAGAAAACATTATTTAATATATAAAGAATTATTAGACATAAAATATATTACTCTACACAGTAGTGTTGCTACATAGTCGATTATATTATACGCTGGTTCTCCTCCACACTGGAGCCGAGCTTACCGGAAGGCTTAAACACAAATTTACGTAACACTGTTTATACTGTACTGTATATACAAGAATACACCAACAACACATGAAAGTGTTAAACAATAGCATTTTCATCGAATTAGGTGTTTTCTTTTTTAAGTACTTTATTATTGATAACTTTTACCAGGCCATTTAACGTTCCCACAGCTGGGAACAAGTAGAGGGTCTAGACCGTTCTACCGCCACGCTGGTCAAATGTTGGTTGACTGATGTCGCATGTTTCCGTAAACTCTTATTTTGGTTTCTTAAAACGGCTTTTCTTCACCGGAAGCATTAAAGAAGGAAGTAGGATGCAGAAAGATAAAGAAAAGAAGTGTCAAAGAAGAGCGGAGTATAAAAGATACAATGAAAGCAAGATGGGAATGAATTAGAAATAAGTAAATAAAAATCTGATGGTATACGTAAAGGCTCTGACCCAAAACACAAGGAGGATTCTTGATAAAAACAAAAAAAAATCACTTCATTTATTCATATCGTATCATATCAGCTGGATAGAGAATTGCTGTAGCCTACTAACGATGACGATGACACAATGCATCTCCCATAGATAATACACTTTTTTATACAATAAAGCGATGAGACGTGCGGGGCGTTCACCTGGTGGAAAGTGATACCTCTGTCCATAACAATGTGGCGCTAGTTAGGAAGATATACACTGCCTACATTGCGCTCGTCGCCTAAGACATAAGATATGTAGTCTCGTTACCCCAGTAATTACACTAGCTACAAACCGGAGGACGGTAATGTTTGCGGTAATATAGAAGTAGGCGCTGCGGTGGTACCGCTCACCTAAACGGTCTCCAACAACAAAGAGCTGACACCTGAAAAATTCTCTTCAACTCACCACTTCACTGAGTTATAATTATACGCAAATTTTATATATTATTTTTATAAAATTATGCAAGTTGTACTTGTAAAATATTTTATTAGAGATAGTTTACCGATATATGTAAAATTGCATCCCTTTTATGTACGCGCTAATAAATAAAATCTAATATTTGACCACTGTTATCAACTTATACTATAGATTTATACATATTTACATATAATCTAGATATAAAAATAAGCTATATATTATATACTCTGTAAATGGTTTCCATACCGCCAAAAATTTTGTACAGAATTCTCTCTCTCAATCAATCTCAAATCCACTAAAAGGCCCAATGTCCATTATTACAGTTTTAATTTTATTACCAATCACTATGTTTTTAAAACTAACTTTTTTTTGTGATTAAAAAAATATGAAACGCGTTGAAATACAAGATATTATTAATGTACAAGATGAAATGTACATAAAGGCAACATGTATTGAACATTTCTGTTTTTCTACCTTTAGGCAAGGGAATATTTTTTAATTATATTTATTCGAGCGTATTGGAGGTAACTTTACCAATAAAAATACAAGTTATAAAGCTACGCGTGGTCATCATAAAGGACGGGAAAATCACAAAGGATGCAATGAATAGAAGACCTACTAAACTTTGGTTATAGAAACATGTTTTCCTGTTACACTTGCGATTGATATCGATCACACCCTTTGTTGCACACGACTCACGCAATCTGCAAGCATGTATTGAAATATTTAGAAAGAAGGGTTTTAAGTGAAAGAGAATATTCATTCCATTTCACCATTTCAGTTCATTAAAACCCTTCAGCGTATCCTTGCACGGAAATCGTGCTTTACATTTTTATTTTCATGTGCAGCAATCTCTCCATGGTACAATTCAGTTCGTAATATCAAAACAACGGGTCTGAACTCATGTAAATTTTTATACAACACTTTTATCAAGAAAAAATTAAAAAGATTTTGTCCGTTTAGTACAAGTAATATAAAACAGGCTGCTTTCATCTTTCTTAAGCTATCTGCCATCTTCTTGTAAATCTGCTGTCTTTATAGCATTGCTGTGTCCCGGCTGTCAACATATGGCAGAGAGGGTTTGAATCATAACCATTTCCAATATCGCAAAAACCTTATAAATATTGATTATAAATATAAGAAATATCTCCATTTTTATCTTATGCATGGGATGGTAGTTCAAACCGAAGAGTTACGCGGGGATATCTAGTATGATTATAAAAGAGTTAACATTACATTAATCGCTTAAACAAAGATAATTATAGATTCTCTATGGAGCGATTTAATGAAAATGTTAGTGGTAAAACAAGAATGGAAATAAGCAATTGTTTTTAGTTGGTACCCTAGAGTCGACGGGTTTGTTTATTTAGGTACGATATATTATCGTTGCAATAAAAGCAAGTGGTATCACCGTCACAGTCCGCGGGGCAATCTCGTGTCGCAAGCGTGTGCAATAGAGCTGACCGTACACATGACGTGTAGGTAACGCGCTTGCAAAACCAATCACTTTATAATGACGCTTTCACAGCCCGTTCTAATTCACCGACAATCACATACATGCACATATACACAAACCGCGAACTGGTATTTGTTAATAACATTAACATTTCTCTATATGTGTCGACAGTTACTAATGTAAATATTTAGTTATATAAGCAAATTATACTTCACATTATTTGCACGTTCACAGCCACTGTGTCCCTGTCACGCGTATGAGTATAGAGGGTTCGCTTAAAAATGTTTCATATTAAAAATAAGGTTTCAATTCAATTTTATTCTCAAAGGCATTAGCTAAAGATTAATTTTTATTTGTACAGAAAATTGCAACATGGTATTACTTCTCCAAGTAATATAATATATCTATATTAATCCGGCAATGCACGACGCATAGTAGTTGAAGGAAGCCCCTTTAAGTAGATGTCATTTACTTTAGCGGAAGTAAGTTGGGATATAAATCTATAATCTGACTTCGTATTTGATTTTATTTAATTAATTTTAAAAGCGCATACCGTTGATTTGTTCCTATTACTTGCCAGGTGATATTATTAAATGTATTAGGATGTTCTTAGAATTGTTTAAAAAATATTTTATCTATAGACTGTAGCAATAAAACGAAAACACTTTCTAACGCTTATTATTGGAAGTACTGTTTTGTCTACGTTCATCGTGTTTCTCAGAAATAAATTACGAGTAAGCAGTATTTCTAATTGAAGTGTATCAATGACAAAATGCATCAAGAACTAATATTTAATTAGACTTTCCCTATTGCAACGGTACATTAAAATTATTTTGTAACTTTTTATTAATAATATTGTAATCATAATGCTATCATCGTAAAATAATTAATGCCTTTTGCAACAGGTCACCAACCACTTCAAGATCTAGAAATCCGGGTCGGCAACAGCAGTACGGATTTGCAGAGGAACCCGCTATGCGCTTGGTTCCCCGGTACAATAGGTGAGTGATTTTTTTTTCTAATCCTTGAATGTTTATTTAAGATGCATGAAATAATCACACATAATTATATAACTATTTACAATTATTTTATAAACTGAATTGAGAGAGCATGAAATGAAAAATTACGCAAATTCAAATTCAACCTTTCTACTTTATGGTCAGCTATGTTTTTAATAATACGATATATATAAATAAACTTAAATACCATCAATTAAAAAGAATAGCTTAAGATCAAATTGGTTTTCTCAATCTGATCGCCAAACTATAGTTTTGCAGAGGGCACCTAATGATGATAATGAATTGGCCCTAATCGGTATGACTTTGGAGCTATTGAATTTTACTAAAAGCAGGAATCATATATATATATATATATATATATATATATACATATATTTGTTTCTGAGAGATACATACAAATAAAAAAATTACGGCTTCCTTGCATATAATGAGTGAACAAAATTTTTGACGCCGCACCAACTGAAAGACTCGTATCCTTTAGGTCTCATAAAGCACTGAACGTTTTAAAGTGACTTGGATAAAATAAAATAGAATGGTTAATGAAACTGTTCAGATGAAATTTTCATTATTTCCTTTGTTTATGAGATGCTTAATTAACATTCATTACACATGCTGAATTACTAGGTGTCATGCATTGTAAATTCGTCTACGGCTTCATGTAATTTTCATTCAATAACCATAGCCTAATACGGAGTTTTAAGAATTTAAATTTTTTTTACCGACTTTTTTTAATTATTGTCGCGACACCCCTAGCGTACGCTCGCGGGACCTTCTCTTTGACGGCCCGGGCTTTGAAGTTTTTTTAGTTTATTTTTGGATCGATAACTTTATTTTTCCAAAAAATATACGGGTGATATAATTAGGTATCAAACAATATATTCAGTGGAATAAAAAATAGCATGCCGAATATTTAAATATTCATTTCGCACATTGGATTATTATGTATGCAAATATGCATCCGGTACTGGAAAAATTTAATTACACTTTAAAAAAACAAAATTCGAGGACTTATTTGCACAACTTGATACATTTACTTTCTGTTTCCTTGTTTAACATGCGCAACAGTTTAAACATTCTTACATTCCCTTATAAATGAATTAAGCCTTTATTTCGCACCTACTTGTGTTAAATTTTAAAGTAATTTATTTACGCAATAAATTCTTAAATGTGATCAATATAATTCCTTTCTTCTGCCTATTCTCGGCTATGCTGATGTTTGCTAACTTGACTCAATTGAAGCGCAGCTTGATAAGCTTGAACATATTCAAAATTTTTGTATACGATTCATATTTAGGCTCTGCAGATATGATCACCTCTGAATTTCGCAACAAACTCAAGTTGCTGTCAATCCGCCTTCGCAGGAATACCCACATTCTTTCTACTTTATATAAAATATTATTCAATCCTCTAACACCTTCCTACCTAAAAAAACCAATTCCAATTAATTTCTGACTGCTATAGTCATACTCTTCGCTCTTCAATAAATCTTTCGCTTCGCGTCCCCGTGCATTCCTCTTTATTCTTCCGAAATTCCTTTTCGCTTATCAAGCGTCCTTCCTTCGTCAGCCTTCGTCAAGCGTCTTCAGCCTGAGCTGACGCTTGACGAAGGAAACGGGGCAGTCCTCGTATACTGGTCTTCTTTTATTCTTCAGGGCCGCTTCCTTGGCCAGTTGGTCCGCCCTTTCCTTTCCGTCCATCCCCACGTGCGCTTTCATCCAAAATAGCCTTACGTCCGTCCCTTTTGCTTGTGCTTTCATTATATTCTCTTTTACCCGGAGCGCCAAGGGGTGGAGTGCGTCAGATCTTGCGACAGTTTCAAGGGCGGACCTCGAGTCGCTAAGTACGGAGCATGACTGCGCCGACCCGTTGGCCGCGTACCCCGTCGCTTCCACTAATGCCAGCAGCTCTGCCTGGTATACGGTGCAGAAGTTGCCCAACTTGAGTTTTTTAGTAGTAACCTCTGCGGCGTTCCGCATAACTCTGAAGGCCGCACCTACTTTGTCGTCGATGCGGCTACTATCGGTGCAAATGGTCGAGTCGGCAGCCGAGGTGGCAAGTCGGACCTCTTCCGCACTTTCCCCAAAACAGGAGAACTCCACACAAACCTGTTCAAACGGGTGTGGTAGTCTCAGATAGCTGACTGGAACTTCCAGCTCCTGGTCTCTTAGCACTTCCCGAGAGTGGCCGCTTCTTGCACCTGTAGGTCCAGAGGAAGCAGCCCGGCAAGTACTAGTACCGAGTGCAACGACGCGATGCGGTGAGTTCGCGCAATTTTCTGCGCGAAGCCACGCTGAACCGCATCGAGCTGCTTTCTAACCAGCAGCTTCTTAGCCGCCGGCGCCCATGAACTCGCTGCATACAGAATAATCAGCTCCAACACCACCAGATACATCGTTCTGATCACCTCCGAGTTCAACCCCCACGATACTTTTGCAGATCTGCAAAGTTGACGATAGAGCCCTTGGGCATTCTTGCCCACGTTCTTCACTTGTGTGTTGCACGTGAGCCTATCGTCAACTATGAGGCCTAGTATCCGAACCTCACGAGTTCGACAAAGGGGCTCTCTACCCATACTCAATATTGGGTTGTCGTACTTCAGCTTATTGGTTAGAGGTTAGCACCATCACCTTAGTTTTGTGTGGTGCGAACCTAAGCTTGTTTCGGACCCTCTAACCGTGAATATCAGCGAGTACCGCATTTGCCTTTCTCGTGATATTCCCGGTCTCTTGCCCCGAGAAGATCAGAACGACGTCGTCTGCAAACGCCTGGTAGTGTGTCCCGCTCTTGGCCACCTCCTCCAGGAGTGGATTGAGGAGTAGGGTAAAGAAGGTTGGGCCGCCCACGGATCCCTACAGGCACCCCTTGGTGGTCTCTCTAGCGCACTCTGCCCCTGCGTACCTTACGGACACCATGCGGTCGCTAAAGTAGCGATTGACAAGGCGCCGCAGGCCGATGGGGCAGCGAGTCTCCTCCAGTCTGCATCGTATAGCAGGCCACCATGCATTGTCGAAGGCTCCCTCTATGTCCAATGATACCAGCACAACGATCTCCTTCTCCTTCAAGCGACCTCGTATGTGCTGGATCAGGTCATACAGGGAGTCTTCGGCACACCTTTGCGGCATATAGCCATATTGGCGGCTACTGATATACGGCGCAGTGTACCACCGGATCCTCCGGACCATCATCTTCTTCGCGACCTTGCCCATGACAGGCAAGAGTCCGATGGGCTGGTAGGATTTCGGGTGCGTGTAATCGTCCTTACCGGGCTTCCGCCACCCTACAACCGCTGCCTCCTTCCATTTCCTGGGGAAGTAGGCGAGAGCGAGACACCGGTTGGAGAGCGCGAGAAACGGGGCGGCGTCCACTGCGATGGCCGCCCGGTAGATGTCGGCAGTGAGTCCGTCGTGGCCAGGAGCCTTTTTCGCGTTGAAGGTCGACACGGACCATCGGAGCTCCTCCATCGTGAAGGAGGGTCAACATGAATCATCATGACCCCACTCGTTGACTTCATCGGACTTAACTCCACTCTCTTTAATTGTAAAGCTTGATTGAGGGCATGTCCTGTGTAACGACGATAAGCATCGAGCTTCAGGTCTTATTTTATAATACGCGACAAAGTCCTAGCAAGAGTCTTCATTTCTCGCGATAAGATTTTTTGGTTCCTAATGAAGTTTTGACGAATTCTGTCTCTAAAAGCATCTACAGCCTTTGTAGTTCCAAAAACACGCGGCTGCCCCGATCTTCTCTGGTCTTCCACAGAGGAAGTATTGGTGTATCTGTTGATAGTACGATACGCGTACTTACGGCTGATACCAAGCTTTTGAAGTGTCTGGCGACTCCATACCCACTTTGTACAAGGCGATCGCTGCAATCCTATTTTCTTTAACACCCTATTCCATATTGTAGTTTGATAATGAACACGAAATGGCACAAAGTCGAAAAAAGTTTTTAAAATAATACACTTGTTGCAAATTCAAAATAGTTAAATAGTTGAAAAAAATAAAAGTTTTTATGTAACAGTATTTATGGCCAGACTAGTTATATTATCTGCTTTTAGTTTCTCTTCTTTTTCAATGGGTGGTCTGGAAGATATTGCTTTTTGAGTAATAAGACCGCCCATTGTACATTTTTGTTTATTTATAATGTATTCCTTGTTTTTGTTATTGGTGTACGATAAAAATAAATAAAATTAATACTTGTTAGTTTTGTTTCTATCCGCTTTTAGGCTGGTAATAACTGCATTTACAGGCCCAAGCCAAATAAATGCAAGGTGAACTGTGTCTACTGATCTTCTACTTGCATGAACATTTTTACGATTCTATAAGTATTTAAAATTACAGCTTTTTGTAGGGTTATGTACTGGGTTTCTTGTAGGTCTATTAACTTAACGCTGCGGAGAAGATGATGAGGTACAACACCTGTAGTGGATAGAACTATGGGAACGACGTATACATTATCTTGTCTCCAGATTCTAGCTACTTCGTCCTTCAATTCTACATATTTACTCATTTTTTCAGCAAATGTCTTTTGTATGTTGTCTGTGTTGGGAACTGCAATGTCAATTAAGTATGTGATCTTATTTATTTTTTCTTGTAGGGTAATATCGGATAGGTTTTACTGCTAGTTTTTGGTGAATGATGTTTGCAACCCGGTTATGTCTGTGAGTGTAATCGGTTTGTGTAAGTGTTGTGCAAGCTCCTGTGATGTGCTGAATGGTTTCTGATTGTGTGACATTTACGGCATTTATCGTTAGTGACTGTAGGATCTTTAATTATATATTTTCTGTAGTTTTTAGTATTGATTATTTGATCTTGTATCGCGATTATAAATTCTTGTTTCTGGAAATAAATTACCTATTTTAAGCCACATATTTGAAGCAAGAGTATTGATGTGAGATTATTCCAGATCATGTGGATGTCGACTATGGAAGACTTTCTTCTTCCGGTCTTCAATTTTCTTTTTCTACGGTTCGTCGTTGTGAGAGTAGTTTGTATCTTTTTTTCATTTATATTGTGGTGTGTAATTAATAACATTCATAACTACAGCTTTATGTATGTTACTCGTATGAGACTTTGTGTAAAATAATATTTTCAGGTTATTGATTTGTTTTCGCCAAAGGTGTTTATATTTATTAGGCCTCTTCCTCCATTTTGTCTCTTTATAGTACTCTTTCTATTGCAGATTTAGGGTGTAAGTTGTAATGTTTTTTAAGTGTGGTGTGTGTCTATCGTTCTAATTGTTCCGTGTCTGTTTTTGTCCATTTTATAACACCGAAGGAGTACGTTAATACAGGGATGGCATAGGTATTACAAGCTTTAATGAGGTTTTTACCAGAAAGTTGACACTTACATATGGTATTAAGCCTTCTCTTGTATTCAGTGGTGAGTGTATTTTTTATTTTAACATGGTCAAGACCTTTGAGTTGCGTGTAGCCCAAATATTTCTACAAATCCGTGGGCTACATTGCCATTATTGTGTCTGTGTTGTTGATACTAGAGTTGCCTGGTCGAATCTTGCCTCGGACTATGTGAAGTGTTTTGCATTTATCTAATCCAAATTGCATGTTAATATCTTTACTAAATTCTGCTGTTGTTTCTATTAGTTTTTTCATATCTTTTTAGTTTGTCCATATAGTTTTATATCGTCCATGTATATTAAATGTGAGATAATAGTATTTTCGGCATTATTTTTGAGGCAAAATCCGATCCCATTACGTTGCAGTCGGCGGGAGAGAGGATTCAAGGCAAGACAAAACCACAAGGGACTCAGGGAATCACCTTGATAAATACCTCTCCTAATAGATATCTCTCGTGTTATAATCTGAGTATCATGTATCTGAAGAGTCGTTCTCCAATGATTCATCATGTTGCTTAAAAAAATTATTATGTTAGTGTTTATTTTATAGATTTTTAATATTTGTATCAACCAAGAATGTGGAATATTATCAAACGCTTTTTTGTAATCAATATATGTGCAATGAAGATTTCTATTTTTTGTCGCGGTATATTTGTGAATGGTTGAATCGATAATCAGTTGTTCTTTGCATCCCATGTGGCCTCGACTACAGCCTTTCTGTTCTTCCGCTAATATTTTATGGTGTTCGATATGTGAATTGATTTTTGTTGTGATTGCCGATGTTAATATTTTATATATAGTGGGCAGGCATGTGATTGGTCTATATTGGGAAGGGTGTGTTGGGTTTTTAGTTTTAGGGAGCACGTAAGTAATACCGGTTGTTATAAATTTGGGTGCAGTCTGTTTGCCTAGAATAATTTCTGATAAATTTTTTGCGAGTGATTTGTGTAATGAAGTTAATTTTTTATACTAAAAATTATGTATTTTATCTACTGATGATTTTCAGTTATGTAGCCTAGATGTAATATTTGAGATATCAGACTCTGTTTTTGCAATAAATTCCATTTCTTCTATGTTTTTCCATTCGTTTTCTTCCTCCGTAATCCAAACTGCGTTGTGGTTGTGTTGTATATGTTTTTCCCAAGTGCTAGACCAAAATGTTTCCATTTGTTCTTTTGTGGGTGTTTCTAGATTCGTGTTTGTGTTATTTATATGACGTAAATTTATTTGTGGATTTTGTATGTTTCTATAAAATAATTTTTCGTTTGTGCTAATGATGGCGTTATCTTTTTTGCGATGTTGTGCTTCATTATATCTCCTGAGTTTATGTACTTTAAATGCTAATTTCTGTTTTAACGTGTCTAGAAACTCGTCAGGTGTTCTGTTACTTTTTTTATGTCTTATGTGAACTAAATTCCTCTGGAATATAGACTCAACTCTCTTAACTACCTTATTTGATCTATTGTTATTAATGTACTGTGTAAGTCTACCGCAATCTGCTCTCAATCTCTCTATATCTTTTTCCAGCCTCTGTTGCCATGGTGGTTTGATATTTTGTCTTGGTTTTGTGTACCTAGTGAATTCTGTGATTTTAAAGTTGAATTCTTTAGATATAACTACCGCTGTGCAATATATAAGTATGTGTATGTCTATTAGTTGCATGGTGTCAGATGTAAACTGTTTTAGGATATCGTCATTAAATAAGTTAATATAACGGAATAACTTAGGACTGTATTTAAGTTTAGGTAGTTTTGGTCGCGCTGCTGGGTCCGTTCCAGAGTATTGTATTAGTGTTGTTCGAAATCTATTGGCTATTTCTGTGATATTTTCATTTGTCATATTTTGATCAGCAATGGTAGGGGTTTCAATATCAATCTCCAGCAATAGATTAATTGACTCGGTTTGTCTCGACGTATGTGTTCTTTGTGTACATGTTTGATTGTATGATTGTGGTTGAATATTTGTTTCCAGTTGATCATTTGCTTGTGCAGTCCTCTTTTAAATGAGTGGACGGACAGGTGGCACGGGCGATTGATCTTCCGGCTTGTGCAGGTACTTTCTGATCACGGGTGTTTTAGTAAGTACATATGCCGCATAGCCGAAAGAGAGCCGACAACTGAGTGTCATCACTGTGAATGCGAAGAGGATACCGCGCAGCATACTTTAGAGCATTGCTCAGCATGGGCATCATGGTCTTTCAACCAACTCAACAGAGACCATGGTGGCAGATTAGGGGGTAATCTGTCAGCAAACATGAAAGGCCTCGAGGTGGTGCGTGCGGTACTTCCGCTTAGTACTTGTATAGGGGTGGAGAGCAGTAGCTCCACACCGATATGTGGTCTTATCAAGGCTTCTTGCTGTCGGAACCACGGTAGTGTGTGAATACATTCCCGTGGTTCCGACCAAATGCGATGATTGGTAAACCCCGACAGCAGAAGGGTAGCCAATGCAGGATTTCCACACAGAAAAAAAAAGTTTCTGTTGCCAGTGACCGTCTAAGTAGGTATCACCGAAACTCCTTCGGGCGCTAAAGAGTAATTGGGTAATATGTAATTTTAGCTGTGTTTATTAGGCCGTGGGTCCCCATCCGTAGTCCGGATCCGCGTGCCAAGTATCGAATGGCCCAAATCGAAAAATGACCAGCAAACGTTATATATTAGCAGAGAATGAAAATTAACTGTGTAACAATTTAAGAGGCACTTTAGTTACTGAAATTACTGGGGTAATAATACTTAACATTTTATATCCCAAGGCTGTGTATATAATTCTATCTAACACTACATTGCTATGAACAAGCGTACTTACCACCAGGTGAACAATTTGCTCGACTCGTTGCTTCATGAAATAAGAACGAAGATTGATCATGGACATCTAAAATATTCACACAGAGTTCGATTTCCCGTTGAAGGAAATGCAATAGCTGCGAAAAATAACTGGCCGCGGCATTGTGAAGTGAATCAAAAGAAAGTTGAAATCATGTCGGCAATGTTCACATGCTCTCTCGCAAACTTATAACATCGTTGCTGCTCACACGGTATCAGTGGAAGCGGGTTAACGATGTGATAGTCAATATCATGACTATATCGTATTTTTTTTTATTATACCAATCAATAAAGAAATCTGATATGGATGAGGTAAACTATAAATAAACAATAACTGTGCCTTTCCACCCAGCATTTGATTATTACGCTACTTCATTGAATTGCTATGAAAAACTGGTAAATAAATGTTAATCCGTCAACTTACCACGCATTAATTATACAACCACTAACGCATTAAGCAGATTTGCGTAATTCAAAACGTTACAGACACTGGTTAATTAGTCCAAGAACTCTTGGGAACGGAACTATTATAGTCGAAAATTAGACAATAACCATGCGATAAGAAATTAACATATTTAAGATTTTTATTGTTGCTAATGAATCGTACGTAACAAAAAATATTAAACAAAAATAACGCATAATTACGGTATAAATATCTATGAAGAAATCGCACGTCTACTATTAACATATAAAAACAAAAGCCTGTAATATTTATCAGATTAAAACAACGGATTTGTTGAAATTATTTAATCCTCTTATGCTTTATAGTCCGACAAATCAATTTACGATGAAATAAATCAATCATAACAATGGACATCAAAGCCTTAAAATCTATAACTGAACGTTTAAAGGGAATGTGCTAATTACTTCATATGCATTAACTAAGCTGACCTCTAACATTGTTTTTAACGCAATAATTACTTTATACATACTAAATACTTTACTATAAAAATTCATACGATTTAAACTTGAATTAAAACTTTTGTTTTTAATTTTGTTTTTCAGTAACTTGATAATTGTTATACTTACCCACATGTAGCGAAGTCTGGCGGCCAGATTGAAAAAACTTATCCGTATATACAGTGCGGCATAATATAGAGGTCGCCATGAGACGTAAGAAATCTTGTTACCTCGTCAATTTAAGCCCCTAGCGCTCTTTATAAACAACAATATAGATCTATAGGGAGTCCCGTGGCAGATTTAAGGTTTGAAATTTGAATATTTTTCTAACGGTTGCGCGGGAGACCGGGGAGGGATTACAGTTTGGTGCGGCATTTGTGCGGATTGGCCAGTCACGATGTCGCAGTGAACTGGTGTCTCTTTCAGTCAATAGAATAATTGGACCGTTTTTCTTTGAAAATTCTCGTTTAGCAACCGTAACTGTTGATTATGATGTCAATCGCCGCATTTTTATGCCGAAACTAAGATAACATCCATCGAACAGCTTTCACATGTGGTTTCAACAAGATGGCGCCACGCCTCACACAGCAAGAGCCACTATGAGCCTCCTTCGCGAGATACACTCAGAATACTCTTGAAAGATTCCGCGAGTGTGTACGTCGCGATCGAAAACATTTGGACGGAGTGATGTTCAAAAAATAAAATCCGCATGTCTCGTCTTTCTTTTTATGACAAATATATGTATATTCTAAAATAATAACACCTTTAATTTAACTAAGAAATCCTAAATCTACCACGGGACCCCCTATACCATTAATGGAATTTAAAACGTTTAAAGTAGAGAAAACAATATGAAACACTGCGAAAAGTTATTTGTATTAAAAGATAATAAACCTACATTATTGAAAACAAATTTATAAATAGTTTTTCCTGGTATCACGCTTTCCATTTTTCGGAAACGTCGGAGCTTTTTCCAGCGTCATATTCTCAGCGTTTTATAAAATTCGTGTTAAGCAGAAATCTGTAAACAGTTTTATTTGGAGCAACGTGACTATTTCTTTTACCTATTATTATATATAAAGCAGAACAAAATTTAATTCACTGTTACATTTTAATTATTTAAAAGGCGCTAAATAAAGAACAGCTCATAAAGTTGATACAGCAATAAGTCACAGATTAATTGGTTAACATTTTTAGACAAAAAAATAACTTCGCAGTAGCGAGCCCTTAGCGTAAATGGAAGCAGGAACTGCTAACTACTTACGCGCTTAGTGTATTTTTTTCCCGAACTACCTGATTTTATGTTTACGAAATTTTTAATAATTGATGTTGAAGACGAAAGTCATATAAGTGAAATTAAGTTAGTAGATACTACTCCACAGGATGAAGAAATATGTTCTGAAGTTACAAATAACAATGAACTAAAAGATCTTCAACATTCGCGACCAGAAGAAAGACTAAGAAGTGATGGAACAGAATGTGATGAAGCAAGCTTTATCACGGTGGAAAGGAAAAAACCGAAATCATTAAACAACAAAAAAAATTACTCAAACGAAGAAATACATCCAGAAGTTTGCATAACATCGATAAATGTTCTACCTCAACAAATAAAATTAGCAAAACTTTTAAATGCCAAAAACATAAATAAAATTTTAAGAATAAGGTACCGAAGTAATACCATATAAAGTTTTTGTAAGATTTGAAAAAAAAAATTCCGCAAAAAAAATGTGAGTTGCATACAAATTGGATTGAGATGTCATTATTCGTAATATTGATTTAAATGTAGAAGAAAACGATATGCTCGCATTCTTTCAGTGTGAATATGAAATTGTATTGATAAGGCGGTTAAACCGATTAACTACTGATAATACGAAGAGGGATCAAAAAGTAGTGAGATCGACATATATATTTCTAGATAAGAAAAAAAAAAAATAAAGGCATAGCTCAGATACATATTTGTAATATTAATAACAAAAAAAAATTCGGTTCTCTTTTGTGTCTTTCTCAATGTAGTCATTTATTTGCTTCGTGTCGGAGCGTGTTCTCGGAAATAGAGAAAAACGAAGTGCGAGCCGTTATGAAATACATCTGTTTAAAAAAGTTAACGACGCAAGAAGTTCATGGCGATTTGGAGACAACATTAGCAGAGTCTGCTCCGCCGTATTCCAATATCGCAAGGTGGGCTTCTCAATTTCGAGTACGGAGAATGAGCACGGAAGACGAACATCGTTGCGGCCGCCCATCGACGTCAGTCACCCAAGAAAATGTTGCGAAAGTCAAGAAAATTGTATTGAGCGATCGAAGAGTTACCATCCGATACTTAATTCAAGAAACAGGCATTTCATATGGAAGTATTCAATCCATATTGAAACAATGTTTGAATATGAGAAAAGTCTCCGCAAGATGGGTGCCGAGAATATTAACCGATAGTCAGAAACAAAATCGACTTGACTTTTCGAAGATATTGTTGGACAAGTTTCAAGAAGATTCTGAAATCTTTTGTCTCGTTTCGTAACAATGAACGAAACATGGGTCCATCATTTTGATCCCGAGGCAAAACAGCAATCTTCGCAATGGAAACGGCCATCATCACCGACCCCGAAGAAGTTTCGTGCCGTGGCATCGGGTTATTGGCCTCAATATTTTGGCAGTCAGAAGGAATATTGTTGATTGATTCCCAGGAGCGTGTAACCAATATTACAGACCTACAGATATCTCTATATCTATCTATATATATATAGATATCTAGATCTACAGATATCGGCAAATAAAGCTAAAGTATCTTTATTCAGCAGAAGTCGAAAGGACAGAAAAAATGTTAAGATTATCACAAATGGTATGAAACTGGAACTTGTAGATATAAATATCTCGGAATGTGGTTGGACAAATCTCTGTTATGAAATAAACACATTATGGAACTACAAATAAAAACAAGAAAGCTACTGAATGTACTTAAAACTTTAGCGGGACCTACCTGAGGGGTGCATCCTAAACATCTTCGTAAGGTTTACATGTCTATAATCAGAAGTAAGATGAATTTTGGATGTTTTTTGTATGATAGTTGTGCTAAAACTCACACATAAATTGGACGAAATCCAGTGCTGTGCATTATTGAAGGCTTTTTTAACACCACGCCTACTCACGTCATGGAGTCGGAACTTTTTATAGAACCACTGTTTGTAAGGAGGCGTTTTTTGGCCTATGAACACATCTAGAGAAATGTGCCTCCGGTGATAGAGGCGTTGGCTTATGCTATTCTAAATAAAATATTTACTCTGATGAACAACAACTTTGTAATTAGGATACAATTGGTCCCATCTCTTATTGGTGTGAACGGCAACGAAGAAGCGGGCCATCCAGCCAAACGTGCAATTTCAGACGGGGTGGAAGCTTATGTGCGTCTAAATGTTAGTGACCTTTTCATTAAATATAGAAAAAAATGTCATGACATCTGGAAGACTCACTATGATGAAAAGTCTAAGGAGAAGGGAGTATGCTACAAAACCCTAGTGTATGAACCATCATACATATCATAATTTGAACAGACAAAAATTTCAAAAAACATAATTCAAATAGCACATAGAATTCATTCCGGGAAAATTCCTTTAAATAGACTCGAATTTATGATGAAAGAGGTATCCTCGCCTTATTGTGAAGTGGGTAACAAAACTGAATATTTGTATCATATACTACAGGAAGGTGTCTAAAACGAGAGCAGTAAGCACAAAGTTCATTGCAAGCGTGTTCAGTAGTAGATATTAATATTGCTAGAGCAAAACGTGTTTTGTTGCAAAACTAATTCCTAACAGCGAGTTTCATATAACTTTAATGTATAATTGCAATAACTGCCCACGTAGCCCAGCGGTTAGACGCTTGCCTTGTAACGCGTAGATGTTCTGGTTCTATTCCGGCACCACATGTGTGAATTTGGGTTCTTTCAAGACGACGTGAAGTCCAGAGAGTCGCTGGTTTATTAAAAAGAATTATTTAAACTCAATCCTGTACTAAAATAAGCTTGTCGCATAAACAGTGTAAGAAGTAAAAGAGATTCAATTGTGAAATAATACTGTGGAATACACAAATATTATGTAGTGTAAAGAAAAGGCGGACATTGAAAACTTTACAAAAGAACGATGTGAGCAATAACCTTCAATCTCGTCGATGCAATAATGTTTATTTTTATATCATGTTCAAATGCAAAATAAACATGGTTTATAAAATCACAACCAGATAAATATCTTGCAATATTCATATAATATTGGAAAAATATTTTAAGGAAACTGTAAGCTATTGCAAGTTCTAGTAAGAATCATATTAACTTGTGATGGGTTTCCATTGTCGGAAACCGTTTAAATAGACATCACCGCAGCTTCTTTTCCTGCCCCCGAACAATAGTGTGCAAACGTAACTGTGTTCCGCGTTGAAGGGTGTTAATGCTAGTGAAATTATTCTAGTAACGAGATTTAACATCTCATCTCTCAAGGCAATGAGCATGTCTGTTCATTTGCTCTCAATAATCTTTGTAAGGGTTGAAATATTTGGGTGAAATATAATGGGTCTTTCTAGAATATCCAGTTGACTTTGGAGAGCGTAACATAAGTTATCATTAATTTATTAAAATTAATAAATTAAAATAATGTATATCTTATATGTTGAAGATCTAATATCTGAAACTATTAATCAGATCAATTATTGTAAGAATTAAAAGGAATAAATATTTTTATGAAATGATTTGATTGGTATTCACTTTACAGGCGTTCACTTCCTGGCGGCGAAGCAATCTATGAATGTCTTATATCATTCAATCATTTATTAGATACATAAAATATAATAAATATCCTGAAATGAAAATGTTTGCGTGTTTCAACTAGTTGTTATAAACAATAGAAAATTCCAGAGAGATGCAAAGGCAACCGTCACAGTTTTCAGAATCTGTATGACACTAAGCTGATTAGACTACATTCAGATCCTTTTCATAGTATCCTTTGTTATGTTCTAACTTTTGTTATGTTCAGAGAAGGCCGAAACACTTTATATCAAAGCAAATCATGTTATTATCAGTGTTTTTATACAAAAGCTTTTTTCAATCTGTACAGTTGAAAGGATGATTTAAATTCAATCTTTTGATGAAAGTAATTTATTAATGGCAAGTAATCATAATCACTTTACGCTACACAAGTATGAAAGCCGCCCCAACTATGTCTCTTACGAGGACATTTTACTCATGTTAACATGAATCTTATATTATTTTTATTACTAATTTTATTTAATATAATTTCTAATTCTTATTTCATTTTAATATTTTATTTAATAAATTAAAAAAATAACAAAAAGAACAGAGCGAGACCGATTAACGCACAGATCTTTTAGAGAGGCCTATGCTAGCTTTTAAATAGGAAGCCTTTAGGTATTTGTTATGTTAAGGTTTGACCCTCAGTAACCGAGGAGTCCCTTTCAATAACGACGCTGTAACGGATTTTCCGCCTTCATGCGCTTTTAAAACATTTTTACGTTTTGACAATTTTAAGAATGAAAAGAATTTTACGGCAAAGCGTGTCGTGCACATTCACGTTTTAAATTGGGTATGCGGTTCTATCGACACGCTCTTTGTTCATACCCTGAGAATTGTGTTTTAAAAAAATTGATTCCTTTACTACTACTACTATAATGAGTTATTTGAACTTAGTTTCACATTATGTTAAATGCTAAAGCGTCCTGACCCGGATCATTATAGCACTAATGTATTGACAGCCGAAATACAACAAAGATAAAATGACGACAGATTTTCAATATAAGAGTAAAAGCCATCCAGATGGATTCGAAAAAGTCCTATTCAGATTCTCCTCCACGTGTTGCCTGAAAATCGATGAAGCTTCTATAACAAAAAACAAAGGTTATTGAAATAAGTTGTATAATATTCTTGAATAAGAAAAAGTTAAGGTGTAATAAAAAAATGCTATTTGTTTTATATCTAATTTTTCATCACTAACTTTAATGTTTTTATCTGCAGATGAAGGAGTGACGAAAACTTTTACATGCGCCCGAACTCTGATCGGTCAGCATGTGTTCTTACAATTGGTCGGAGTGGAAGGCTCCCTGTCACTGTGTGAAGTTGAAGTATTCACCACCGAAGGTATGAATCTGTTATGAATTAAAAATATATGTATAGTATTATTTTTAATTACATTTAATGGACATATAACAAACAACATCTGATTGTTGATATAAATATACGAGTACGTAACTATAGAATATCAAAACAAATATTCTTTGAACGAAATCGTTCAGCACTCGATCTTCTTTTTAACCTGTTAATATGAACAGACGTTTAGAAGGATAAACATTGCGCAACAGATCTGGAAAAACAGTTTCCCTCGCGGTCTTTGATGACCTTATATAAAATCAAGGTCTCAAGGACAACTGGTCTATCGACGAAAGGACAATTGGTGTATCACGTGGTCCATTTCCTGTTTATGCGATATAATGAAAGAAAAAATAATTTATCATCACTAATTAAAAATATATATTCGTTTGGCAATTTTCTGTGAATTAATCACGATGTCAATATATTTTCAGCAGGCTACTTACTTAAATATTAAAGTCATCGGTACATGCCGAAATTCGAACCCGCGACCTACAGAATGAAAGCCGTAATTTAATTTTGAGATGGTTAAGGATTCAGATAAGTGAATATGAGTTTTAACGGAAAGAAGATGACAGATTTTGTACAAGACTCTTAAACGATAGAAACATCTTCTGACCGTATTATTAACGTGTTTATTTAAAACGTTAATAACTATCAAAGGTAGTAATACCTAGGTAGCTTCCTGATTTCATCTCTAGAGTCTATTTCTTTATCCTCAATTTAAACTTTAATATTTTTAGATTTAATTGTGTTACGATGAAGTTTATTTCAAGAACCATATATATCAATTTTAAAGGATTCAGAAGAGAGTTTATTGTTGTAAGTTGTATTTTATAATGCCACCAAAGTAATTATAATGGCCCCTTGACCAGCTTGCGAGGTTTTTTAAATGGCTTTCATCAAATCAATAACACAATTTTAATTTAAAACGTTATTAAATAAGTAATAAATGTATTTCGTCGACGTTAATTATTTATATCGTATATATTACATTTATTATTTATATTTAAATTAATTATTATAAAAACAAATACAATGAAATGTATTTGTAAGATATGCAGCGTCATTACACTGTGCTCCAAGTCCGCACTTGAAACAAATGGAGCCGTAATATTTTCTTCATCTGAAAAAAAAAGGTATGGCCGATACAATCTGCACGGCGTATTTCGAAAAAGAAACCGTGAAATCACTTACTGCACTAATGAACAGACAGGCACATAGAACAGGCCTAAGCCTGTTCTGTGACGGTATTCTTCAAAAACGTTGTTAAAGGAGGGGTTAAGGTAATTTGTTTTTGTTTATTCCACGGAGGGTAATGGTAAATGATATGTCTACACAAAACAATGTTTAGTTAGGATGACATACACTACTTCACATTGTGCTCGCGGTCTTATATAAGATATTAAGTGTGTATCCCAGCAAATTCAGTTAAAGTTTTTTAATGAGCCTTAACGGAAATCACTATTATCATAGCGGGAAAACGATCAATATTGGAGCCTCTATTGGAGCCCAAAGCTTGAAATCCAACTCCCAATGACTATTAATATGTATAAATAATTAACATCAAAGAAATATTCTTGACCTTTCATACAAGAAATTATTAATTTGTTGCAATTTCAATATGACAATATTGAAAATAAACTATTAGATATTATAACAAGAGATGTAATGTGTTATTTAAGAAAAGATGAGAAAAATATCTCTAATAATTGTTTGTCGTCATGTTTGTTTGGAATTAAATGAATTTCCGTTTACAATTTATGAAATGAATCTCTTCGTGGATATGTCACGTACCTCAATTTACAGGGATGTTATTCAACAAAAGATAGTTTCCAGTTTCTCTGCGTTATATGAGATTGTAAACTTTTAATGAGCTCGTGGTGGCGCGCATGTGACACTGCATATATGCTCCGAAATAGTTGTTGGTGATTATCTCGGAAATATCGATTTTAATGAACTTGTAACAAGTGCGGCGTTATTTAAATTTACTTCAGCGCTGCTCTTATCTGACCTGTTAGCACCAACATCACATAACTATGATGAAAACAGTTTCACATTAATTAACGTGACCCTTTTATTGAAAAGCATGATCTCTGTACATCGACATATTGTTTTATAAATGACATCTCTATATGTAATAAACCGACGATACTTGTATTGCGAGTAAAACTAGATCAAACAGTAGTAACATCTTGGATGTTAGAACGTCAACGTCAACAAACGTCTTCAATTCATTCACTACCGCATACGCGTCATATCAGGATGATAATGCTTTGTTATCATCAAATCATCAATCTTCATCATCCGATGCATTACTTGTTTTAGACAGCGGTGTTTTAACTCTGTTCCATTTAACGGAGGTAATAAGTTGCTGTTTTGGGATTATTGTCGAAATATTCTACTTTTGTTCGTGCTAGATCATTCGCGGTAATACATTTTAGCATATCTGGTGATAGTTCTCATGCTAAAAAGGATCTTAATAAAAACAAACGTAATGCCTATGTCTGCTACCAACCTATAATTTGGTGCATCATCTACTAGAAAAATTACTGCGATAATGGAACTTAATAACTCAATTCGACTAACGCAATAATGAGCATAGATATATTATCTAACGTCCATTGATATCAAGCATAAACAACAAAAGCATATTGCAATAAGGTAAACATTTTGCTCCATTGTTGTTTGTTGTAATAAAAAAAACTTAGTGCGGATTGGGACTTGCTTGTTAGATTCCTCTCTTGATAATAATGAGGCCCACACTACCTTTTTAACATATACTTCTTTATACTTATTTCCAAACAGGTCATTTGTCAAATTTTTGCTTTATTATCAAGAGATACTTTTCAGATAAGAAGTTAAGTTTTAAGTTTTTTACTTTTTATCTGTTGATAAAATGTAAAAAACTTTAAAGTTTTTATTTTTCATTATTCAACTGTGCAGCCCGTGTGGGCGAGCGTCGCGAGTACTTGCCTCTTTGCCCTTTGGGAAATATAGTAGTTGGTAGAGGTCCCGAGCTACGAAGGTCATACTCTACGAAAATATTTTATTTCATTACTTATCGGCTCTACAATAGATGCATTTCACAATATTTCAAGTTTTGTTTTGCTAAAAATGAAATCAATTTCTTTGCATCACTTCGCACTTCAGCCGACAGACATCCATCCACTGCTGGATATAGGTCTCCTCCAAAGATCTTCACATCGATCGGTGCCGCGACGCTCGCATATATATAAATTGTATGTATTTGAGGTACGAAATACGACTTACAAAACTGAATCCACATCCTTACCGGTATATTTATTATACCTTTATCTGAAAATTTTGGATAATGATATACCAGTCACCTTGGAAAGGGGTTAAACAATATAGGAAATTCATATTTTGCGAAACCATTTTAACTTCAAGCTCATTATCTAAATTATGACGTATCATTTAATGTTTTATAACTAATATTATAAATGCGAGAGTGAGTTTGTTTTTTTGTCACTTTGTAACACTTTCATGCCAAAATCGCAGCATCGATCACGTTGAATTTTTGTATTGAGATTGATGGAACCATACAGACCGTTATAGGCATAAAAAGCCCTTTTCTCGGTAAAAGCTTGTAATGACTGAGGTAAGGGAAAGAATACTATAAATAATCTTCAAACTATTTCTACAAGAGATAACTTAAGTAGAATGTAAGTAACTTTTGGAAAAAATCTTTAAAAAAATTCTATCCTAAAATGAATACAATCAGCTAATTCAGGTCTAACAGTTTATTAAGTTGATTGTGCTAAGCAACCTTTACAACGCGATTGGTCGCATGTGTCTAGTCGTCATAATTTCTTTGTATTAACTCCAAATGGAAGGACATTCATTACACAGTAGCATCCTAATAAAATGTTCTACTATTTGCTCATAATTATAACCGTCAAATGTAAACTGAGTTAATAAGAGATGACAGTCAAATTTAAGATAATGTGGCATCTTCAGTTCGAGGCGAGACAGAAACATCGAGTCCACAGTTAATTTTTAAATTCTGGTGAATATAACACCTATATCTGAATCGAATTATTGAATTAATAATTGAATAGTTTTCACGCTACTTATTTTTTTACATAAATCATTAACGTGAAAACTATGATATAAAGTCGATTGTCATTCGATACCAAAGCGAGAGAAGCTGCTGATAAAAGCCAATATTATGTAAAACTCAACACATACTTAGGTCCTACATATAATATCTCCTGTGTCCGGAGAAAAGCTTTGTTATGCAAAGTCTGAGAGTATGTAAACGGAATTTAAGTACGACAAATATTTAAACTTAAACCTTTATCTATGCTCGACATAGCCACTTTTTCTTCGTATTACTCACGTTCCGTCTTTAATTTTTATATATTAAAATAAACCTGAACTAAAATACAGATCTTCGTGAAATAGTTGTTGTGAACATGACGAAGGATTAAACTATTGTAGTGCGGATCGAGTGCTGGGAACATATGACTATATGTATATATATATATATATCAATTAATAGATGACAATTGAATTACGTCCATTTCTCTATAAGAACAATGAAACCCAGAAAATATTAACGAAAAGCACTAAATCTGGTAGTGAACAAGTTTTTTGATATCATACCATCATAAGTGTGGCTTACTCATGCCAATTAAAAACAAGACATTATCATCATCCGAACCAATGAAAGCTCACTGTTGGACATAGGTCTGTAATATATTCCATAAAACATGATCTTACGCTAGTTGAGCCGGGTGGCTCTCTGTAATTGTTTTGATATCGCGTGACTACCTTAAAAATTATGCTATAGTTATAATAATTATTTATGTGCAGAATTTTCGAACGATCGTTGCGCACCGGCCGGTGCCCCTGCTGACATAGAGTTGGCTGCCTTCTCTAGAACCTGCTATGAATTCAATGTGGCTAGAGGCGGCTCCTTCGAAGAAGCTCGCAAGCAATGTCAATCGCATGGCGGAGACCTTATACACGGCTTCCAAGTAAGTATTCCATGTCAATAACGTGGGTACATTAACATAGAAATTTCTAAACAATCTCGAGTAGCTGTCATTGTTAGAATAGATGCCAGAAGGTAAAAATTTTAAAATATCATATTTAAAAATTGTAAATAGGGAAAAGTTATTTCGAACTTAATATTTGCAACCGGGTATGGTAACAGTGTATTTTATCAGTGTACTTTTACTGACGACTATTAAATGAGCTGTTACGTTAACAATTCGTTACATTCGCTACAGTTTTCATACTACTTTTACACACATATAAAATCACTTCGTGTTAACATTTAACGTATTTAGTTTACTTAAAATATAGAGAAGTGCATTGAGAAGTTACACAACTTGTAACTTTGGTAATGAATCCACAAAGACAGACTTAGAATCGTTCACGTTGATTTATTACTTTGGAGCTATGTGACTAGAGTTAATTACATTACGTTTTAGAAAGCAATATTTGAATAGACTTGCTTAGACTCTTGATATATCTTAAGTTACATAAAGCATACAACTATATTCAAGTTAATATTTTAATTTGAAAGTTTCGACATGGTTTTCTCATTATAAAACAATTCTATTACAGCCTATTAATGTCTGTTGCTAAACATAGTCATTTACCGAAGTGGTCACTTTACCAATGCAGTATGCTAGTAACGGTCGGGAGATATACAGCCTATTCTCTACCATTTTCTAATTTTTAGACGCTCTTATATGCTGTCGATAGAGCGGTAAATATATTCTATATATTTAATCCATCTCAAACACGAAATTTAATTTAGTAATAATCTATTTCATCAAACTTCTTAAATCATCAACTGTATACGTAACGATAAAAATGATAACTGTGCGAATGGGTGTTTAAAATATTGTTACATCCGTAGAACTAACTATTAATAAATATTCACACACAGTGATTTCACGAAAAATTTTATTTCAATTATTTTTCGCATGAACACACTACAGAGAATTTTGAAAACTGTTATGACGTTGACATTCGCGGTACCTCTTTATAAAATATTTCCATTGTGAATGAAATCATTAACCGTTAACATTTTCGTGTGATAATATTTATTAATACTGAAATAAATATAACAATGGAAACTGTATAAGGAGAGGATTCTTAGGTAAATTGGTGGTAGGTCTTTGTTGTCCACTAGTACTAGTATGATGCGATAACATGTAAATATCCTAAGTAGCTACACATGGTTATGGGCAACAGTATCACTTACCATTAGCCTAAAACTGATCATCCCATAGCTTAAATGAAATAAAAAAAACCTGCCTAGTTAAAATATGTGGTTCGACGCAAATAAATAATTCGAATGTTACAATAGTTATGAAAAAAAAAACATATTAAGATAAACTTAAAAATTTAAAAAGACTAATGAAAAAAGTTACGAACATAATCTAATACTTAAAAAAAAAGCCAACTTTAATTCCTAACAGGTACAGTGTTACTAGTCAACAGTATTTTTTAACAATTTGTAACGAATCCCTATCTAGGTGTATCTCATCCTCCTGCTTATTCCATTCCTCTCTAGCTTTTACCTTTTCCATGCAATCACTTCAAGCTATCTCTTTCATGCCGCTTGCCTATCTATTCTTTAAGCGTCCCCTTCTCTTACCTTTAGATCCTTTCCATATAGGAACTTGTTTTCATATATACTTTTTCCTAAATATTATATAACTACCTGTAAAAAACTGCGTTTCTAGAAAGCGACTATTTATTTCACGAGAATCCCACGTTTGAATCCGACGTTTTACAACCAGCATACTTATTATCAATAAGTTTACATAATCGCATTGCTGTGCCCCAGATGTAACATTTATATATGAGCCTATTCCGGGTTGGTACGCTTGACCATCAGCGGTTTTCCTTCCTTCCTCCTGCCCCTTTCCCAGCTATGTGGGGTCTGCACACTATGTACTTCTTTTCCATATCTTTCTATCAGCCATCATATCTGAATTCACACTCTTCTTACACATGTCGTCTTTCATACAACCCATCCACACTTTCTCGAGTCTTCCTCTACGACCATCAACATTTTTATTGTATTATAATAAAATGTTAGAATTCTATTATTATAATAAGTTTAAGTTAATGATGAAAGTTTAAGTAATGGATAAGGCTATGCTCGGTTTTCCCCTGCGTGATCGAATCAGAATTGAGGAGATCCGCAAGAGAACTAAGGTCACCGATATAGTTCAAAATCCAGGGATCCATCGCTCGAAGGACTGATATCCGATGGGTCACCAAAGCCCTCGAATGGCGACCGCGTACCGGAAGACGTAATGTTGGTAAGCCATCCACCGGATGGTCTAACAATTCACGTGAAGGTTGCGAGAAGCGACTGGATGCGAGCAGCACAGGGTCAATCGATGTGGAGATCTTACGGAGACGGCCTATTTTTAGCAATGGATGTCTGCAAGCTGATAATGAAGTGGATGATAAATTGATGAATGTTCAAAGTAAAGTGTATTTAAATATTTGAATTATCAGTTTTATATTTAGCAGCGGCTTAACGGTATATCAAAGGGAAGAGAAATTTATTACAATAATATTATAGCGCTGCTATCATTCGTAAAATTCACCGGATGCAAATGATGACTCAATTATTTTAGCTTTATACAAAGTACCCTTCATATACATCAATTACCTTTAGGCGCACTGTCCGATAACTAACTGTAACAGCGTGCAAAAGGTCACTGCCGTTACTACCCCTTTGTATGGAAAGCTATCTGAAACACAAATAAAGTTCGCACTCGCTCCATTCCGTAATCAGCTTACTAAATGCTGCCTGGATTTCATCCAAAGTTTTTAACTGATTAATGAACGTTAACAAATCCCATCGCGTCGGAAAAATGCACTTTAAAAATGTTGACACAGTACTGAACAGGGCTTTTCTAATTAAACTAAGCAACAATACGGCAAAAACAACGCAAAAATGGACAAATAAATATTACTTTATATACATACAATATTATTGTAAGTAATAGCATATAGAAATAAAGTAAGAACAAATATAAATAGTGTAATATAGTAATGAATATATAAATTACGTATATGTTAAATTGAGAAAAATACAGCTCTGAACAATAATATGAGCGGAAAACTAAAAGAAACAAAGTCGTTGACCTAATGATAAATCATATGACTGCTCATTGCAATTTGGTTCTCGTTAGGATGATATACACTGCACCACGTTATTCTCGTCAGCATGAAATAATATGTTGAGTTGCCTTACACCAATAATCGCAACTAATACCAGGCCTTTTAATCAGTAACATAACTTCTCCGGTTGCAGAGACTTGATAAATCTTTCAATTGATGTTTACTAATGAATATTTATAAATCCTAGCGCCAGATAATTATGCAGGCGAATATTTAGTATTTCTATAACCAAATAAAATGTTTACTTTCCATCTCGCAGGGTGCTATTTCGAGTTATTTAACACAAGAACTGGAACGACGCAAGGCTCAACTGAAAACCCAACTTGTTTGGATCGGTGCTCAGAAAGAACCGGGACTCACTTCGAGGACTTGGAGATGGGTCAATGGTTAATATGAAACAATTTTTAAACGAATGACACATCTATTTATAATAATCTTAATTATGGCGTTTACCATTTTTAATTTATTGTTCAATGGGGCTATTCACGCTGGTTTTATACTGTGTAATTAAAAAACTGTGTATGAGTCCCTTTTATCTCTCACCGCATCCATTATCGACTATAACGCTGAATGGCATAGCTGTGCTATTAATCACTTAGTATAGCTTACCATAGACATAACGCGTATGATTGATTACAGGCGAAATAGTATCGCAGCCGACATGGGGAAAAAACCAACCAAACAATTACAACGGCGAGCAGAACTGCGCGGTTTTAGATGGTGGACGCGCTTGGTTGTGGAACGATGTTGGCTGCAACCTGGACTACCTGCACTGGATCTGCCAGTACCGTGAGTGTCACCTTCATAGGTACATATCTATACTTTATTCAGCTACGCAATACGCTGCGTCGCACAGCGACTACATATTTACCTAAATATGATACTAAAAGCGGCCTATTTGTTGGATTATTTGCATTACCATTATGTGTATGTTCTTTGATATCAATATTATGTATAATCATGTATTCATGTATATTAATGAATACACGCCAATATTAGCGGTAAGTCATGACAAATTTGCGGAGTCAGATTTAGTTTATAGCTAAATTAGAACAAAAACATCAAACGCATCGGTTTATATTACGTATGTACTTCTAATAACAGCTTGTGTGTTCTTGAAATGAGTATATAATATTTGTAACTGCTGTTGCGAAATGTAAACTGAAAACAATGTTTGTGAATAAAGAGTAAATGTGTATGAAATAATAATAGTTTTATTACCTATAGAAAATATTTAATAATGCGTACATAATGATAAACTATTGGCTTAAGCGTTAATTTCTTAGACGTATTTCCATGATTTTTGAATTTTTTCAATGTTTATAAAATGAAATGTGTAATTTTGTTTTTCGCTTGCGGAAGCTTGCCGTTTTTAAATGTATTTTAATGAAGATTTAAATCCTCAGTATAACAATGGTAAAATTATATAAATAGATATGTTACGTTCCTACAGTTCCGCCATCATGCGGCAGTCCCGACAAATTATTGAACACCACCATCGAAGGCAGCAGTAATCAAGTGGGAGCGACCATCTTCTACAAGTGTCCTGAAGGTCACATGTTACTCGGAGATAAGACTAGAGAGTGTAAAGAAGACGGCTTTTGGTCCGGTACAGCTCCTAGTTGTAAATGTAAGTAATGTTTTTTCTTAAAATACTGGTTATGAACCCTTAATTACTTAAACTTATGTATCTTTTATATATATAAACCAAAAACTACCGTTTTGTATTGAATGTACAAATATTAATAACGATTTAAGATGTCGACTGCGGCGGCCTTACTCCGATACAAGATGGCGAGGTGACATTAGTTGATGGAAGAACAACTTACGGAGCTAAAGCTTTATACTCGTGCAAGGAGAATTATACACTAATCGGAGAACCATCCAGAGAATGCAGCGACGAGGAGATATGGAGCGGCCAAGCACCAAAGTGCCTGTTCGACTGGTGTCCAGAGCCTCCGCCAGTAACTGGTGCTACTTTTATAGTTAGCGGACACAAAGCCGGATCTCTGGCCACATACACTTGTCAGAATGGATTTATATTATTCGGAATACCGGTAAGGGATTGCCAATAAACTAATACATCTACTAATGCATGACATAATTAACCGCGATACCTTTAAAACCTGGATATTGCATCGATGAATCGTTTGAAAATTGGTACAAACATACATGTACTATATCGATATAAATATTAATATGTAGTTTCCTTTGAGAACTCGAAAACCAATCATAAAAAGTATTAATAAAACGATTTAACTAGCGAATAATGAAGTTTATATGGGGTAGCTGCAAAGAATATTGACATTCTTGAGCTTTTGTTAAAGACTTCAACTCCTGCGCTTTAAAAGGCATAGTCATATATCGGGATTGATGATTAATTTTGAATAAGAGTTGTCGATCTTCCGCAGACGCTTTAATGCATTGTAAAAATTTTGGAAAACAAAACATTGATTTTTCTTCAAGAAAACGTAGTAGTAATAAAGTAGAAGTAACCCGATTTCTTTTTTTTAAATAAATAAATAAGCCGAAATGCGCTCCGGTCTCGATGTTAATGGAATTACTTATTAGAATTTTAATTGACGATTTAATATAACTTCTGCTCAGCCTTTAGCAATAATATTTTATATTTATAGTATACTGCAGATGTGTGAATTAACTAGAACAGAAAATTTATTTTTGTCAGTACTTACCCCCGTTCTCGATCAGTAACTTATCTTGCATTGTATTGTGACCTGATTGTTTATGATTCTCATCACATTTTCTAGAGTGTAACATGTAAATTGGGCGGCACGTGGGTCGGTAGCCCGCCATCTTGCAAGTACGTGGACTGTGGTACACCCGCACAAGTTTATAAAGGATCCTTCCGACTCCTGAATGGCACAACGACTTATGGCTCCATAGCTCAGTTCAACTGCGAAGCTGACTATTGGCTAGCCGGGGCAGAGTTTCTTACTTGCAACCGCGACGGAAAATGGTCTCATGATATCCCAACTTGTGACCGTAAGTAATCTTTAACTTGAATATACATGTTTCTTTCTATAATCTTCTATTGATGATCAGAATATATCATCTACAAGTCGTATGATAAATCTCAAAAGATAGTTTACATGAAATTTATCTATCTACCTGAATAACCTCAGGCGTTGTTAGCAACGCAATTAAATTCTGAAGGATGATACGTCAGTGTGCGTTCTATCATAAACAATGTCCTTGTAAATCCTATCAAAGGTCAACATTTGACCTGAACTAGACGTGATATTGAGTGCAAAGATGCGAAAGTTAGCTCGCCGAACACATTTTTGGCTCCCCAGCATATAGACGCCATGTTTTCAAGTTTGCACGTATGAGAGTGATAATTTAGCTCTACACACCGTTTATCTCCTACTACTTACCTGAAATCGTACCTGTGATTTCCATATTACAAGATAATCAGCGATTCGAAACTATTGCATTAAATCTAAGTACAATATTAGCTAAAAATGGGAACATTTAAACCATAACAAGCTTTAAAAAAATTATATAACAGCTTCATCACCACTTAACAATTACTCCGAACTGATAGAACCAATACCTTTTTAAAATAATGAACTTCATGGTTTTACCATTTTTCAGTTGAAATAGTAATGAATTATATACTATTAAGTCTTACCTATTTTATACAAACGAAATCGCTGAGAGCAGCGATTGCACAGAAATGTTAGGGTTATTTTAACTTCTTATATCAATAAAGTTTAATTCGTTAGCTGAACATAATTGTTTTCAATAAATAAGTTTCTCATAATACTTTTTTTATTTATAACAATCATAGTTGGCCCTGTGCCTGGGGCTGTTTAATAAATAAAATTACAATTCAAAATTTTATAAACTATTTTATCTGTACGTAGACAAATTTGGTATTCATCTATGAAAAGGAAGGTTTCGATTAATTAAATGTTATTTTTTATGTGTTACTGTTAAGCACAATTTATTATACGCTGTATTGAATGGTAGAATAACGGATATTATATACTGTATAGTTTAATATACCTTGATTTTCAGTTATAACCTGTGCGGACCCGGAAGTACCGGCCGGCGGTTACATGGAGGCTTATGATTACAACGTGCATTCAACTATTGACTTCCACTGTGAACACGGACATAAACTAATCGGAGAAACTAGTTTAACTTGCCAATCCGACGGGGAGTGGTCGGGAGATTCACCGAAATGCGAATGTAAGATAAGTAGTATTTTTTCTAAATATTTAACTGAAACTATTGCATATTTCAAGTAGCACGCTAATACGCTCTTCTAGAGTGAAGGGCATCGTAGATGATGAAATTACTGGGGTAACGAGAAATAACATCTATGTCTCAAAGCAATACAATGTAGAGCTGTGCATATAATCCTAAGTAGCAACATATTGTTATGGGCGGGCATATATTAAGTGTACCCTCAAAGGAAGTTCTAGTCTATCATCGCTTCATCAAAGTTATATTAGAAATAAAATTGGCCGTCACATTTGCGTGTTATTATAGATCCGCTTTTATTAATTTGCTTATAATAAGACGTATACAGATATTATAAAGTTAAAAATCTTTAAAGAAGAAAACTAATGAGCATATATTTATTTAGATGTTGATTGCGGTAAACTTCCACCGTTACCGTACGGTTCATCAGAGTTATTAAACGGGACCACACATTTGGGCAGCATCATCCAATATTCATGCACAACCAATTATCGTCTCATTGGTCCAGTCCGACGGATTTGTACTGAGGATCATCAATGGAGTGAATCTTCACCGAGATGTGAAGGTATAATTATCCTACTAGCTTTCTAGCATCGTCTTCTATACATATTTTTTATGTAACCCCAAAAATTTTATTACTTTTTAATAGTAATATTTGTGTTATTTTCACTCAGTAAAATTCCTATAAAAGAGAATATTGTTTAAAGCAATTTGTTACTTCTTATTCTTAGGTTGCAAGTCCCAATGATTTTATAATTCCTTAAAATTAACACGAATATGGTTATTTTAAAATATTCATGTTTAATCCGATATTACGCGTAAATTTAATTTAGTCAACCGATATTATTCGAGATTTCAGGCAGCTCTCATATAGAGTATATACTAGATGATGTAGCAACAGGGATGTGCGCTTCATAGAAGTAAATAAGCACTGCATTCCCCTTTTATACTGTCTGTAAAAAACGAGAGGCAATCATTTAGAAGTTTTCGTGCTTATTTTGGATAAAATTCTGTGCTGATAATTTTTTTTTTCAATACCAGAAATCCGGTGCCCCGAGCCAATAGTAGCGGAGAACAGCATCGTGTCGGTGACGGGCAATGATCGCATGCATGGACGTACACTCATCCGCACTGCAGGATCTACTAATGCCGGCAACACGTTTAGAATAGGAGCACTCGTCAAATATCGTTGTGAAAGAGGATATAAAGTTATCGGGGAAAGTCTCTCAACTTGCGAAGACAACGGTCAATGGAGCGGTGTTACACCGCGGTGTCAATGTAAGTTCAGACATTAATACACTAACAAAAGCGGTGAGCACAAAACCAGCTCTTTTTTACATATCTACTTGTCTTCTTTTGATTCTGAATCATTCTATTTATCAATGTGCATCCAACTGCCAATATTGTTTTAAGAGTACTCGTCTCTGCCTAACAATCGTCTCTTGGTTTTTGTTTTATAGTTATGAAATTATATCTTTTTTTAAATATTAATTATATATTTATCTCTTTATATATTGTTTTGCATTTTCCTACCCTTTCTTAAAAGGTAGTAAATTTTATGTTAATTTTTAATTTATGAAGATGTCGACTGCGGTAACCCTGGACGGCTGCAGAACGGCATAGTTACACTGGCTACCAACGCCACATATTATGGTGCCACTGCTCTCTATGAATGCGACGAACATTGGCAGCTCGACGGCGTTTCACGGAGGTTGTGCCAAGACAATGGCACGTGGAGTTCTGAAGCTCCAGAATGCAAAGGTACTATTCATCAAATACCACATGTATAATTTATCTTATATCATATATATATAAACAAATTGATTTCTCTCGTATTCATGCTCATTTCATGATAAATATTAATTTAATTACTCTGGTTACATAAAACTCCGAAGTACTACCAATTACAATATGTCTAAAATATGTCGTAAGACTATTTAGATAAGACTTGCCCTATGTACGGGCACATCGAATTAATTTACCAAAAGCAATCTATTAATCTCAGTATTAGCTTTGGTTATAAACAATTTATATTGTCTGATAAGATTATAACGTTCACCAATACAACCACACTACATAACATAACACATACATAATACAACACCAACTATTAAACTAAACTCTTGCCAATAGAAATCACGTGCATGGACCCATCAATCCAGATTAAGGGCAGTACAGGGCTTCTTGTGGTCACATCTTCACTAAGTATCGGCAGCGAAGCCCACTATCGCTGTGAACGCGGGTATAGCCTGCGAGGCAATCAGACAAGAACTTGTATGCCTAGGGGACAATGGAACGGATCACCGCCTGCGTGTATACGTAAGTCACCAAAAACCATTCTGCAAAGAATAATTCCTAACAAGGAACAATAGTTGAACCAAATTCAAATAAATCGTTATAATCCCTACATGTAACCATTCCACTATTTTAATAGAAGTTATTTCATACAGATAATAATAACCATACAAATGCAAATTATTAAACCATTGCTTAACTTTATGTTCGCTTGACAAGATTTCTTTTTTTTACAGCTATCGACTGTAAATCGCCGGGCGTTATCGAAAACGGGCGCATTATAATATCGAATAGTTCAACGTTATTCGGTAGTTCTATCGAATACCATTGTTTACCGCAGTACCAGCGTGTAGGACCCTTCCTACGCAAATGTCTGGAGGAGGGAAAGTGGTCAGGTGACGAGCCTAGCTGCGAGCTAGCCACGAACGAGGCGGCCGAAAGTGGCACGTTACCGCTCAGTGTGGGCGTCGGCTGCGGAATTGTTCTATTCTTGTTAATGCTTCTCGGTGTTATTTATTTAAGACTGTAAGTATCATCGAATATTCTATGATTAAAATTTTTAAGAATCAAAATTTTAATTATCCATCCTATTATTTGACAGACGGAAAGCAACTCCTGTCAAGAATACGGAGAATATCGAAGGGGCTGAGAGAAAAGAGGATCAGAATGCAGCGGTTATGAGTTACGCTACTCTCCATGACACTAACGGCCGTCACATATACGATCACGTCACGGACAACGTATACGACTCACCATACAGCGAAAGGTTGGCCGATAACGCCGCTTACGGCAGACGGAGCGACACCGATTCGGCGTACGAGCCCGAACCCACGGGGCCCAGCGCCGTCGTCACCATCAACGGCGTCGCTGTACGTTGATCGATCTTTTCGATGAGAAATAAAACTTCCACGTTGTGTTATTACTGTATGAACATTTGAAATTCGGCTCCGAAAACCAATTTTCACCGCTACTGACATCAAATGTTTTTATTAGGTAACTTGAAAAAATCAACAAATAAGGAGTATCCAGAGGTAAATTGTCAATCACCATCAGTCGATAGACATCTCTTGCTGGACATAGGCCTAGTTGTCAACGGTGTTAGTAAATCAAATAGAAATAACATATCAATCATTACAAATAAAGCATATACAAATTTTAAGGTTACCAGTTTTACTCACGACTCAGTTTATTCAATTAGTGTTCAAAGTATGATAAACTTAAAAGTGGAAAAAATTTACTTGTGAGCCAGGCGTTTTGTTAAAAATGTGTTCGAAGTGATCACCAACCCTTACTAGGTATTTAACCAAAGATGTAAATGAGTTGGAATTGTATGAAATAAAGTACTATTTATATATTAGTCTATGATTGTAATTATACAATTAAGTGATACAAAAAAAAATAGTTTTCATAGATTGAGTATTTGAAATGAGTACAGATGATAGATAACCAGAATAATGTAGACTAAATAAATATGTAACAGAAACCATTTTAATTTCCATTTATAACAAATATTTTAACGATACGATATTTGAAAAATAGTTAAGCTTACACAAGTTTTAAGGGCATACAAAAATCGTTACAACTATTATTCGATCTAATTTTTTTAAATATATTTGTAAATAATTAAGTAAGTATTGGGTAATTAATAAGATGATTATATAAAAATTATACTTTAAACGGAATTTACAATAAAACTTGTAGTTTTGAACTAATAATACACGTTCCGTTGCATGTAATACATTTTTATATTAACAAAGGGAATATGCAAATATGTCAGTTTTTTAATAATAAAATATAATTATTCTATAAATATGCAACTTTTAATATTTTTCATTGATTTACGCATGAATTTGTTATTAGGACTGGAAACGTAAATTTAAAAAGCGGCACCAAATCTATGAAAATAGCTTTATACTACATGTCTATGACGTGCACCGCACATGAACTTGGGTCATTTACCATAGAGGCCATTTTTATTTTTTAAAAATTGCCATCAACAAATCATCTCTTTACCGAAATATTTTTTGATACGGCAATATAAACCGTAGAAGAAAAATTAATGCATATTCCCTATTCTTCATTTGTAACTATTCATTTTTATAGTGCTTGAACGTAACAAGTTAATAAAACTGCAAATATTTACTTACTTTTTCCGTTTTTATTTTAAGGTACTATGAAAGATGAAAAATTTCCTCGCTTTTAAAATCATTTAATTTTGAAAATAGATAAAAAAAGGATATTAAAATTTTTTCCTACGCTAAGTTTTTTTTAGAATCAACAGGGATGATATTATGTATTTTTTTGTAAATGAATATAAATCCTATTGAAACCTATTATACATCTATGAAACGAAATATTAAATATATAAAAGATATAAAAAATGTCATTATAAATATATTTATATAAATAAATATACTATTATTTATGAATCGAGCCCTTTTTGCATTTTCAAATTTTATTATACAAGGACAGGGAAAAGGAGAAGGTAATTGAAATATTAAGCTTTTTTTATATTGTACCTTTTTTCATTGTATTTAAAATGTTTGTTAAATAAACGTATCCCACATATATTTCTTTTTTGTATTTATTACTAATAAACCACACGTAAAAAAGGTTAAGGTTGCTAACTTTAACCATGTTGAAATCGTGCAGTATTTAATGCAGAAAAAAACAAAGATGAAATAGTGTTTAATAATAATGGCAGTGAGGCGTAGTAATTGTGTAAGAAAATAATTACTATTTTTATTTTATTTTATTCAACGAAGTGACGATACTGGCGTGACGTTTACCTGATCGTAAGTGATACGCTAGTTAGGCACTCTACAAAAATATTGCGCTCGTCGCCATGAGTCATAGGATGTTAAGTCTCGTTAGCGCAGTAGTTTCGCTGGCTACAGCGCCCTTCAAACCAGAACGCAGTATTGTTGTACGTACCTTTATGTACCTATATCTAGGCGGTTTCCGGCAAGAAAGACCTACTACCAGTACCGTGTGCAATATTTAAATATATAGTCAAGTTAGCAACCCAGCTATTTATAATACACATTTAACAATTAATAAATTATAATATTCTAACATTGTATTGTGATAATAATTGGACGACAATTGTATGTATATACATATATATATAGAAAGAGGTAAAATTTATTTATTATACAAAACATTTAACTATTCAAATTTCTTTGTATAAGTGAAAAATTATAAATTCACAAAATTATGAAACTCAGTATTATCTAATAATTTATTAATATCGATTATTGTATACTGCATTCTAATAAATGTAGATATAAGTGAAATATATTTCATTTTGTGTATAGATTGACATCTAATGAAAGTATAATGTTTTATATTTCGACAAACAACACACACATTTATAATTACAAGTATTCATGTTAACAACGACAGTTTTTACATTTTATATAGGATATATAGATTATTTACATTTACATTGGATCATTGTTTGATGTAAATAATTAGGTATTTTGTGCAATAGCGCAAATAATAAATGTGATATTCTTGAATTGCAGGCGAGGGTGTAGATAGGTTACAATTATGTTAGTAATATTAAGGCATAATGTTAATTATAATATTATATAAAAAAAAATTATCAATATTATTTTCAACAAATTATTAAAAATA